>OX453089.1:3351979-3792884 GCA_949708635.1 Hirtodrosophila cameraria
GCAAATGTCATAATTGCATATACTTTTGATTACATTTTTGTTTGTCGCGCATATACAAATATAAATAAAAGTGAATGTCACTTACGAATCAAATGCGCCAAGCTTATTATTTTTTTGATTTTTTTCATTTGGCGACACCATTCAAACACACATTCACATTCACATTCACATTGAACATGCAACATTCAACATTCAACCTGCTGACGAAATCGACACAAATGAATCGTTCGCTGCCACCTGTTGTTGCGATTATGTTTAGATTTTTTTTTATTTTTATGTTGTATTTTTGAGTAACGTATACACATGTTTAAAATTTGCACCACGCTGCGTATGATTAATGTGGCAGTTGCAATTTGCAGCGACCCCTTCGAACTCCGCTCCCTCCGCTGAATCTGTCAATCAAAGCGCACTGAAATTTGTGCCAGATTGTGTTTGGCTTGTAATATTTGTAGTATTTATTATTTCATATATGTCAAAATAAACAAATTTGAATGAATAATGAATTGATTAATTGAGAGAACTTTAAAAGATCCGGTAAAACGAAACTGATCAATACGATATAGAGAGACAGAGAGGTGTTTGTGGTCAACAGAAAAGATTTAAATAGGGATTAAAAGAAAGCGACTAGATATCAAGTGAGAGTGTAAAGAAGATAAGACTGAATACTAAAGATTGTCTAGGAAAAATACATCCATCAATTGAAAGAGCTTTAAGAGGTACATAAGGATTGAGTTTGGTGTATAAGTCAATAAAACTAAATAATCAAGAAAGCAAGATTATTATAAACAAAGAGTTGAGATTTATTTAAAAATATGTACTGTAATATGTAATAAGAAATAAATAAAAGTTTTCTATTGGTAATGAAAGGCCAGCTTTACAAAAACATATAGATTAAAAGTAAGCTGAGCAACTCTCTCAAAACCTTAAGTTTTGTTCAAGGTACTTTTACTTTTTGTTAACTGTGTTTTTTTTTGTTGACTACATTATTTCAAAATTCAAAACAATTTCTAATCAATACGAACGCCTTTTCCTAAGCTGCTTAACTAAATTATACAGTCGAAAGCATTGCATTATCTTAATTACTAATTGCTAAATCTCTAGTCTAAGCATTAGCTGTTTATGGTACTATCTAGCTAGTTGGCCAGTTAGGCCAGTTATACTACTACTACTACAACCAGAGAAGAGGGTGGTCAATACCTAGACTCGAACATTGTTTTTGTCAGCTATTTAACATGCTGAAACATGGAGTGCAAGCGTTGGCTCTAATCAGCGGATGCCAAAGTAGCCGCCGTCGTCTATGAGAGTCCTCTCTCCTGAATTTCCGGGAAGAAATATACTATGTACTACGTATTGGCTTGGCATGCAAAACAAGCAAACTGACAGACAGCCAGCAAAGGCTGGCCAAAAGCATTCAGGCCTGGTCAAGTCTGGCAGTCAGGCAGGCAGGCAGGCTGGTCAGGCAGGCAGTCAGCGACATGCAAAGTCGACAACAAGAACAAATTGCTGCCGCTCGGCAAAGACAACAACGACGACAACGACAACAACGACAGCGGCAACGACAACGACAACTACAATAACAACAACAACAACAAGAAAAACAACAACAACAACAGCAACAGCAACTTGGCATTGGCCAAGACGGCAGCTCAGTCATAACTCAGCCTATTGGCTTGTTAAGCGATTTTCCAATATCGCAGCGTTCTCTGGTTCAGGTTCAGCTTCAGTTTTCTACACTTGAGTTCAGTTCAGTATTTTGTAATTACGTCTGGTACACAGAGAGAATTCATAAGAAACATAGTTCAAAACTAATTTATTATTTTCTCATTTCTTTTTGTAACATTTTTTATATTTTATCATGGCAAGCAAAAAACTAGAAGGAAAAGTTATCTTGGGCAGAAAAGTTTTGAATATAAAAACCTAGTTTTCTACTGAGTGCCTATGACAGCAATAAGACATAGTCTTCCGATTTTGATAAAATATTGTCAAAATGTGTGGAAAAAAAAAAACAAGTATTTCCTACAAAAACATATTGACGCATTTCTGCGAAAGTATCGTATGTTACATTTGATATGATATCGTTTATATGATTTAACATCAACTTTTATATGAAACGGTTGACTTTCGCCTTAAAAAATTTATACTATAAGTAAAATAAGTCAATTAACGTCAATGTTAGCAGACAAATCAATGAAAACAGAAATCAAGAAAAGTTTCATCTTTAATTTGATAAGGTTACATACGATACTTTTGCGGAAATGCGACGATATGTACTTTCTACATAAGCATCTGTGCCAAATTTCATCAAGATAGCTCTAAAACTAAACTAGAAACAGACGAAAAAATGAGAATTAAAAGAAATTTAACATTGATTTCAATTTATTTATGCATTTATTGAAATTCATTACAATTCATTTATATAGTAAGTACTTATTACATTACTGTATGCCAGTGTTGTGGCGTATCCAGTCCAAATAAGCGCTAACACGACTAAACACTATTGGCTTGGATTGACAAGGTGAACCTCCAAAAGAGGTAACACCAATAAGCTTGGCATCCCCAGTTGAAACTAATGGACCACCAGAGTCACCTTGGCAAGTGACTTTGCCTTCGAAATGGCTAATACAGAGTTGGGTATTGGATATGTGCTCCATATTATAATACAATTGGTTGCACTCAACATTGCTTAAGACAGTGAGGTTGACACACTGCAGATCCGTAGGCCTTGTTCCATATTGGTTGCGTCCCCAGCCACAGGCCATGCTCAGCGATCCTTCATAGCTATTGTCGCGATCGGCAAGCTTAATCTTATTGATTAGTTTTGAAAATGGTACATGTGGAGTGTGGATAAGGGCTATATCGTCAGCGTGAAAATTACTGTTGTACTGCGGATGCTTAATAAAATTGACACTGTCAACCTCTTCGGTAACTGGAGCCAGCGGGTTATCCCATTTGGTGGAGCCGTATTTGATCGTTACTGAGATCATATCATCCACACAGTGAGCTGCAGTCAGAATCCATGTATTGCCAATAATGGAACCACCGCATCTAAAGTAGCTTGTGCCATTAAAAAACATCAGGCCAACAATGTATGGAACTTGTCCTTCCTCTGCCGCGTAGCCATTGATAATTCGACTTTGGATATTGGCAAGGTCCTTTTCCTGGGCAAAAGGGAGCTTAGATCCACACGAGGATGCAATAGCAACAGTTAGAATAATTAGTATCAGCTTCATGTTTACTTAACTGTTTGTCTAACCTTAGTGAGGGTTCTCTCCCTTATATATGAAATGCAGCTCTTCAGTTTTCAGCTAATCAAACTAACGGAAGCTATTTTTTACAAAGACTTACGACTTTCAACTAAGTCTTATCTAAATGCACTTACTCACTTTTGATTTAATGAACTTATTATCACTAATTCAATGTTATCTGGGTAGAAAGTGGTAGAGTTATATTTCCGAAATGCATATATCAAATAAATATTTTACCGAGTTACAAAATGAATATGCAACTTTTTTGTTAGAAGTTTAGAAACGTTGCTAATATGAAAACTTAATTTGCATCCTTTTTGTCAGCCTGACAAAAACATACTATAACACAGAAAAACTTATTTTTGATATTAGAATTTGAAAAACAAAAAAATTTGCATACCAAAACTTATTTTTCAACTGATTGTTCCTGGGGCAGCTACATGTATGTAAAAGTGGTCCGATCCGACCGATTCTGATATGCGTACTGCTTGCAGAAAAAATAACCAACTGTACCAAGATTCTTCAAGATAGTTGTAATACTGACAGACAAGTTAACAGATAAACAGACGGACAGACAGACAGACGAAGAGACAAGCCATGTCCTCTGCAAGAAAAATGATTCCATTCATGTTTAAATTAAATATTACAGTTTTTTGAAAAAAAAAAAAATGGTCATAAGTTATAACTGATAACCAACTTTTTATACTCTGTTTTCCAAAATGGAAAAAAAGAGTATATTGGGTTTGTGAAATGTCCGTCTGTCCGTCTGTCCGTCTGTCTGTCCGTCTGTCTGTCCGTCTGTCTGTATGAACGCAGGTTTTTTCCACAATTTTGAAGCTAGAGCATCCAAACTTGGTATACATGTTGGTATATACCATAGGCAGACAAAGTGTCAAGATCTCCCCCCCACCCCCACCCCTTCCCCCACAAACCGCAAAAACCTATATCTTCCACAGTTTTACAGCTAGAGTAACCAAATTTGACATAAAGACTAGTGACCACACCCTTGACCGACCTGCCAAAAAAAAATATGCCACGCCCACTACCACCCCCGCAAATGAGCTAAACCTGTATCTCCTACACCCTTATAGCTAGAAACCCCAAATTTTGCAGTATGACTCCATTTGAACTCTTCAACAGATGGGAGAAAAAAATTTTTACGTACAGAAAACAGAGTATATCGCAGTCGGGTGAGCTCGACTGCAACGTTCTTACTTGTTTAAAACTGAGTTCGTTTTTAACAAAGTAGCCTTTGAAATCCATTTAAAAATTTCTTGTCTGCCACTTCACATTTTAAATAAAATTTAGTCTTCTCATTTCTGCTCAACTGGCAACATCTCATTTTTCTAAGTTTTTTTATATCCATATTTTTTGAAGGATTTTTTCAATTCCACTTGCATCTGAGCTTAATTGTTTACTTGTGGCTTGGTATTTATCAGCTTTGACTTCTTATTTATATATCTTATTTGTCTTCTTTATTTTTCTTATTTCCTAAATATACTATAATACCTTTTTATTAGGAATGTTATCAGTACGAATATTTGTAGAACGTCTTGATTTCCCATCTTAAAGTACTTAGTCAAAGAGTTTTAGTTGCTGCTGTGCTAATTGAAATAAATAAGTTTAAAATTTGACTACTGTTTTTAAACGTTTCCAGGCTCTAGTTCTCACCTGGATTCTATACTTTCAGTTGAGTTTTAATAAACATTATTTATATTCATGTAAATATTCCGAATTTCTGTCAAAATTTCATGAATTTTAAATCAACTTTTCATTTTAATCTGTTGGAAAACGTTCGATAGATTTTTACCAAAATTTAACTTACATCTAGCATATTATGGAAAAAAAATATTAAAAAATATCAAATCTAAAAGTGTTTGATTGCGGTCACAAAAATTATTATTAAAAGATGTTTTAAAGTCAAATTAATGAGAGCTGGAAATTCAAAAAACTCGTAATAACCAAAAATGTTTAAGATAATTCTGTTCTTATCAAAGTAGCCTTTGAAAAAGTTTTTAAAAATTTTCTTGTCTGCCACTTCACATTTTAAATAAAATGTAGTCTTCTCATTTTTGCTCAACTGGCAACATCTCATTTTTCTTAGTTTTTACTTATTTTTATTTATTTATATATATCCTTGACTGATCTGCGTTCCAGTTAAGATTGATCTTCCTTTATCAATTTCATTTGCATCAGAGCACAATTGCGTACTTGTAGTCTGGTGCATTTGCACATCGTTTAAAAAAAAAGGTTTATTTCACAAACAGGAGCTAATTTATTTATATTTTAATTTTTGTTATTTCCTATGCGTCTTTTAATTACAACATTAAAAGCCTAATTTGAAAAATGGAAATAAATGTTTGACCATTTGCAATATATTTCATTCGATTAAAAAAAATTTTTTCTTCAAAAACAGTGCTAAAATTTTGAAGTTAAAAAATATTAGGCGTAAACTATAAGAAACAAAAACAAAAACAAATTGTTTTTTTTGCTGGCTATTTTTTCTTTCAGTGTAGCTAGCTTCGTCTAGGGCGCGTGCGTGCTCAGCCATATGGATATTTATTTTTGCGTACGAGTTTTTCGGCCTTTGGCGCTATTGACTATAAATATACATACTGCAACCGCATCGCATCGCATCGCACTCTGGCGTCTGTCTGGGTAGAATGGAGTCTGCAGTCTGGAGTCTGGTTATCGCAGTAGTAGCAGCCGCAGCAGCCGCAGCAGCAGCAGCAGCTGTTGGCGCATATTAAGCTATTTTCCTTGCCATTGGCCATTGGCCATTGGAACGTAACGCTTATCAAACGCATGCAAAGACACGTGTATGAGTGCACCCCAGCCCATGTCGATGTCCATGTTGTCGTGAAACGTTCACATGGACACACACACACACACACACACACACACACCAGCATATCCACATCCATGTCCTGCAGTGGCAGCTCACAAATGATTTATAGAAAGCTCTCATTATTTATAGTTGCCTCAGCTCAGCGCTGTCAAATAAGTTGAGGCAATTAATTAAGCGGCTGCAACATCAGCTTTAATTCTAGTGCCGAAAGCAAATATTGATGCACAGTTTAAGGTATGTAGATGATAGCTCAAGCTCCTGAAGCGACATGGATCATAAAGCAACTGAGTTGAACTGAACTGATCTGAACTGTGTATTTGATGAAAATGCAGCTAAGATTTCACTTTATTATTTCATTTACTTGTACTATATGGTTTGTATTGATATTTCCATGAACTGCGAATTTGATTTCAATGCAGCTTTGTTATCATATTTAACTTACTTGTATATCGATAATATTGATAGTCTCTCAGTTTATATATTTACCTCCAAGGTGCCACAGAAATCTCTTTGCTTTCAAAGCTATAATGTTTTCTCAAGAGATTTGGCTTAAGGCAGCCACAAAATATTTTTCAAAAATAAAAACAATCTTTTTAATGTAAACTAAGCCATTTTTCTGTGTAATCTGTATTGATTTTTATTACAATCCTTTTTTAATGGGTTTGTGAAATGTCCGTCTGTCCGTCTGTCCGTCCGTCTGTCCGTCCGTCCGTCCGTCCGTCCGTCCGTCCGTCCGTCCGTCCGTCGTCCGACTGCCCGTCCGTCTGCCCGTCTGTCTGTCTGTCTGTCCGTCTGTCCGTATGAAAGCAGGTTTTCTCCACAATTTTGAAGCTAGAGCAACCAAACTTGGTATGCATGTTGGTATATACCATAGGCAGACAAAGTGTCAAGATTAAAGACAGATTTCAACATCTTTGACACGGTATCTTTTAATGTAGTCATAATACTATTAAAAACCAAAATTTTATGTACTCAAATATAACACTAGACTTTGGCGTAGGTGTTGAACTCAGCATGCTGCAATAGCCATTTCATCAGTAAATAAAAAACGTTTATTGGACAAAAAACATAACATTTTTATAGCTAAACACTTTCGAATTGAAAGATTGAAAGTCAAACTGAAGTCTGGGAAGCACTCTGTAGCTTTAGTTCAAATGGCGTGCAGCTAATTAGAGTAATGTGTCTGTTTTGAGTTAAATGCACACTCATTAGTGTTAAACAGCCAATTCAGTCAGCCAGCAGCAGAGAGCTCATTTGAAACGCCTTATTTAAGTGAAATGAAATGGAAATGCCAATTTTCGAACTGGCCCAAAGCATGCCAATAAAAACCACGTGCCAAAAAGAAAAAACAACTAAATCGGCAGCCAAATCATAAGGTAGCCACAAAAAAAAAGCAACACGAATCCAACAAAAAACTTAACAATTCAACAATGCTCACAAAACCAGATGCAGATGCAGAAACAGAAACCTTTCTTATGTGTGTCATTAACTGAGACGCGTGTTTGCGTTTTTGCACCTCCAGAGTTGGACTTGGAGCTGGAGTTGAAATTGAAGTTAAAGTTGGAGTTGAAGTTGGCAATAAAAATACGTTGCCGCCAAATTAGAGGTTAGCAATGCCAACACAAAAGTTGAGGGCGTGTTGCCCAACAGATACCTCTGGTCAGTATCTCAGTCTGAGCTCTGCTAACTTGAGGCTAGCACGAGGGCGGGTGTTAATTATAGGGGCGCGGTTCAGGGTCTGACAAAAGCGCAGCAGCAATTGACAGGTTAAGGTGTGTGGAATGCAGTCGCAACTGCACTTAACTTAAGCTTGCAAATTAAACTTGACAAATTAATGCCAAAATCTAAGATAAAACAAGAAAAATATTATATTTTCGGCGTGTCGAAAGTTTATCATACAAAAACTTACTTTCATCAGATCGTTCCTATGGCAGCTATATGATTTAGTCATCCGATTTTCATGAAATTTGGTCAGCATGTTTTAACTATCTTTAGACTAAATGAGTTTGGTTCAGTTATTTTAAAAACAAAAAAGTTCTTGATACAAAAACTTCTTTTCCAAACCAATGTTCCTACGGCAGTTATGTGTTACTGTTATCCGATCTGACCGATTCTGACATATGTACTACCTGCAGAAAGATGAAGTATCTGTGCCAAGTTTCATCACGATAGCTCTAAAACTGAGGGACTAGTTCGCATATAAACAGAGATTTTAAAAAAATTCTTATCAAAGTAGCCTTTGAAAACGTTTTACAAATTTCTTGTCTGCCACTTCACATTTTAAATAAAATTTAGTCTTCTCATTTCTGCTCAACTGGCAACATCTCATTTTTCTAAGTTTTTTTATATCCATATTTTTTGAAGGATTTTTTCAATTTCACTTGCATCTGAGCTTAATTGTTTACTTGTGGCTTGGTATTTATCAGCTTTGACTTCTTATTTATATCTTATTTGTCTTCTTTATTTTTCTTATTTCCTAAATATACTATAATACCTTTTTATTAGGAATGTTATCAGTACGAATATTTGTAGAACGTCTTGATTTGCAATCTTAAAGCACTTAGTCAAAGAGTTTTAGTTGCTGCTCTGCTTATTAAAATAAATCAGTTTCATGTTATTGACATTGGTTTAACTAAAGCTTAACTAGGGCCCCATTTAGAGACACTAATGATACTAAAATAAAAAGGCAGCAAGAGAAGTCCATTAATATTTAATCGTGTCTAAGCGATTTCTGATTTCACGACATTTGCCGAAACAACGATGATGATTGAGCTATAATAATTGTTGTGCCACAAATTGAATTTGTTATAATTGAGTTCTTGATCATAATCATCGGAAGTGGAACACACTGAAAAGGCAAAACGATGACGACTGTTATTATATAATTGAGAATACTGAGAGAGAGAGAGAGAGAGAGAATTAAATGTAGTCTCAGCTTTGTTTATGGTTATTTCTTTCATTCTATCTTGTTGTTGTTGTTCTTGTTATTGCAAGCTCGTTGTTGGGTCTTCTGATTTGTGGCACGTACTTAACCAACTGGCACCTGCTTTCTGCTCTCTGCCATGGTCCGCTAACAAATTAATAAATGATTATTATATTACGCAGCCCCGTTAAGTAATGCGATTATGACATAACGAGCGCACACACCGCCAATTGTTGTTAGGTTCCGACTAAGATCCGAGATCCCAGAACCGAGAGCCGAGACCCGAGACCTGAGCGTCTCTGAGCTTGAGAGTTTTGAGAGCTTAGAGCTGAAGACCAGGAACTGGAACCTGCAACCTGGCATCTGACTCCTAGTCTGTGCATACACTGAAAAAAAAAACTAAATTTAAAGTTATCTGTGGGCCAAAGGGATCTACCCTTGTGGAAATGTTGTTTGTACGCAAACTTAATTTTGAACTGATTGTTCCTATGAAAGCTATAAGATGTTGTCACCATATTTTGATCAAATTTGGTCAGAATGAAACAAATGAAGAATAGGTAAATTGTATAAAGATATCTCGAGAAACAAAAAAGCTTTTACTACAAAAACTAATTTTTCATCGAGTTTGTTCATAGTTCGATTTCATTAAAATTTTGAAAACATGTTAAGATAAAGCTAAAATTCAGAGGTCGAGTTATCTTGAAAAACAAAATTTTCAATGTAGATTGGTAAGGGGAATACAATTTCAAATATCATACATTATTTCGTTTTATTTAGAAACTCAAAAATATGAAATTGTTAATAAAACATATCAATTAGGCACCTTAAAATATAAATTTGATATTAAACATAAAATTGGTTTTAAATATGAATTTTTGAAAAATATTAAAATTTAATTTTAAATAAATATTTGAATTTATATAAAGACTTTAAAAAAGAATAAATTGAAACTATTACAATATTATGTAAGCTATGACTTGTTGATCTTAAGAAGTCAATATATCTAAGCATGTCAAATGGGCATTATGAGTTTTAGATTGACTATTTCAATAATTTTGTTCAGAGTACGGATGCCGCCGAAACGACGGAGACGCCAGGCGGAGCTTGCCTCAATAATTTATCCATTAAGATTGCACGCGCCTGATTGTGTGCTACGTGGCCCGTTTTGGCTTTAGAAGGTAGACGGGTAGACGGGTAGAGGGGTATATACAATTGGGTAGTTGGGTAGACAGTAGCCTAGCCAGAGCTTAACAACAGAGATGCCTAAAGAAACGTATGGGGATATGGCTATTGGGGGTATGGCTATGGGCGCTGCCCACAGTTGATTTAATGCGCCAAATTATAAAATTGTTGTTGATTTAATTTTATGAGTGTAAAAACGGGGCTCAACTCTCTCAACTCACATCTTTCATACTATATACATATATATAAATATTACTCGAACTGTCGACCGGATCATTCACAGTACGCAGCTACTCGTCTTTGTTGCAGCTCTTCTTCTTCTTCTGCAGCATCATCATCAACTCTCTTCAGGTTGTAACCATGTTTTGCAGTTTATCGCAATCTTAGCCGCAACCGAAAACCGCAGCCAGCCTCAGCGAACGTGACATGTGAATTAGGCAGGCAAAGACATGGACATGGGCACGAAACCCAAACAGAGAGAAAGAGACAGAGATGAGGAGAACAGGTGGTCTCTACCTCCACACGACTCCCAGTCTCTCTCTCTCTCTCCCCCTAGTCTTCGACGCTTTTATCGTGTTTTATTAATAAATTAATTGACGCAAATGTGGTGCTGGCATTAGACATGATCTTTTACTAAAGTATGCTCTGAGTTTCTGCCTCCAACCATAAGCTTGTTATGAAGGTATTCATTAGAAGTAGTTTAGATCTATTTAGTTTTCTAGTTAGCTCTATAAGTTAACTTTGCAAATTGATTGCATTTCTTTGAAATTGGCTACTGTTTTGAAATTTGTATCAAGGTTTTAGTTCTTTGTGAAGTTGAAATGAACATTATTTATGTTCATATAAATATTCCATATTTCTGTCAAAAGTAAGCCCCTCGTGGCATGAATTTTGAATTAACTTTTGAATTTAATCGGCTTATTCGATTGTTCGATTGTTTTTTATTAACAAAATTGTTTTAAAAATATGTTTTAAGTCAAATTAATAAGAACTGCAAATTCAAAAAATTCGTAATAATCAAAAATGTTTAAGATAACTTTGTTCTTATCAAAGTAGCCTTTGAAATCCATTTAAAAATTTCTTGTCTGCCACTTCACATTTTAAATAAAATTTAGTCTTCTCATTTTTGTTCAACTGGCAACATCTCATTTTTCTAAGTTTTTTTTATATCCATATTTTTTGAAGGATTTTTTCAATTCCACTTGCATCTGAGCTTAATTGTTTACTTGTGGCTTGGTATTTAGCAGCTTTGACTTCTTATTTATTATCTTATTTGTCTTCTTTATTTTTCTTATTTCCTAAATATACTATAATACCTTTTTATTAGGAATGTTATCAGTACGAATATTTGTAGAACGTCTTGATTTGCCATCTTAAAGCACTTAGTCAAAGAATTTTAGTTGTTGCTCTGCTAATTGAAACAAATCAGTTTAAGGTTTTAGTTCTCACCTTGATTTTGGTCATAATTTTTCATTAAGACTGACTGCATTCAAATTTTGATTGATTTTCAAAATGTTTTTAAAGAAAATGTACCTTATTCTGAAGATCTTTCGACTTATGTCTGCCAGGGTCAAAGGACTCTGTCAGCTGCCGCTTGGTAAAATTGTAGCCGCATCCTTAAAACTTACTACGACTCAGCTGATCCTTTAAAAGAAAGGAATTTAATGAAGCGCGTAAATGCGGATCGGCAATGTTTCAGAGTCGATAAGTTTTAAATGCCGGCTGGCTCTCGCATATCAATGTAATTATAGAACAGCCGGAGCCAACAACAACAAGAACAATAGTACAAACAACAACTATTCAAAACATAGCTAGATATATTCTATTGTTACCAATTTAATTTTTCGGCCTTTTATTTGGAAATGAGATACCCAATGGGTATATGCTCAGAGCAACGATCCGATTATCATCTAACTGTGTACATAGCTTTCTTATATATTTGTTGTGTGAATGTGTGTGTGCGTGTGTGTTGACATTCCCTTTTTCTTCTTTTTGTGACATTTTCTACGAAAACTCAATACAAACATATCGTCGTAGTCCCTAGATGATGCCCAACACTCCCATTCAATGACAAGCCTTAAATTTACGACAATAGTTGAACAGGTAAGAAATAAAGAGCGAGAGGGAGAGAGAGATGGAGTCGGGGTAGAAATAGGAATAGAAATAGGGGTCGGGGTTCACTTATAGCCCTTCCAAAACGATACGATGCAGATGACTATCGCAACTGGACGACGACAAAAGTCGGCACAGATGACTCATCAAATTAGCGTCTCCGAGCGCGGGCGATAAGCAGCGACCCGAAGGATTAGCGTTTGAGAAATTACCAAGTATATGTCCCATCAATGGAGCAAGAAACAGCGTAAAGCAAAGAAAGAAAGAGACAAGAGAAAGATTCGAGATTGTTAAAAGAAAAGTGCTCATATCATTTTACAAACACACAGAGCAGGCCACTCGAGAATTGACACTGACTGGGCAAAGAGTCTACATTTGCTTTTTTTATGGCCCTTTTTTGGGCTTGGGAAAAACTCTTCTTCTCTATAGGCATGATTTCCTGGGACCACCCTCGTAAACAAGTGATATTGTCAAGCGATTATTAATTGCTGGCATTTGTTATTAGTTAATTGGGTGCAGCTCGTCTTTCAGTCATAAATATGTTGGTACAATCAATGCCACTGGGATCGAAAAACAATTTAATTTGTTATCGATATTAAAGAAACCTTTTTATAGCTATAGTATATTGTTCTAAGAACAAAAAATTTGTATTTTAAATAAAAGGAATGTAAATAATCGACTATATCTGTTATAATCGATAAATATCGTTTTTACAGAATTCAAATCGATGTTGTTTCAATTTTAGCGTAGAATCGATTATACTGTTACTTAGAAAAACACAGTTGAATTTTATTTTTATATATACATAATCATTTTAAATTCAAAAACAAACTCTAATTTTGTATTTTTATATAATTTTATCAAAATAAACAACAAAAAATGATTCCCTTTACACTTTTTTGCAATTTATGTCAATTACAAAGTATCCATAATGAATTCCAGAACAATTTTACATCAAAGATTGATATAATTTATTTTATATCAATGTAAAATGCCTAATATTTTCTATGAATGACATTCGAAATTATCGAGTGGCAACACTATCAATAGTTTTCGATGTATTCTTGAGAAACTGTAATAGTTATTTGTACTATCGATAATAAAAACTATCTTGAATCGTAAGTATCGATAGATTTTTACTCCCTGTTTTCATTAAAAATGGGAAAAAGGGAGTTATAAAGTACTGCAAATGTGTGTAACAGACAGAAGGAGGCATTTCCGACTATATAAAACATATATATTCTTGATCAGGATCAACAGCCGAGACGAACTAGCCATGTCCGTCTGTCCGTCTGTCTGTCTGTATGAACGCACAGATCTCAGAGACTATAAGAGCTAGAGACACCAAATTTGGCATGCAGGTTCCTGTATACCATACGCAAGATCAAGTTTATTTCAAATTTCGGATGCACTCCCCCCGCACCCCCACAAATCGCAAAAGACTCCCACAGCCACAATTTTAAAGTTAAAGCTTTGATTTTTGGTACACATGTATGTTTAATCAATGTCTTTCGGATGTGTAAATTTCAACACGATCGGATAAATAGCACCAAAGTTATGGAAGAATCTATTTCCCCCGCCTCAGCTGGCAGAAACAACAGTTTGACAGGAACTGGACACGATAGGTGCGCTGCTTGCTTGTGTTGCCGCTGAACTGCTTGAAATGCAAGTTGGGAGCAGGGAGTCTCGGAAGTCGGGAACACTCGACTAGAGCATTCTTAATTGTTTTAAGCTACATTTGAAATCTATGTATAATGTTTTCGATATCATTGATAGCTTGTACTATCACAATCGAGTAGCAGCACTTTCCACAGTTTTCGATTGTTTGATTGATTGAGTCGTAAGTATCGATCAATTCTTTAAGCTACTTTCAAAATGCTATATAAAATGCTGAATATTTCCGACACCACTGATAGTTTCTACTATCACCAACGAGTAGCAGCACTATCAATAGTTTTTTGATAGTTTTCTGAGCTACTATCGAAGTTTTTCCCACAATCGATAAATATTGATAGTTACAATGATGAAGTAGCAGCACTCTCAATTGTTGTTTGTCAATACTATTGATGGCTATAATGATGAAGTAGCAGCACAGGCGATAGTTTTTCAGCTCTACAGGCATTAACAGAGTAGACTCTAAAGTGAAATCCTCTAGAGTGCGTTTCACCCATCGTGTTTTTACAGTTAGTCGCGCAATTATTCGTTCAATTTACACAGGAAGCTTTTGTCGCTGATGAACGCGGTACGGGCGATAATCCGACAGCAAAATATGCGAACGTTAATTACGCTTTTGAGAACGTTTTATACACACAGAGAGACCAGAGACAAGGAAGAGATGGGTGAGAGAGGCATGAAGGGGCTAGGGGAATTGGGGATTGGGGATCTGGGATCGTTGTCCACATTGTTGGTCAGTTTACATTTTTTTTTTTTTTCGTAGCTCCTTTGGGCCATCGAAAAGAGATGCTTTGCAAATGCATCAGAGTTGATGCCTGACGGCAGATAATGTTGATCGCATGAATGATGGAATCGAACGCGACTGCCACAACATGCGCCTGCCATACGGGTTTTGATCGATTAGAGAGCTGTCTACCCGATCCGCAAAAGCCCCAATACCCCAAACTGCACCCCCTCTCTCCCTCTCTCTTTTGCTCGCTTGATTGAAAGCTTGCAAATTGTTTAAGAAAATCATGCACTTACGCATCTCACGAGTTTGATGTGTATGTTTTTTGAGAGTTGTCATTGGATCCGCTTTCAATGCTTTATGTCGCCTCGTAAATGTTTAGAATTGGAATTTGGTTTATTTCATGGCCGCCCAAGTATTAAGTTCAGGTTCAAATCCAAATATAAATTCTATACAGCCCTCACACTGCGCAGCGCAACATTTATCTTGACCCTAAGTGCTGCATGTGGCTTTACTTTCGTTTCTGATTAATTTGGGCTAATTTGTTAAGTAATAAAAAGGGCCAAAAAGGGTTGCCCAAAACGAAGTTGTAAAAATAATATAAAAACAGTTTGAAACAAATTCCCGTGATCTTCATTGGGCCTCAGCGATTTATTAACACTTAACATGGTACAACGAGCAGTACCCAAAACGACTCATTCTCAATTCTCAATTCTCATTGCGTAGGAGCCCCCCTAAAGTAGGGCGCCAAATTGTGCACGTTCCAGCCTGCGGGTTGCCCCGGCTCCATTAATACGGGTTTAGTATTTCGATTATTGACTACCCATCCTTATCCCAACAACATGCAACATCCCAATGCTAAGCCCAACCAACCAACAGCGGGTGGTGTTCATTGTCGATACCAAATGTTGCTGCTGGTTATTGTTGGTTACTTTGCTTATTTTGCTTACTTGGCTTGTTTTTGCTTGCCTGAATGAAATACTTTATTTAATTGACTGAAAAAGCCATTGTACAGCATAAAGCTAAACAAGATTGGAAAGCGTTAATGCACTTTTCAATCAATGTGATCGATATTAAAGTAAATAAATGAAATTGAATTGAGTATAAAAATCTTTGTTATTAGTTAGACGTACTACGCTATCCGCTAATCCTTGAAGTGGGGTCGATCTTAGATTATAATCTATAAGTTTAGAAATTATGTCAGAATGCATATATAATGATAAAACTCAGAATTGCTTAAACTCAGAACTTGAAAAACAAGATTTTCGGCCAATTGGCCAACTAATTTTTTTTAAATTTTCCAACCAAAATCGATTAGAAAACCGAAAAAATCTTGAATTGCTCAAATGGCTATAGCTTGGAATTTTTGCCATTAATTTTTATGAATGACGACTTTTTCAAAACCTTATGAATGAATCTCCATGGTCAAAAAAGAATTTAGGTTTCTGCGATATTTTTTTCGACTTTTCCTAGAATTTTCAACTTTAATTCAATTCCGAAATTTACTACTTAAGTATATTCGTAAAACTAATGACAAAAATAAAAATTCAAAATCAATATGACATTTAAGTTTTGCAGAGCACTATTCAGACCACATAAAAATCCGTTCAGTTTTGACACAGTTATGTGAATTGAAAATCTTTCGAATATGATTGCTTTCGTTGGAAACTTTGCAAACTAGCATAAATCGGCTTAACTTTATGAGTTTACTAATCAAAATGATATCAACTAATAGCAACAGGTAACTTTTTTGGGAACTAAGCATAAAAAGTTTCAATATTTTAAAAAAATTTACCAAGAATTAACACACATTGCTTAATCCTGCCTTTTATAGCTGTGCTTTGCATTTTTATATTAAGTATTAAAAATTTTATAAGTTTTCAAAAATTGATGGCAAATAGCTTAGAAGGCCGCCAAAACAAAATAGCCATGAATGAATGTTCAATGGCGGCTTTGTGTGTTTGATTCGCAGGCAAAAAAAAAAAAATTAAAAAATTTAATTACGTTTTTGGCTGCCAAACTGACGCTAGCTGATTTTTGTTGGGCGCACCCTAACGGCAAGTGGATAGGGTCTGACTCATAGGCAGACAGATTGAGATTGAGTCCATAGCCGTGTCCGAGTTCGAGCTGAACCTGGTGCCCATTCAAATGCCCCCCCGTTGCTATCATAAAAACAAACACAAACCGACTACGACGACGACGACGACGATGATGATGATGATGACGACGAGGGCGGCAGGTTTGCCAAAGGAAGTGGCCGCCAGATTCGGTCGCCTACTCCGGAGCTGTCAGCTTATCATTTCGCTTTTAGCGCAACCTCTCAGAAAGTGAGTCCTGTATATATATATATATATATATATGTGTGTGTGTGTGTATGTGTGTGTATCTCAGCTCATTATCAGAGCGCGCTCAATGGAATGCCATGCTAACAAGAGTTGCACATTGTTGTTCAATTGAAGAAATGAGTTTTGTAGTTCGGTAACATAGTTTGCTAGTTCATTTATTTAGTTCATTTGTTCGCTTAACCATTCCCTTATTTATTCGTTCGCTTAAAAGTTAGTTCCTTAAGTTCATTCGATCCTTTGACTAACTAGTTTGTTAAATTGTTTCTTTCGTTTTACTCAGTTCATTCGTTCGCTTAAATGTTAGTTCCTTAAGTTCATTCGTTCCTTTGACTAACTAGTTTGTTAAATTGTTCGTTTCTTTCGTTTTACTCAGTTCATTCGTTCGCTTAAACGTTCGTTCGTTCAGTTCCTTTGTTCGTTTATTAGTTCATTGAATTGTTCATTTCGTTCGTTTGTTGTGCTTCGTTCATTTGATTACTTTATTTTTTCGTTTAGTCAGCTAGTTGAAATGTTCATTTCGTTCGTTCGACTTATTAATTTGTTGACTTGTTCCTTTCGTTCGGTTGTTAAGTTAGTTCAATTGATTAATTCGTTAAAAATTTTTACTAAAATCATAACTTTAAAAACTAAAGAAAAAGTGTAAAAAGTTAGTTGTAGTAAGTTCTTATGGTCAATCGATTATAATCGAAAATAAAAAGAAAACCAATTGAACTAACTAGATAAATTTATTTGTTCGTTCTTTAAACTAGCTGGATCAAACTTGTGCTGAACATTTCAATACAACTCTAATGGGAAAAATATCACTCTCTTTCGCTCTCTGAAGTTGCGTGTTTCGACTCAAGACGGCAGGTTTTGGACTTCAACTTAGGCATACCATGTTGTTATCCTTGCTCTTCTGCTCAATTTCGGCTACTTTTGGGCGACCTTATGGGTGTGCCTATGTATGCGTGTGACTATGTGTGTGTGTGTGTGCGTGAGTGTGTCGTGTGTTCGTGTCGCATGTCGCCCGGGATACTCGCTGTGTCCGTCTGTCGCCTTGTCCGTCTGGGCCGTCGGGGCGATAAGGTTTTAAGTTATGACCTTTTAAAATGTCCAAATGCGACGATAACTCGTGATTACTACAAATGTATTCGAGAGTGCAGCGAGACCAACAACGGTCAGGTTATATACCAGGTCCATTCCATTCCATTCCAGGACACACAGCACATGCACATGCAAAGAGTTGAACAGGAAGAGAGACAGAGAGAGAGAGAGAGGAGAGGAAGTCATACATAACATACAACATACAACATGAAGTTGCGCTTGTCGAGCGGCAACAGTAACAAATTGTTTTGGGCCCGCAACTAACAAATGAAATCTTAAATCACAGTTCCGCCCCTTTTGCGTTTTGGGCTTCCAAGCTTCTGTCTAAGATCATCACCGATTGCCCAGCCACTGCAGGACATTTTGGGGAGGCAAAAGTGACCAAGTGGCCAGTTTGCCATTTACCATTTACCAGTTACCATTTACCATTGGCATCGTCGTCGTCATCATCATCATAATAGCTATACCATGTGAACTAACAATAAATATCGATCAAAACGTCAATTTTTATCTATTCCACAAATCGATCGCACAGTGTGTTCAGCACAAAAAGTTATTTAAGTCATTTAAATGAAATAAACAAAAAATCGAAATCGAAACAAAACTTTCAAAAAATTTATAAAATTATTAAAAATAATAAAAAAAAAGAAAAAATTGAAGAAAAAAAACCAATTAACATAGGATCAGTGAAAGGTTCAGAATATTAAAAATAAAATTAAGTATATAAAGCATTGTTAACTAAATATTACCTAAACTTATTAGTATTTTATATACAAGTGTGATATGTTATATAATAAATAATAATAAATTAAATATATTTGAAAATTTGAAAAATCTTGGAGAATTTTTAAGTACGATAAACAAACTCACCTTTGAGTTGAAATTTGACAGTTAAAAAGTATTTTAATTTGCATTTTAATGAAAATTAAAAAGCTCTTAAGTCTAAAACTAACATAATTTTTCAAAATTTTTAGATAAACCAAAAACATTACTAACCTGTGTTTGAAAATCTCATAAAAAATAAAAAATGAGAGAAGCATCCTGCGTCTAGAGTTCTTTATTTTTCATACATAATGTAAAAACAAACCAACTTGACTTGAATGATTTTAAGAACAATTTTATGAGAAAACAGCTACTTAAATTTCTTGATGATAAAATAACGAAATAAATGCACCTGGATTTAAAAACCAGTTGGATTTTGGCTCAAAAAAAATTGTATAAACAAAAATAGCAACTTTATTTGAAATATACTCAGGCTGATTTCAACTTCTCAATTCTATGAATATAAGAAATCGTTCCTTAATGCCCTTAAATATGTAATTTGATGCTTATTATGCTTTTGTACCACTGTGCAACTGACCGGGCACTTTGTAAATTGTTGCGCCTTGCATAATTTTTGCATAATTCTTGTTTTATTTTGCTCGCCTTTGCTGCTGCTTCAGGAATTTTCCTTTTCTTTTAAGTTTATTTTACTTTATATACATATATATATTTTTGTTCTCCTTTTGCATATATCGATTGTTGCCTGATATCCGTGGCGAACGTCGATGCAACGAAATGCTCGAAGGGATTCTTTGCTGCGCTTTGCGCTGCTTATTATAAGTGATCTCTGCCTCTGTCGAGCGACGGATCGTGAAGAGGGGGAAGCGAAGTATGCAGGAGCATACGAGTATATTGCTAATAATAACAATAATAATATGCGTACGCTTATCAAAATTGACGTCAGATCTTATTGATATGCATCTGGCAAGCGCAGGTTTTTTAGTTGTTTTTTGGAACGCACAAAAGAAAATCGTGTCAAAGGACGGCAACAAAGAAACCAAAAAAGGAAAAGAAAAAAAAAGCAAATTCAGCTCAAGCTTAATTGAAGCGTTATTATGCGAGTGTCACATATGCAAAGTATTTTTCAAAAAAAATATTTGAACACCAATTCCAGTGCAGTCTCCAGACTGAGCTGAAGACTCTGCAGAGTCTACGTCCTGGCCTGGCCTGGCCTGGTCTGGTCTGGCCTGGACTTAACTTGGCCTTACCCTGGCACCAAGCTGTGCATACAAAACGTGCACCTTCGCTCAGTTTGACAGATGCCTCAGAATTTAAGCACCGCGGGCCATCGGCAGCCGCAGCCCGTCTTTTATTAATCAGCAACACCGACGAGGGCGCAAGCAGACGGGAGTAGGGTTAGGGGGTAGTAGAAAGGGAGGCAGCATTCATGGGCTGCATGAAAACGCGCTTGAAAATATTATTTATATCGAATTTAATAATAATTCTTTGAGCTCCTGCTCTCTCGCTCCAACTTTCCGCCCCACTGTGTAGGCTGTGTGTGTTGGCCAGTTTTGATCAGCGCAAAAATTTGCATTGATCGACGTTGAAGATATGGTGGCAGGCAAACTGCCAAATGTCCGATCTTTGGATGCCTGACTGACAAATACACAGTAAGAAATAATCACAGTTGCATTCTTTTTTGATGCCGAATTAAGTCCTTTTTAACTGTTCTGAATGTAAAGTTACTTTCATTATTGGAAAAAGACGCACAAAACGGAAAAGGATTCTGATTGAAAAGCTATAATCCGGCCTGTTCCGAATTCATATTCCATTCGAAATTTGTGAAGACGGAGTTGCTTGCTTTTTTGCTTGCGGATTGAAAAGTAATTCAAACGAAAACGTGCGAGAAAACGTAGCTGTTCTCGATTCATCAATGCCTACTAGATGACAACTTAATGAAAACTCGGTTTCGAAAAAGAGAAAACGAAACCATTCCGATCGGAAATCAGAAGTGTAATTCGTAAATCGATCGGAAGTCATTTCAATTATACCGTACGGGCTCAAAAAAATCTGAATTTGGACTTGTAAGAATTCCAAGTCCATAGAAAATGTTCATCACAGATATAGAGTCACATAACTTTGTCAAAACTGAACCGATTTCCATTTAAAATAAATTTTTGGAAATTAATTTAACTTAAGATGAAAACATGAACATGAAAACTTTTATTGAATTCTGAAAATTAAATTTAGTCGATTTTATTAAGAAAAAAATTGCGATTCAGTTTTTCGAAAAAAAAAAATTTTAAACAATATTAAATCTCGAATATTTATTTTAATTACATAACAAAGTATTTAAATTAGTTTTTCTCTTTGCAAATAAAAGTATTTGTTACAGTGTAGACTACAGCCGCTTGAGCCTGGGATGCTGTCGTGATGCGGCTGCCGATCGGTAACCGCGTTTATGATGAATGATTGCGGGCGTCGGCCAGGATGGGGGGCCATTCAACTTTGACTACTTTCGCCCGGGTGAAAAGTTGCGCAGCCTTCGCCGTCGTCGCTGCCGTCGCCGTCTCAGCCGCCCTTATTAGCATGCCAGAAACGTTTCATCAGAGCCTCTGTCTCTATCTCTCTCTCTCTCTCTGTCTCTGCACATTCCCACACAGCCATGAAATTTGGGTTATCCGCCTGCACTCCTCTCTTGCCGCTACTGCTGCCTCATCCGCTTAATGTGCCGTTTTGTTAAATTGCAGCGTTAAGAATTGCGCACATAAAGCATTTTGTTGTCAAACTGATTTTTGATCATACATAATTTTTATCTTGATCCAAATAAGGCTTACCAGGCTACAGCTATACAGCTTCAGCTACAGCTACAGCTTCAACTCGATTCCAGCCTAGGGGCAACAGAAACCAGCTTGCATTGAAGATCGTTAAAATATTTATGCATGCGTGGTCAGCTGAGCTGTATATATATCATATATACATATATATATATATATATATTTATATATATTCATCGACGCTTTTTTTATGGTCAAATACTTTGAGCAACAAATGTGTTTTGGCCATATATAAAAATATAATAATACAAGCATATCAAAATATTTTCGAATCGATTTCTTTTGGGCGTTTTCAAATCTTACCGCCTTATTTGTCGCCTCAGCCGAGCCTGCTAATAATTTGCAATCCCAAAATGGCTAAGTGGCCAGCTCTTAAGTGCACCATAAAAAAATATTTAAGAAAAAACCTGAGCGCATAAATCTCTGAAAAACACATAAATATGCACATATACATATTTATACGTATATGCCCAACATAATAATCGGAAATATGCCTTTTATATGGCATTTGTTATGGGCCTTTAAAAATAGCCGACGAGTTTTTATTTTATGAGTAGGTGCGGCTATAATTATAATAATATACATAGTTAGGCTGAATATTTATAGCAAATGTGTCAAGTTGTAAAACGTAATGTAAACTTGACTGTCGTATGTAAACTATGTTATATAAATATAAGTAGATTTATAATGCAAGCCATATATGGTATGCTGTTACCAAGGTACTAAACAAATAGTTTAAATCTGTGAAATGTGTTTTCACTCAAGTTTCTCAAATCTTATACTCGTAACTAGAGATGGGCTTGGATAAATCCAGCTGGATTCCACAAAGTCCATATATCTGCAATACATTGTACTCTTTATAAAACTATCTTATTGTGTATACTATTTATCGAGAAGTTAACCGTTTTGACCATCTATACTCGGAATATATCAAATAAATATCACCTTCTCTTAATACTTTTTACTCCCTGTTCCCATTAAAAATGTCAAAAAGGGAGTTATAAAGTACTGTAAATGTGGGTAACAGACAGAAGGAGGCATTTCCGACTATATAAACTACATATATTCTTGATCAGCATCAACATCCGAGACGAACTAGCCATGTCCGTCTGTCTGTCTGTTTGTCTGTCTGTCCGTATGAACACACAGATCTCGGAGACTATAAGAGCTACAGACACTAAACTTGGCATGTAGGTTCCTGTATACCATACGCAGATCAAGTTTATTTCAAATTTCGGATGCACGCCCCCGCACCCGCGCAAATCGAAAAAAAAAACTCCCACAAGATAATGCTTTGATTTTTGGTGAGCTGTGTAAATTTCATCACGATTGGATAAATAGCACCAAAGTTATGGAATAATTATTACCCCCGTCCCAGCAGGCAGAAACAACAGTTTGACATTCACTGGACAAGTTAAGTGCGCTGCTTGCTTGTGTTGCCCCTGAACTGCTTGAAATGCAAGTTCTCCGTTTTAGTATGCTTTCGTCTTCCTGACTATCGATCATCAATATCTGGAGATTAAATTAGGTTAAGAAATTAAGTTTCCCTATTCTTACTTCCTTTTCTTACTTTTTTATCTCAACAATTGTGCCTAATTAATCCAACGCATTTATTTATGACAATATGATGATGATTTAACTGGCAAAACAAAATGAGCATTCTATATATTTTACAATATTTAGACATATATGTTCCCTTGACCCAGTTAAATGAAAGTCCCCAAATCAAGTCGCAACGGTAACATGTTTGGGCTTTGCTTTTGAAATCAGTGCAGAGCGTAACTCCCTCGCTCCATGGCTCCCTCACCCCCCCTTTGTGGGTCGTACACACATAAATTGGACCTCAATATCCACAAAACGACAGTAAATGGTCATTTTTATCGAAATAATTGCTTTTTTTTTCGTTTGGCAGCGAAAGTTTTGATTGCGTTTCGCGTGGCGTTAGCAGAGTCCAAGATTCAAGATCCGAACACACATTGTATGAGTAAATCGTATGTAAAAAAGCGACAAGCATCCAGTAATCCACAACGAATACGGGCATGAGTTGGCATACACACACACACACCAACACACAGTTACACTTACACATGTGCAGCATTTCATTACGCGGCTGCCTGAGGCCGTCAGCCAATCGTTGGCCAAACGAGCGTTCTGACAATTGTAACCACGTTGCAGGGGTTTGTGGAATCGGATGCACCACCACCGCTACAGCACCACTGCACCACCGCTGCACCACTGCTGCAGTCTGTGTCGTCTGCTGATTGTGCATACGCACGAAATCAATAAATAAAAGCAACAAGAAGCCAAATCTATCTTCTGCTTAACGAAGTTTTTATACCCTTGCTGAGTTGCTTCAAACAAAAAATCAATTTTCTTTTGCTTTAACATTGAATTGGTTAGTTAATACAAACAAAATTTTCAGACAATTGAATTTTGGAATGACCACTCTTAGTGCAAACTTATATTATCTTATTTTTATAAAAATGTACAATGAATTGTTGAGATTCTTTGAAATATCATTCAAAACAAAATAAAAGTTTTTAAGAAACATCTTATTTTTCTACCGATTGTTTGTAAGGCAGCTATAGGATATATGTCGTAGTTCGATTTTGATAAAATTTGGAAAAATTTAAGAAAGTTAAATGCATACTGAAATTTGAAATTTACAAGCATCGGTAGATATGAATTGTAAAACAAATACATCTTTTGAAAGAAGAAGTTTTTCAAAAATAATTTCATTAAAATCCGATTTTAAAGAAATTTTGGCATCGCAAAGGGCACTTGCAATGCGTAAAATATTTCGAATCTATATTAAAATACCCTCTCTTGCAAGAGTATAACATGAAATTGACCAGACCCACGCCGCCCTGCCCCAGCTGCCTCAGCTGCTGCTCAACTGCGCCTCAGCTGGCTGCGCTGCCGTCGCTGCTGATGCGCGCTCATAATTCATTTCATTATTGTTTTGACATTTTATTTATTGAATGCGAACAGGCGTGCGTTGTCGATGCGTCCGCCTTCTCATACTCCTCCTGCTCCTGCTTCACCTTATCCGCCTGCTATTCCTACTCCTGCTTGTGTGGGACTCCCAAAGAACTGGGAACCTTGGCTTTGTTTATATCATCGTTTTTGTTTTTGTTTTTTTTTTTTGGGGCAGGGCAAATGTTTTGCGCAAATTGTTAACGGGCTTGTTTCGTTTTGCTCAAATAAGTGAAATCAATGCCCCTACATTGCTACACACTCAGGCCCCCCTCTCGCTTGCCACCCCTGCTCATCTTCATTCATCGTGTTATTATATTGTATCTTACTTTTGTGAGTGTTTTGCCTGTTTTGTCTGCGTGTGGTCTGCAAACAAAAGACTTAGGCAACGAACTCGCGTGAAATAAAGCAGTTGAACAAAAGCTTGATTCGAAACTGTGTCTATTGTGACTATTGTTGGCCAAAAGCAAACAAATGAAATACTTATGATAATGTACTTACTCGCCCGGCTAATTTACATAAATGAACAACCAAAATGTGTATCGAATGAACAACGCTTTGAAGTGTCTGCTTGAACAGTCAGGTTAAGGTCGTAAAACTATTTGAAAACTATATTTATTTTTAAGAATTTGTTTTTTAAGCCATTTTGGTTTATACAAATCAAGCTTAGGAACAGGCTAATGTATATTTTTAAACTGATCTAGCAGCGAAATGTGTTCTTAGTTAAAACCAATGTCATCATTATATATATATTGTATTATAGCATAAATTATTTGAACAGTAGTTTGCATATTGCTAAAAGCAAGATTTTCTATAAGCTTTCTTGAAATGTTAAGAGATCATATCAATAAATTGCATTTTTCTGGAGATACTTTGCAATATATTGTTATCGATATAATGTTGACAAAGTAACTAATACCACAAAGCCGCAATCTAAAAGAATATTCCGTCAATTGATTCACAAATAGTATCAAATTTTTGCAGCACATTTTCGCTGTCACATTGAGCTGTGAAAATGCATTAAATGCATTCCAATTGGGGGCATTATTAATGCTGGCAATGGGAGCAGAAGTGCTTATGGCAGATGCAACCGATGCAGCAGCAGATGCAGCACACAAACACACACGCCCACGAGAAAAACGCCCACGCTGAAGTACACTGTGTGCTCAGAAAGAGATGGAGACAGAGAGAGAGAGAGATAGGGAGAGAGATGGCAATGGATGCGATTGCCAAATGCCAAATGGCTAACAATTAATACAAACCTCAGCCAGGTTAAGTGCCCAGATGATAAATGCGTTTGCTGCGAACTGCGAAATGGCAAATAATTTGGAGCAAAAGCTATGGAAATTACTTGTACATTTTTAAGAACTGAGATATATTTGCAGCTGTGTGAGTTAATGGAATCAAAACGCTTATAAGAAAAGGAATAACAACAAGAGCTTGCAACTAAAGTGACGCATGCGACAAGAAAATATGACAATATGCTTGAAAATTAATCTTGCATAGTCAAGCGGGAGGCGAGCTGGTAATGCAACATGAACTGCAACTTGGAGTTGGAGTCTAGGCAGGATGCGAGTGCCATTGTCGCCAGGCGACTGGACTGGGTGAATGTGAACTTGATTATGTTTTATGAGATGTGTGGCTGTGGCTGCGACTGTGACTCTGACTCTGACTGTGGCAACAAGAACAACAACAACGCTGCATGCAAACGTGGCAACCACAAATCCGCCAACACTGTTGCAATGCATCTCTTTTCCCTCCCTTTGCCTTGTGCATGTAAAGTGAACGCCATTAGATGTCGCCCATAAATTGTGGTATCATTTTTTATATGCACTTTGTATATATACACGGCAAAAAATATGTAATGATATGTAAAGAAAATAGAGATATACCTATATTAGATCAAACTGATATGTGTAATAGCATAAATCTGATACCTTAGAACATTCAGAAACTTAAGATCATTATGTAAAGTTGTTTAATAAATAGGAATTTGTAAATTCGCAAATAAAAACATGCCTGAATATCAAAGCAATGTTTTTCCAAGTTAAACTTATATCACCTATTATCAATCAGACCTATTTCAATTTTCAGCTTAAAAAAAAAGTTGTCGGAATTGAATTCGCTAAAATTTTCAAATTTTCAATAATGCAATTGAGCTGTGTAATTTGAACTTTAAATAGTATTCTATATTTGATATTTTATATTGATATTTCATTTCTTTCAGTGTATGCAACCCTCGGGACTTAACCTAGGATTCGTAATGCAAATGACCCAAGAAAGGGCCACAACAATGCTCTGCCACAACTGAAGATTTCTTCGCCTCGTATGGTGGGCGCTAATCTGTCTGTCTGTCTGTCTGTCCGTCTGTCGGTCCGTTCGTCCAACGATTTCCGACGCTGATTATGTGGCTGGGCATTTAAAGGCATTGTTGTGCTCATTACGAGCAGCCAATCAGATGATATATAGTTAATGCTTGCGAGCCTTAATTGAAAAGCCATTTTTTGAGCGCCTACAAATGATAGTTGCTCCACTGTGCCGCCTACGCAGCAGCAGCAGCAGCAACAGCTCCGTAGTCCACGTAGCTCCGTATCATTGTTGACGACATTTATGTCTTAATATTTTTGTGCCTGAGATGGCTGCCTCCTGCCTTCCGCCGCAGCAAGCGGCAAGCAGCAAATGCAGTGGCACTCAAATGGTACCGTTACCGAGGCCAGAGCCATTAGCCTGTCCAGGCAGCCAGGCATCCCAACGTCCCAGCGTCCCAGCGGTAATACATGGCCGCCGAATACATTCGTATTTAAACCATTAATTTCCATTTATGGATTAAACATGTGAAAGAGACGTAGACGCGCAGTTGTACTATGGTCCCAAATCAACAATAATTGGGCATAAATGTGAAAGGGCTTTCCAATTGTAGTTAAATTTTAATGTTGCGAATATTTTGCGCTAACTTATTCCGAATCTTATTACGATTTTCCTAGATGCAACATGAAGCAAACATCATGACAATCTTTGAACTTTTAAACTGCTTTGATCAGTTCAAAAATGGGATTTTTAAGACCGCAGATTAAGAGCATAGGTTAGAAGAATTTAAAATAGCTGACATTTTTCGATCAGTATAGATATCGGAAAAGAAAAACAAATTTGATCCCATCCCGAATCAGAAATTTTGCAGTTTATCCCACGGGTAACAAATCCCACCAGATTATTGTAAATTATTACTATTATGTTTATTTCATTAATAATATATTATTATGTAGTTTCTGTTTTCTCGATACCTCTATCTTTTGAAAGTTTAACATAATTCTTTGGAACCCGTTAGTATTTTTGGAACCAGAGACAAGTCATTCCGTATCCGTCAAGGTTTTTTAAAATTGGTTTCGATCCCGCCACATTCTGTATACTTTTGCGGACTCGTGATTTAAGACTTAAAATAAGGTTTTCGGAAAGACTGATTAAGAATTTAAATTAAGATTTATACTAACAAAATGCTGGATGTTTTGGAGCTTAAAGAACATATGCAAAATTGTATATCCAATAGACAGGTCCAAGACCGCCATATCGCGGATTTTTTTCATCTTCATTGTAATAAATGGTCCCCTATATATAGATTACTGGTTTGAATTTTAAGCATTGAAAACGATACGTTCGAAATATACAACGATTGACTGGGCATCGAACCCGAGATTTTGTGTGTAAGAGCCGAATGCCTTCTCACAAGGGTACTAGGTTTGAAGTTTAAACTAGCTTTTATTTTGTAGTTCAAAAGATCTGTCTTCATAACAAGAAATACAATTTCAAACTTATTAGAAAAATCCGCTCATAATATTTCAAATTAATACTAAATATATATTTTGAAAATTCCAGTTGAAAACTTTCAAGGTTTTACTTTGTGGATTTCTGTTGTGCTGTTATGCCATAATTTTGGAGCTTGGTACCATAGTGCAGTATAAGAGCGAGAGAAAGAGAGAGAGAGAAAAGAGAGTGGAGACCGAGCCTGGCCCGCACGCACAAAAGCCTTTAATAAATGCAACACCATTACGTGCAGCACATGCTTAGAGGAAGAGCAGCTGAAGCTGTTGCAGAAGTTGCAGCTAAAGTTGAGGCAGCTGAAGTATCCAAAGGAGCAACCAGTTGGCCAGGTGAACAACTCAATTGCCTGGCTTACTGCTTACTGTTTACTGTTTTTTTTTTTTTTTTTTTGCCTCTGCAGCTTTTCCGAGCTGCTTATCGCCCGTTGTGTCGCGTTTTTCCCGCTCGCGCCCCAAATCTTTAAATGCTGCCCATGTGATTTTTCTTGCCGGCTTCAACTCCAGCTGGCAAATGGAGTCGCTGGGATTAGTGCGCGTGAGTAATGATTCTGATGGCTTCGGCAGCGACTCTGGCAACGCGCAATGCGCAGCTTGCAACGGCCAACTTGCAACAGGCATCGGTCAACTTGCAACAGGCAACTTGCAACTTGCAACTGCCGGCTACTTCGGCAACTTTTTTTTGCCAAATGGAGCTGTTGTTGCAAAAGCCGCAAGCAGGAAATGAGAGGCGAATCTTTTGTACTCTCATAAATTCATATCAGTCTATATTCTAATATTATAAAAATACTTATATGATGCAGTTATTCTAGGTTTAGAAAGACTTTCATATCAAAATAGTTAAATACAGTTAAGCTTCTTATTTATATAGCTATTTTTATTACCGCTACATACAGCTTATGCGCAAAATTGTTCATAATTTCATTGGAATTTTTTTAATGTTCTAAAAGACTTAATTTTATTCATAAAATTTTATATAATTTAGAATTAGTCCCGATATTACTTAAGCTGATTAGTTTAATCAAATTTTTTTTAACAACTTTAAGTTTTTATACTGAAAATATTAATTCAGTGCCAACTTGATAGATGGTTTGCATAAAACGTTAAAATGAAGTTAACTTGATATTTACCACAATCATGGGTAATATTTGTTCTGAATAAGGAGTTTAGATGGAAAATTCGGCTAAAAAGATTTTCTTTTGACAGAGTGGAACTTGTCTTTATAAATGTTTTTTAATTCAAAAAGTGAAACAAAAGTCGAAATTAATTGGGGATAAAAAGCTTTCGGAAATGGGAACGGACAGAATTCTCCAAAGTTCATATAACGAATTTCAAACAAAAAACAAAAGCTTAAAATTTATAGCGAATTATGATATAATTATAAAATTTATTCTTCAAGAGATCTTTTATTGACAAAAAATTCAAAATCAAAACTTTTTCATCCAATTTTGAATATTTTGAAGGGAATCGGAAAAGAGAACAGATGTGTATTCATTATACTAATACATAACAATGTGTGGATTTCATAATAATTTCATATTTATTTATTTATTATTAACTAAAAACAGTCGACACAATTTAAAACAATTAAAAAGAATTTAAAATTTTATAATAATAAATATTTAAATGTCTAAAAATATAAAATTTTAAAAAAAAATTTTTACACTGAATTAAAATTAAAGTTAACTATGGATAAATATAATAAAAATAGTTTCAACATTTGTTGCTAGGTTTGGAAAAAACCCAGCAAATGTCAAATTTAAACAAAAGACATTCAGTTTAAATATTAATTTCAAAAGCAATAGTTATATGGCAAGCTGAATACTTTAGTTTAGCTTCCCCTGATTATATAGAGTACAAGCAAACAGTGACTACAACTAAATACAAGTACTCATAAATTTAACACGGCCCAGAACGATTATGCTCGCATGTGTACCTAATGGAAAGTGGATTTGTGGATTGTGGATGGCTAAGCAAACACTCGGAATGGAATAGTCAAACACACAAGCCATAAAATGCCACAAATTCCTGGGTGTTCCCTGCGCAATTGTGACGCCCCGAAAGCGAGAGGACGACGTCGCCGTCGCCGTCGCCGCCACTGATGATGCTGAGAGCCTCCAAAAGCGAGCGCTGATGAGCAGCGGCTTTGCTGAAGAAGCTGGCGGAGTTGGAGAAGCTGTAGAAGCTAGAGGAGTTGGAGGAGCTGGCTGAACGACGCTGTTGTTGATATTAATGTTGCCCTGTCCGAATGGCAAATGAAAGTCATCAATCAGCGCGAGCACAGCGCGAGCAGAGCCATCATCTGGCTGGCAAATGGTACGCGGTTTGGGTCTAAGTCAGGGACGTGGAGAGGGGAAGACGTACACTCAGCGAAACGCAATACACACTATGTCCAAATTCGATCATCATAATCTGGTATACAGTACTCATTTGAAAAACATTTTTTTAAACTCAAAACTTTAAGATTGTTTGGAAAACGGAAGAATTTGTAATTAAGATGGAAAATTGTGAAGAACTTAAGTTCTACGTTAAAAAATTTTTGAAAATTGTCTCCCTCTCCCTCCCTCTCTCTTCATTTTTCTTACTCAATTTAATCATTAATGAATTGTGAACAAAATTCTAGTAATTTTGTTCCGATACCTTTTTCAATATTTTCGATGTGTACACATAAAGAAATTCCTGAAATGTAGTAAATCGCTATGAAATAATTATAAAAAACATATTTGAACTGTTCAGAATTCTTTTCTTACTAGCTAATGTTATTCTTTTTCAAACAGAATATCTTACACAATATCTTTTTTAAATTCAGAAAATAATACAAAAAGTTCTTTAAAAATTTCTGGAAATTTGAAAACGCTTTCTAAGTCTTTTTCATTTGCTTTAGCTGTAGATTTTTTTAAAAATATTTAAATCAAAATTTGCTGAAAGTTTATTTTAGAATACTCAGACTCAAATATTACAAAAAATTTAAGAAAAATGTAGAAAGTCAATCCCGATAGTAAAAAAACTGAGCTAGCAAGATTTTCGCAAGATCAAATTTTCTAAAACTGATTAAAATAAAGTAATATAATCGAAAAAAAAATTATTTTTCTATTTCGAGAGAGTCTTATTTAATATTTTTCAATTAAGAAAAATTTGAAAAAGATCTAAAATGTAACGAAGAACGTCAATTTCGATAAAACAAAAACCAATCTGCAAGTTTTACATAAAAACAATTTTTTTTTTAACTTACAAAACTACAGTGAAATAATTGAAAAATAATCAGAATATTATTAAAAATATCTAAAATAAATGTATATGAATATACGCAAAGATCTAAGACATAATTTCTTCAAGTGTACAAACAAACACACAATGCGCATGCGCGGAACGTTATGGGTTTTTGCTTATGGTTATGATTATGGCCAAGTGTTGTTGTTGTTGTTATTGTTGTTGTTATTGTTGTTGTTGTCGTTGTCGTCTGGCCAAACACTGTCAAAGCTGGGGCGGATCAAGGGCGCGCCTTTTGTGTCCACATGTGAAAAATGTGAGAGTGCGAAAAGCGCCAACTAAAGCGCCATTTATAATATTGTGGAGCCCAGTGTGTGTGAGTATGTGTGTGTGTGTGTGTGTTGAGTGGAATATTAGCTTAAGTATTCCACCATTTTGTCAACAAAACTAAAAAGTTAGCCATCTCACTCTGTCTGTCTCTCTCATTTGCTTTCTATCCCTCTCAGCGGTTGATGTCTTAATTGTTATGCTAAGCGGTAAGCTAGACTCTGTCGTTCTGGGGCGTTAAAAATTAAATTTATGTTTCTATGCAATTTATTATATCAAAATTGTGGCCAGAGCCAATGCCTACATCTATACTATAAACACAAAAAGGGGGCCTGGCCGTGCTGATAGTCGTGTCACGCCCCTTTTGTCGGCTTTTTGATGATGCCCAAGCCAACCAGCCAAGCGTACTACAACAACTTTGCTTTTATTAAGTTTTATTTTATGATCTAGCAGTGGCATGCCACATATATGAGTTGGCTAGGGGTAGCAGGGGGGGGGGGGGGGGATCTGTGGACTACTACCCACCCAAGTTCGATTGGAGCATTCGATAAGCAACTTGGCTTCCTGCTCAGCTGTGTGTGTGCCTTTTTGTTGTTGTTGTTTTATTATTAGTTGCATGCCCCAGCTGAGATTTACTTTAGCCGGGCATAAGGTCAGCTCTAAGGTCAGCTCAACGAATGTTCCAAATTTGTTTAGGTTTTTTTGTTGCTTTTTTTCTGTATTTTGGCTTGTTTGTTAACTGATTTGCCTTTGTCAATTTATTGCTATCGAGTTGGCCAGCATTGTAATCAAAGCAAAGCGTGGGTTGCTTTCAAAGTTTGCACAAACTGTAGAAAGAAAATCAAAAGATATTTTCAATTATTACCAAAACTATATCGAAGCATGTAGGTCTTAAGTAATTCAAAAAATGTTTGTTTTTAGATTTTAAACGAATATTGCATATTTTTTCCTTCAACATTTTTTTAACATTTTAGAAATAAATTTAAAAAAAACAGAACATAGCCAAATGTTTTCAAATCTATAATGTTTTTATTGCGTTTTACATGTTGTTTTCTAAGTGTATTTTGAAAAGGTAATTAAACAGAAAGCTCTGAATCTTGTTTCATTGAGATCTTCGTTTTTATAGTCCACTTTAAGAACACAAAACAGAATCCTTTAATCATATACTGGAAACTTTACCAATAAGCTTAAACTATCCCCGGTTCAAAAGCTCAACTTCTAAAGTGTATACAATTGTCTGCAATTTCAAAAAGATTTTGTTTAAAAATGTTTTTTTTTGTTTTTTGTTATTGTTTATCGCATTTTGTGCATCTTATTACTCTCAATTTTCGTGCTGAACATGACAAATAAATAATAATAAAAAGAAAAAGAAAAAAAAATACAACAACAAGTCGTAATTCGAAAAGCATTTTGTCATTGTTGCAAGTCAGCAGGAGATCTTTCACTTTTAACCTTTTGCGAAACGTAAAAAAAAGTTTGACAAAAAGTCAAGCAAAAGCAAAAGCTAAGCTTAACTTTAATATATATTATTGACAATTAAAATTGAACAACATAGAAGTTGAAATTGAAGCTGGAGTTGAGGATGAGGATGAGAATAAGCTGGAAGTTAAAACAGGGAGCAGGAGACTGCAGTCTCCCGTGGGCTGTTGCTGCCGCTGCTAAATTCGAGCAGTTGCAAGTTGCAGTTGCAAGTTAAAGCTGCAACACTGTATGTTTGTGTGTGTGTGTGTTTGTGTGATTTATAGATGCGACGCGTGGTTGTAGCATGTGAAAAATGAATGCGAGATTTATAACATCAGCCTAATTGAATGTTTGATCCTGTGCATAAATAACCAAATTAATGAAAATGATTTTTAATAAATTTCTCAATTGCATGTTTAACTTGAACGCACACTGCGCAGTGAGAGACCCAAGCAGACCAAGACCATGACCAAAGACGAACTCATACTCCAACTCCAACTCCAACTCCGTATCCCGACTAGACACGCGGCCCCATAACGATGTCCTGCTGAGCATGAGTAATGCTTCTCTATTAGGCGCTGCATCACTCCTGCTAATGGAGCCCATGTAGTCAACCAGTTGCCCAGTTGTCCAGTTTCAGTTGCAGTTGCAGTTGTACTTGCAGCTAAAGTTAGAGATGCAGATGAAGCCACTGCATCTAGCAGCAGCTGCTGCTGCAGCAGTTGTGCAGCCAGTCGGAAGCGATGTTGTCATTAGTACGGTCACCTTTGCATCGATGTTGCATGGTGCATGCACTTTGAGAAATTATCAAGGATTCTATCTATATTGAAATCTTCTCAATATGTCGAATTTCTTTTAAGAAGATTTCTTTTTATTCAAATCTGAGTAAAGTAATTTTTCGAACTCAATGAAAATACTCCTAAAATATAAAATGAATTAAATATTAAAATATAAAAAATGGTGAAAAAATTAAAAAATAAAGAAAAATATATAAAAAACAAGTAAGAACGTTGCAGTCGGATGCACCCGACTGCGATGTACTCTTTTTTTCGCATCTTTGCGGAGTCAGAAGTGGGCGTGGCAATTGTATTTTTGCTCAAGTCTTTCAAGTTTTGCCAACATGTACACCAAGTTTGGTTGCTCTAGCTTCAAAACTGTGGAAAAAACCTGCGTTCATACAGACAGACGGACGGACGGACATTTCACAAACCCAATATACTCTTTTCGAAAACTTAAATCGGGATGGGTATGCGATGATCGGGATGGTAGTACTTGCATCAGAAGAGTATAAGCTGTGTGAAGAAATAAAACTTTGTAAATTATAACATAAGTAGATTAGAAATCTAGATTTAAAATGGCGCTTTCTTTTTTTGGAGTGTTCAGTCAGCTGCCTGTATATATATACCCACTATATATGTATATATGTCATTCAGCCGCTTAATTATGAAGAAATGTATCCGTTTTTGTGATAATTAATGGCGCCATTGCCATTGCCGATTTACTCTCGAGCATTTATTTAGTATATTTTTTGTTTTGGTAGCTTTTCTTAGGTTCAATTCACAGGATAATTGGGCGGCAAAGCAATGTCGCATGTTGCTCCTTTTTCGTCATGCAATGATCGGAGCGTTGTCTTTTGATTTTTACCTTAACCGACAAGCAACAAAGCAACAAGCAACAAAGTTAACAAAAGTTAACAAAACCCGACAAAAGCAACGCATTGCATCGCATATTTTGACATGCCCGTTGACAACTTCAATTAACGAGTGCACAGTGCGTGTAATTAGCGCATTTTTGCCTTATACCCTTACCGAAAATGAAACTAAATACACGATCGCCGCAATTTTGGCATACCCCAAAACATCGAGACTGCGACTGAGACTGAGATCGAGACTGAGAATGAGAATGAGACTGATGAAGTCCAGAGACAGCGACTTTTTTGGGCAATACATACTTCTCGTAACAACTGATATCGGCTACGATCAACAAAAAGGAAATGGAAGCCATTTGTCATCATCGTCATCAAAACGAACAACAACAACAATAAGTAACAACAACAACAACAGCAACAGCAACAACAACTGGGCTCTAAGTACATTGTACTTCCTTCAGGCGGCCGTTCAAAATGTCAATGAACATTAAATGGTTACTCAGGTTCTATGTATGCCTGGAATTTCTAATAATAACGAAGCGTGCTCGGGTTGGGCAACCTGCGGAATTTGTAAATGTATACCCTGCAAATATATGTATACAGGGCATATTAGCAATTTCATAATTCATATCATGTTTGTAACAGTCGACAAAGGACAAAGTAAAACAGAATACGAGTTGAACAGGTCTGATTACGTTTTTTATGTCGTTAGCATTGATTCAATTTTATTTATAAGCTTATTGAAATTAAAGACAATTAATTTATATAGTAAGTACTTATTACATTACTCTATGCCAGTGATACGGCGTATCCAGTCCAAGTAAGCGCTAACACGAGTGAACACTATGGGGCTGGATTGACATTTTTTAACTCCGAAAGAGGTAACACCAACAAGCTTTCCACCCTCAAATGGAACCAATGGACCACCAGAGTCACCTTTGCAAGTGACTTTGCCTTCGAAATGGCTAGTACAGAGTTGGGTGGATTGGTGATACATATTATACCACAAATGGTTGCACTCAACATTGCTTAAGACAGTGAGGTTGACACACTGCAGATCCGTAGGCGTTACTCCATATTGGTTGAGTCCCCAGCCACAGGCCATGCTCAGCGATCCTTCATAGCTATTGTCGCGATCGGCAAGCTTAATCTTGTTGATCAGTTTTGTATATTGTACATGGGGAGTGCGGATAAGGGCTATATCATGAGCTAGAGTAGAGTTTTGGTACTGCGGATGCTGAATAAAATTGACACTGTCAACCTCTTCGGTAACTGGAGCCAGCGGGTTATCCCATTTGGTGGAGCCGTATTTGATCGTTACTGAGATCATATCATCCACACAGTGAGCTGCAGTCAGAATCCATGTATTGCCAATAATGGAACCACCGCATCTAAAGTAGCTTGTGCCATTAAAAAACATCAGGCCAACAATGTATGGAACTTGTCCTTCCTCTGCCGCGTAGCCATTGATAATTCGACTTTGGATATTGGCAAGGTCGTTTTCCTGGGCAAAAGGGAGCTTAGATCCACACGAGGATGCAATAGCCAAAGTTAGAATAATTAGTATCAGCTTCATGTTTACTTAACTGTTTGTCTAACCTTAGTGAGGGTTCTCTCCCTTATATATGAAATGTAGCTCTTTAGTTTTCAGCTAATCAAACTTACGGAAGCTATTTTTTACAAAGACTTACGACTTTCAACTAATTCTTATCTAATGCACTTAGACACTTTTGATTTAATGAACGCTAGCACTAGTTAAATGTTATCTAGTTATTAAAAGGTGGAGCTATATTTCCGAAATACATAAATCAAATAAATATTTTACCGAGCCACAAAACAAGAAAGAAATGTTATCTTTAGAGTGCTAAATCTTCGTTTCGTACCGATGTCGAAAACTTGCTCATAGTAAAACTTAATTTTCAACCGATTGAACCTTCTTATAAAGCAAATGAGACAGTTTCTAGTTCGAAAGTTGATTTGTCAAATATTTGCTTTTACTATTTTAAAAAAGTTTTGTCAAAAGTGAACTGAAGTCCAAGCGAATTGTTCTTTCATTATAATTGAAATCTTGAAAGTTTATTTTAAGATGCTTTTGGACATCAAAATTGGTATAAGATGCTGTTTCAACAGTTTTTTCAGCTATTTTATAAATTTATGTTTAAAAGTTTTGGACAAAATAAAATATAATCATAAAAGAAAAGTTATTCTCGGTGTGCCAAAGATACTTTTATACACTTGCAAAAACGTTGTTATATTCAAATGATTTCTTGATGAAATTTTGTAAACATGTCAAAATAATATTAAAATTCAAATTTGGTAAGTTTTGGCGAGCTATTGAAAATACTAAGTTTTTGTAAGTACGCTAATACTTTACTCTGATTACAGGATATATATAAAGTCTATCAAATGTTGCTTAACATTTCGACTTGTTGTTGTCATTTGTTTAGATTTCTGACAAGTATTGAAGTGTTGAATTTTGACTTTTTAATAGTCGCATAAATCAGAGACAGCTCAAACTCAAAAACACAAATATAAAAAGAAAAGAAATAAAGAAAAAAGAAAAGTTAAACAGAGCCGCAGGGGCACCTGCCACAGTTGGCTTTATGTCTTCGTTTGGGCCTCAATTGAAATGCAGCAGACAACGCCCCGACATGACGACAATTTGTCTACGATCAATCTATGCACACAGACATAAATGATATAGCGACTGAATTTATAGCACTATAGGATAGTTCCGGGCAGTTAGAGTGGGGCAGGGGAAGAGCTGAGCAAATCGAAAACAATGCCAAAGGTCTTGAAAGTAAAAGTGTGCAAATGTTTTAGCTGCTCTTTGGTTGGTCGTCTCGCCTGTCCGCCATTCAACAGGCAAACTCAAAGAACAAAAAACTTGGTAACAATGGCAGTTAACAGCAACAGCAGCAGCAGCAGCAACAGGAAAGAGCAGAGGGAAAAGAGGAAAAGGAGTAGGAGGGTCTTTGAGCCATAACGCTGGCGGCAATCAAAATCACGTCACGATTGCAATGTGCCTGAAATTGAAGCTGCAACCGAAGCGATTGTGCCCCGCAATGCGCAATGCGCAACTTGCAACGCGCAACTTGCAACGCGCAGCTCGCTGCGCATTTTCACACCAATAAACTGTTCATAATCATAACGAAAGCAGCCTCAAATGGTTAAGACTATGAGGCAGTTTTGAGGAGGTTTTACATGGTGAAGTTACTGCATGCAGCTGTGGTTTCTTGAATAGAAATTCAAGACTTTCTGGCTAGCTTTGCTTATTGCCTTTATTCCTATGCAATGTTTCATGTTGTGTGAACTTTTCTTATCGACTATCATTATATCGATTATAATATAAGTATACATATATTTTTTCTGAAAATCGGATTTTCTTGATTTTCTTTAAGCACTTTTTCATAGCGTAATTTTTGTTCTTAAAAAGTATTCCAATTAAAATTTAATTGCAGTTTTGAGTTTGAATGAGATTGAAACTTTGGAATCTCAGAAATTATAATATTTAAAAAAATGCAGAAAATTGTTTCATATCGATTACAAACCAACATTAATTAGTAAATAATCGATATTACAAAACATTAGCTTTTTGGAATTTCAATAAAGTTTTCTTCAATATCACATATGAACGACTATTTTAGCAAGCCTTTTCCAGTTTCCACTTCCGACAAAATTTTTTAGAATTGAAATGTCCAGAAGGCTGAAATCTTATCTCAATGGCAACTTGCCATTTCAATCCTTAACCATATGAAAGTGAATGCAATCCGCAAAATCTTAGCAAAAGTAAAATTGTGAATATTGAAGGGAAAATCACTTGAAATTGGAATCCGGAACAGGCCAGCATATCTATGCATGTTCCGGGTTCTACTTTTGGTAAGACTTTAATTTCACATAATTTGTCTAAACATTCACAAAATGTTACTAAAAGTCAAAGCCAAACATTTCTGATTACATTTTAATAATAATGCTCAAATGTGGCTGATTCTTTATCCAAAGATCTGATATATAAGTATATATTTACCCAAAAATTTCAGTTTACATTTCACTGATCAAATCGTATTACATTCCCTACCAAATATGTGTTAAAATTATTATTCAAAATTATTTCATATGAATTGAAAATGAAACCATTTTGTTTTACAAAATTGTAAAGCCAACTCAATATATGAAGTAACTTCAACCTTGTAAATCCGAACTATGAATCAGTGGCATTCAACTGTTACGAAACTCCAAACAAAGTTAATTGAATAAAGTTTTGTAAACTTTTGTAATTGCTCGATTGCAGATTTACAAAACGAACGCATTTGTATTCGCCAGATACGCCAGATACGACCAACAGATTTCATTGTAGTATGTGCTTTGGCTTTGGATATGGCTTTGGTTTTTGGTTTTGGTTTTGGTTTTGGTTTTGGCTTTGGGTTTCATGTCTGCCAGGAGCCATAATTGAGATGCCTTTGATGCGATAATAAATTATAAAGCCAAAAACTGAAACGAAAGCGAAACGCGCACAAGAAAGTAAAATACCAAAAGAAACGTTTCGTTTTGCGGAGGTGACTGACTTTTTTTTTTCTTTCATATTTCGTTTTCCTATCGGACCATGCAGCAGCCCAGACGATTAGGCCAGGGATTAGACAAAGTTTACCAGCCATAAATTATAAGTTTTGGCCAAAAGCTAACGGGAATGCACACAAGCACAAGAAAACGCTTAAAAAAAAAACAACAAAAGCAACAACGATAGCCAAAAAGGGAAACTGAATGCTTTTTGATGGGTGCAGTGAACTCGATTAAGGATTTTTGGAATTAAACGAGATTTAAATGCAATTTAAATGTAGCCTTCGATTTTATATATATATATTTATAAAAGCTTGTCAACATTTCCGAGTTCTTATTTGTAATAGTTTTCGATTTTGTTTTTAAATGAAGTACAATTGTTTTTTTAACTCAGCACAGCTTACTGTTTTGAAAAGCTCTCAAAATAAGTTTTAAGCCGATCACATTTGACCTCCAACTTTATTTCCATAGATAATATATTATATATATTTGTTTTATTTCTTTACCGCAAGTTTAATTGATCTTTAAATGTAGTTTTCTAAAACTTTTCCCTTTGAAAAGACACCTGAAATATGAAATTGAAATGTTTGAATAAATAACATTAGACCTGTTCTGTTTTTCACTTTCAGCAACATTTTGTGGAACTGAAATTTTGTTTTGATTCCTATATTACACGCAAGTCAATTCCAACTGCTAAATCTTGTCAAAAGTGAACAATTTGAAGGAAAATCCAGTCTTAAAATTTTTAACAGAAAGTGGAAACCGGAACAGGGTTGTATATCTATATGTAGATATTTGAAGATAAAATGAGCCGATCTGTCAAACATATGTCATAAATAATCTTCTAAGAATGCATGTTTTCAAAATATTTAACTTTCAAATAACTTAGACCGAAGCATATCTTTTGTTACATCAAAAAAATTGTGTATATTACATTTTTCTCTATTGACCAACAACTTGCGTAATTTCGCCACTAAACATTTTAAAACCTCATTTGAAATGTCAAAAGAAAACAATGCGCAAATACTTTGCAACATTTTTGATATTTGGCTGATTTAGCAATGGGACAACGTTTTGTACAAAAAAACGTCTAAAAAAAGTAATTGAGAACTGTCATGCAATCAGATATGATGCGAATTATTTCAACTGAATCTGAAACTGACTTCTTTTGGCCACTGTCTTTCTTCAGTTTCAGTTCAGTTGGCAGTTGGCAGTTGCATTTCAGCTGAGCATTTGTTTGTAGGCATCTCAACAATTAGCCAAGCGCATTGCGTGTCCACAGTTGTTGTTGTTGTTTGTGGCAAATGTGGCACTGTTGTGCTGCAAGCTGCAACTTGCAAAGACATCTCTCAAAGTATGTTCAACGTTTGAGGAAAGTTGAGACTCGTGATCTGCCCTTATGGCATTTTCATATACAAATGCCTGACATCAGACGTTGCAGGTCAACATTTTATATTTTGTGTATTTGAACACATGTTTTTTGTTTTATTGTTGTTGTTGTTTTTGTTTTTGTTGTTGGAAACTTACAATTTCCTGGTTCGTCTTGAGGAACGTCAAACTATCGCCACTATCGATTTGAGCCAGCGGCATTGCACGGCTGCGTGCTTCATAAAAATCTAGCCAAAACATACAAAAAAAAAAAGTAGAAAACAGAAAACATGTAAGAACTTTGCAGTGCCAAGGTCCCGACTGCGGTATACTCTCAAAAATCAATAAAGTTTTGCATACAAAATCTTATGTTTCACCCGACTGTGCCTATGACAGCTATAAAATACATTCTTCCGATTTTTATAAAACTTTCTCAACTTATGTGAAACATAATGAAATTGAGTACTAGCAAACAAAAACAAAAAAGTATTTCATAAAAAAACCCACTTTTTAAGATATTGTTCCTATGGCAGCTATAAAATATAATCGTTCAATTCTCATTCAAAAATAATTGTTTGAAACAAAGCAGGCCACTCTATCAGAATAGATTGTCGCTTAGAATTCTCAAACGGTTTAAGCAAACACTTGGTGTAGTGTCCGACTGAAAGCCCTTTTAAAGCCAAATTTTCTTGTTTTTATTTTGTATCTTGTCTATCTTTTTTGATTTTTATTTATTTTATTAAAACATTATTCGACGTCGTGCAGCTCCAGTGCATCTGTCTGCAGGTGCTTCATTTGAAATCCTCAATGTATTGGAAGTCATTCACAGATGGCTTGCGGTATTTTTGGGAATCAAAGTACTTTATAAACATAATTTTTTCTTTATTTGCTCAACGTTGTAATATAAACATGACAATGATTTTAATATATTATAGTGTCTGCTATATAACTAAAATGGATCTTAGCATAGTAATCTTATTTTATTAATTACTTTTCTTATTTGTAATTATTTCCAGTTTCTCAATGATCTTATTTATGATCAGTTTCTGTTCGTTGGTCTTAGGCACTCTATGGACTTTGCTTAAACTCTCAACCAATCAATTCATATAACATGACAATGATCTAGACAGAGACGGTTTGATGAGAGAACTTTAATACTAATTAAATTTTAGTCATGAAAATCAATTTTGCACTTTGAACTTTGATTTTGAAAATAGAATAATTTGAAATGCAAAATAAGATGAGTAAAATTGAGTAATATCTAGTTGCGTTGAAATATTTTTATAAGCAAAACAGCTTTTCATATAAAAACAAATTTTTCAACCGATTGTTTCTATAAGATATAGTCGAGAGATCTTAATAAAATTTAGTCATCATGTCAAAAACACACTAAAGCTTAGCATAAGTGAATTTAGTTAAGATAACTAAAAAACTAAACAAGCTGACTTTGCATACAAAAATCAGATTTTCAACCGATATAAGCTATAAGATATAGTCATCTGATTTTTATGACAGTTGTTTATCATGTTAAGATAATGCTAAAACTCAGAATTGGTAAGTTTGGTCGAGTTAACTTGAAAACATACTTTTCGACCGATCATACTGTGGCAGATATATATTACAGAGGTCCGCTACGGCTGTTTCTGACATAAATCTATGCCAAGTTTCATCAAAATATATTTAAAAATTAAAAAAAGTCGTTTCAAAAAACAGACAGACGACCTTTGAATAAGCCCAATATACTTTCCTTACACATTTTGTTGCTAGAGTATAAAAAGAAGAGTTGAACAAAAAAACAGAACATCGATTTGTAGCAGCGCCTGCGCAAAGCGTGAAATTTATGCGACCCACACGCAGCGCCACTCACACGACCACGACCCAGAAGAAGCAGAAGCAGCCGCAGTCGCAACAGTCGCAGTCGCAGCAGTGGCAGCAGCAGCAGCAGCAGCAACAAAACCGAAGATGCTTCACCTTCACAAAAGACCAAAGAGTTGAAGTTGGAAGACGTAGCCAGCAAATTTCATTTCTCGCAATAAATCCATGACTGATTTATGTACTGCACAATCGTTACAAATCACAAACGTTTACTGAATGAGCGTCCGTCTTTAAGTCTGTCTCTGTCTCTGTCTCTGATTCTCCGTCTCTGATTCTCTGTCTCTGACTCTCTGTCTTCAGTCTACTCTTCTGTCGCGCACAAAGCAGCAAGAAAAAAAGTGACAGTGGCTGCTGCTGTCTTCTGTCCTCTGTCTTCCGTCTTCTGTCTGTAGACTCAAGTTTACAGTCTTCGCTCACGTGCTGGCTTTCAGCTTCAATCAGCGCTTCTTCACTCGCTGCGGCAGCAGCTGAATTGCATTTGAATTAATTAAAATGCTCAATGTAATACTCATTAGAGCGGGACAATATATCGATATGTGCAGTATTAATTGAAAATATTATCGTTTTTAATATCAACTTCATTAAATGCATTCTTATTAAACTTTTTACTACGAGAAATATACTTTTATCAATCTTTTTGTGAGCTTATGAATACAAAAGGAAAATAAACTAACATTTCATCTAATAAGTATTTTGATATAATGCGTAGTAGAGATGGGATTAGTACGGGAATTCGGGATCAAGACATTCCGCTAGATCTTATAACAACTTTTCTTAAATTGTTCATGTCTTATGGATTTCGAACGGGATTCGGAACATTTTTTAAAATCCCTGTACGGTCGGGTTCGGAAAGGAAATATTATTTTAGAGATCGGTGACGAACTTCTATACTATGTATGTATCGAATATAGAATTAAATGTTGTATACATTTGTAATTTGATAGATTCTGAATTCGATTTTTAAGAAGTCAAATTTTTGAAAGTTTTATCAAGATATTGTTTATATATATACATTTTTTTTACATAGTTGCCAACATATTAATTTTAATCAAATCTTAATTTTTCATAAATCAACTTTTATTCGATTTTTCTGACCCGATTTTTCGTAACACAATCGATAGCTTCTTTGTAAAATGAAAAGCGCACAAATTTATTATAACAAAAACATAAAAGTACTTACTTATGTACAGCCCCTATATATTCAGATCGATACTATCTCAAATCAAGTATTTATAGTGTACCGATAGAATGGTTTCCCTTTCCTACTAAAGTTATCGGTGCTCAAAAGCCAAATCGATATTATTTATAGCATTTTGATAATTAATAATGTCAAGAAAAATCAATTTCTTTAAGTTAATTGAAAGCTTTTTACCGTAACTAAACTGAGCCATGTTTAAAAATTAAATTGAAAATGTAATTGAAAATTTAAAAAAAACCTTTAAAAAATCAATAATATCGTTATTGAAAACTATATTATGCCAGCTCCAATACACATAGACCCGCTTTGAATATCTTCTCTGAAGAAGATCACAAAAAACACATTTTTCTTTTTCTTTGCAAACTAAAAAATTTGTCAATTTGCACAACAATCGAGAAGGTTGCTCAATAAAAATGCAACGGCATGTAACGCCAATGTCTCCATTATGTCCACAAGCAAACACACACACATGTGAACTCTAGATGGAAATCTTGGTTGCCCCAACACATGTATCCTTTTGTTAAGGCCAACAATTGACAAAGCCCTGACAAAGCAGCCAGAAGAGTTGCAGCCAAACTGACGTGGACAATATCGATCAACGGGCGACAACTGCAGCAATCCCAAACGAAGAATGGCATTGGCATTGGCAACCAAGCAAAAGATTTACATACTCTCGACACTCTCGAGAGGCCGCAACGACGACAAAGATGATGATGATGATGGCGATGATGATAATCATGATGATGACCGCGAATGTTGTCCACGTTGTCCACTTCTGGCCACTTAAGTTGACGTCGTCAGCCGTTCTATGCCCAGGGCGCATGCCTGCAAAGAGACGACACAAAGACAACGACGAGGACAGCATAGCTGGGCCGGGTGTTGCCAACTTGGGACAAAAAGGATGACTAGATGCATGCAAGTTATTTAAATGAGACATTTTAAGAGTCAGAGTCAGAGTCAGAGTCCATGGCAAGGCTGCTTGAATACTATGTGCAAAAGAGGCTCTTGGTTCCGGCACTGGCTTAGTTTTCTAAGGTGTAGTTGAAAGGGTATATTTATTTGCTTGTATTCTTTGAGACCTATTTATTGAGGAAATTTATTTAAAATTTCAATGATTTTTGATTATAATCAACAAGAATTTGCTTAGATATTTAAGAAGGAATATAATCTATCAAAGATCTAGGCATATATCAGCTTTATGTTGATATTGCCTTCAAAAATAAACCTGCGATAAAAACATCATCAAAATATCAATGTACAATCGATGATATATCAAAAGTAATATTTTATCGAATCATAACAATATTATTCATTAAATTCTTTATAGACTTTTAACATTCCTAGGCAGATCTCACATGCAAATACTTTTATTTCGCCTCTATTTTGGTTTTTTGTTTCCATTTTCGAAAGAAAAAATATACGTTACTTCTTTCTAGTTTTTCTTTCTCTGACACAGTACTTTTGAAACCGATTTTCGATATTTCGGAATTCAGAACAGCCAACAATTTCTATGCCGCATAATTTGACTTCAATTGAGAATGGGAACAGGTCAGTTATATACTATACATATTTTAATATTTCAAGTAGCTTTATAAGTAAACGATATTTTATATATCAATCGATCAATATAACCGTTTTATCGGCGATACACAACGTTCCTAAAGTATAGACCATTAAATCTATTATCGAAATTCTTTGATATTATCGAAAGTCTACGATATTATCGAAATTCTATGATAATATCGAAATTCTTGATATTTTCAACGATAACAAGCTTTATAAGTTAACGAAATTTTAACAATCGCTGAACTTACAAATAGATCGATCGATCAATGTAACCGTTTCTAACTACTATCGAAATTCTATGATTTTATCGAAATTCTTAATATTTTCATCGATAACAAGAAATAGTTATCTAGTTTATTTCTGTAGATTCCAAATGTACAGCACAACTCATACAGCTCCTAAGCACTTTCTAAAGTTCTGCTTGCCATCATCATCACACTCTTTGTCCTTTGCAAGGGTATCGATACTTCGGCTTGCAATAGTTAATCTTAAAATGTACGTTTAAGTTTATCTTTCAGCTGTTCGGATCCGAGCAATGCGGACTATTTATGTACATACATTTTATTTTGTTGGATCGCTCGACTTGGTCGGCATGTCAATTTTGGGTGGCTGCTTTGGTCAGTTGTTGGCCAGGTTTAGGCCAGAGCAGGGCAACTTGGCTGCTAATTGTGTCGCAGCTAGCAGATTTATGTGGCCTGATCAATTGGTTAATGTATGCAGATGCGTTTGGGCATCAAATTATAATTCAATTCACCAAATAGTTTTGAATAGGAAACCGATGCGACCACCGGAGCGGGTCGAAAGTTAAAAAAAAAAAAGAAAAAAAAAAGAAGACATTCCAATTGCCAGCTAGGCAGTTGTCAGCCGCGAGATTGGCTCATAAATTGCCCAAATTAATTCATTGTGGCACCATTGGCGACACCTACTCATTTTGTCAGTTGTAGCTGGGGGAATGTCTGTCTGACTCCACTTGATTCGTTAGTCATAAATTTATAGTCTTTATTGAAACATCAATTTGGACACCATGGAAATTAACAGGCAACAGCAACAGTAACAGCAGCAGCAACACCTAGACCCGTTGTCCAGTTCAAAAGAGTTACCCGATCCAATTGTATTTCATGGCTGAAGAAGAAGACAAAGTGTTCATCAGCGCCAAGGTGGTCCCATCGTACACCCAGATAGGTTCATACATACCCATCGTACCCACCAACAGCCAGCGTTTAGAACTGGTTTTGGTTTTTACCACTTTTAATTTTGTTGTTTTTGTTTTGTATATCATTTCGTTTTGCGGATTTGAATACAGCCAATCGCTGCCGTTTCTTGCTTGTGCTAATGTTTAAACACTTTTACAGCTAGTTATGCAAATGGCTTATATTTTTTTGGAAAGTCTATATCGCTTTGGGCTAGGCGTTCTTCTGAGACGACAATGGTGTGTCTTTCTTATCGCAGCGATGATCTCATGCCACAATAAGGCGTGACAAAGGCAGCCTATTTTTTTGTTTGATAACATAGTCAAAGTATCACGTTTTGGTATAATAACTCAATTTAATGAATCGATATTAATTATATGTTTGTATTGAGGAAGTTGACTTTTGAATTTAAAATTTATTGCAGTAATTAACGGCTCGTTATAGCAAGCAGCTTTGTATGCAACGAGAGCTGCCCGCATAGCAACCAGCTTTTTTGCACAACACTTGACAGCTGAAAGCAGTTGAAGCAAGCTGTTTACAGTGTCTGTTAACTTTTTGTTGCTTAACAGCAGTTTTGGCAGCGCTAGCCAAACAAAGCTAAAATCAAGCTGATCCCTAGTTAACAGTTTTTGACGATTTGGCCATTTTTGATCTATTTTCCGGAATTTTATGGTTTTAGGGGCGGATCTTGAAATAAAATGAATAATGTATGAATAGGAAATTTCATTATCTAATTTTGATTTTTGTCCAAAGACTTAAAATCGCCCTCTTTTACGCTTTAATTTTGCTGTTTGTGAACGCATGTCCTTCGGTAACTTCGGTTTTTTGCTTAACATTTCTCTGTTAAAAGCCCGCAATTTTTGAAAAATAATAAAATTTCTGTTAAATTTGCAGATCTGGCTTTTTTTTTTTAAATAGCCAGAACTAGCTACGAAAATAGCCAAAATAGATACAGCGGCGTGGCACGCAGCCAAAAAAAAAAAATTCCCAATAAATTAAGCAAAAAATCATGTCAATGTCGCTTGCATATCGCAAATCAAGCTGAATGGATTTTGGCAAAATATATGGTTTCTGGAGGCTGCTGAAACAAAAAAATAAGAGGAAATTTTACGTTCTAATTTTGATTTTTGTCCAGAAACTTAAAATCCTCCTTTTTATGCTTCAATTTCTATGTTTGTGGACGCATGTCCTTCGGTAACTTCGGTTTAACTTATTTTATTCAAATGCCGTTTTACGCTATTTCAATTCAAACTGCATCCAAAAACAAAAAATCAGAAAAATTAAAATGAACAACGTCATTTTCCAGGAATTTTCTCCCGTGATTTTGTTTTTGTATTTAACGTTTTTCTAACAGACGCCTAACATTTCTAGCCCGCAATTTTTAAACTTTCTGTAAAATACAAAATTTTTTATAAGTCGATATTATTTTAGCCAGTTCAACTTGACCGTTACGTTTCTACATACATAAGTATTGCCGTAAATATAAATGAAGTTGCATAAAAAAACTTAATACAAAAATCACAATCATTTTGAAAATGCAGCTTCAGCTGTTAACAGCTCAGCTAACAGTCTAACAGAGTGGGGTGGCGCTTGGGTGGTGCTGGACCGCAACGCCCCCAAAGGACATATGTGTGTGGAGGACATGACTATAAACGGACGAAACTCAACAGGTTTAAGTTCAGTTGCGTTTGTGCGCTCCTCGCGTTGTTATCACAAAAAATATACATTTCTTTTGGTTAAAGCCGCGTAAGGCGACAGGACATTACAACGGCAGGATATTAACGGTATAGAAGTGCTTGCCCAAAATAGATAATTGAATTTTTTTTGTGTTGTGTTGCAAGCATTTAATGTGGCAATAAAAGTAATAATATTTATTGTTTATGTGGTGTGCGCGAAATGTTATTAATGTGATAAATTTCAATCAATGATTTTTGCTACTGCGTAAGCCGTTTAAATTGATGAGCATTTTTATAAAGGAAGCATGAATTTATGTTTTCATATATTTTTAATCATTTTTTGTAATATTTCTCTATTGATGTGTGGATCTAACACCCCACTCCCCTTGCCCGTGATGACAATTTGTCAAAGCAATTAAAACTTTAATCAATAAATGCGCTTGATGAGTGTGAAAAGTCAACAAGAAGAGCAATAGCTAGTAAAAAAGGATACGATATGTGTGCTAAAGACCATTGTGGAAATTGTTTGCCAAACAAACGCTCTAGCTACACTGACAAAAACAAGTTGACAGTTTACTTGTGATAATCCAAATGTTTACTGTTTGGTTTCCATTGCGAGCGAGCAAAGCACTCATCAAATGTGGCTTCAATTAAACGCGAATCCTTGCCCAATGCGAATCCTTGACCCAACCCTCAAAACCTCAAACCCTCAAACTCTCAAACCTAGTTTGAGCTCTGCTCATCCATCAAATTTGTTGTGCTGACATGACGCCTGAATGTAGAAATGGGTTTGTGGAATGTGTGGGTGTGTGTGTACAGTGGTCGCTCGGAAATGGCAACTTCCGCTAATTAGACCTGTCCGGAAATTAAGTTTCTTTAATTAGAATTGAGTATTCTGTTTAGTAAGCTTTTTTTTTAATTTCTATTTTTTAGAGTTTGTAATATGTTTGCCATTTCTTTTTTCTTTTGAGATTTCTATTAGATTTGTGTCCTTAAGAAATTTATGTTGCAGTTTCCACTTTCAGCAAAATTTTTACGAAAATTCTATTGATGAAATGAAAAGTTTATTCAATCCTGCAAGTGAAAAGCAAGTGAATTCAGTGTTGTCAAAAGTGAATATGGGAACATTTAAGCGAAAATCACTTGCCAACGAAACTGGAAACCAAAACAGAACCGTATTTAACTTAATTTTTAGAGTAGTTTGAAAATGTCTTCAAAAGAATTCGAACACTCTTTTCATTGATATAAGCTGAAACCAACGCGATCCACACTTTCGAGCGTTCACTGTAATACATAATTGTGAACTAATTAATAACGTAAATGGATACAAAATGTTTCAAAAGGCTTTTCTAATTAGCGAGTGTCTACTGTATAAGAATGATGTGCTAGTTGATGTGTCTCTCTCTCTCTCTTTTCCCATATATATTTATTTATCCGTTATAGCAATTATTTGACGCCACTTTCTCATTACGGCAGAGGCGCAGTGGCAGGGGCAGCAGCGCAGCGCAGCGCTGAAACTCCACAAGTGTTAGTAAAGATACAAAAAAACAAATAGAATATTGAACAACAATTATGTATCGCTTTTTATGCAGCCATTAACGTATCGAGTTTATGAGGCGTTCCCAATGTGCCACACAATATGCTAAATGGACAACAACAAATGATTAGAGGACGAGACATCATGCAAAGTAATTCAGAGACAGCAGTGGATGCAATGGCCTCTGCATCCGCCTCAGGCTCTGCTTCGGCAGCTGCATCCACATGCATTAAGATTAACATTAGCAACTGTAAATCGAATCATCCTGCGACACGCAGGGATAACAATGGCAGGAACAGCGGAAACGGAAGCGGCAGTGCAGCAGCTGCTGCTGCTGGTGGATTGCTTTTGGTGCCCACACACACACATCACAATCTGCAGCTCGATAAAATTTCGGTGCGCTCGATTAGTTCCGAGGATATATCCAATGGCGACAGCGGCAGATGCTGCAGCGCTGCTGCTAGGAATCCAGCCATTAAAACAGGACGTCGACTGCAGCTGATGCAGGTGAGTTGGGTGGAGGGATGTTGGGATGTAGGGAGGGGGTTGGACTATGGCAGCAAAGCGTATGCATCTTAATTAGCAAGCTGGGCGCGTTGTCACGTCCATTTCCTAATGAAGTCCAACGATTAGCGTCCACAGACCTCGATAAAGACTAATCACATTTCGACAGACTCACTTACACCCTGCAAGCTAAGCGCACACATACACACACACACACACACACATACACATATACATACACAAATGAAAATAGATAGTCCAGACTGGAAAGCAACAGATAGATAATGCTGATTTACATCTTGAAGTTACTTCATGAATACCATTTGGATTTAGAAAGTTGACTAGGGATGCATGAAAATATATCGATATTATCGATATTTTAATTAAAGATATTGCCCAGTCTTGTTGTTGCTTTTGATATATCGCCTAAATAGCGTTATTCTTTTCGATATTTTTTTAATGTTCTAGCTAAGGTCTTCAGAACTTTAGTGTTTTGTCGGCGTTATCGATATTTTTACGAAATTCGATCGATTATATCGTTGTTAAAATGAAAAATTTTGTTTCTGGCTCGTTATGGCTTTTGATACATCATCAACATATCGATATCATCTTCGATATTTCGAATGTTCAGATGATGAACTTCAGCACTTTAGCGTTTTATCGATATTATCGATATTAAAGACAAATCTTTTGATATTATCGTTATTTAAATGATAAATCGTGTCCCTGGCTCATTATGGCTTTTCATACATCACCTACATATCGATATCATATTCGATAAATCTTTAAATGCATTTTATCAGCTATTGCATTTAGCGCATTGTCGATTTTTTGGTCATCGATATATTGGCGACAAATTTTTTAAAGCAAAATTGATATAAATTTGCCAATTTACACCTTATTTTTATTTTTATTGGAAGAAAATATTATATAGAAAACCTCTGAATAAATAATTTTATTCCGAATTTTTCCAAATTTTTACTCTCTTGCTTTTTCTTCGCTTTTAAGATAAACGTTCTCTCAACTCAGCCCTAGCCTAAAAGCAAAAAAAAAGCCCGATAGTTAAGTCATTGTAAAAAACAGTTCGTAGTTACTTCAGAATGAAACTTCATGGTGTAAGTCCGCCCCTAACAACAACTGTGCATTCATTTTGCAGATGATAATTCTACCATTTATACCAATATTGGCATTGATTGTGCAAACATCGCTAACACTGCAGGAGATATTGGAGTATAGAGCCGATGTGGCGGACATTGAGACACAGGTAAGTGCACAAAAGAAAACAAACAACACAACACAACAAAACAAAACCAAACAACAGACCGTTACGAAGACCAAGATAGAAGAGACAAGCGTTGAACAAAGCTGTCTTTAAAGCGTAATTAAAATTTATTGCTGAAATTCAATCATATATGCCAAGTACAAGGCACACGCTTCATTTTGTTGTTGTTGTTGTTGTTGTTGTTGTCCAGGACTCTTGCTTCACTCAATGCTCACTTGACCAGCAAACAGATGTTGTCTATAGTGTCTTCAAATATCCTGTTCTTGAGCTGAACATTGCAGTTCAGTTGAAGGAATCCGTTCAATCGTTCCATTGTTGTAAACGAATCAATATTTATGTATTGTAGTTAGTTCGTTTGTTTTGTTCCTTTTGTTCGTTTGAGTTCCATTCTTGTTCCATACTCTATTATTTTATTCATTTCGATACATTCAAATTGTATTGGCTATAATAATGAGCTTGTTTAAGCAAATAAATTTAAAAGGTTTCATTGAGGGAACCAGTTCATTCGTTCCATTTTCGGGAATCAGTTCAGTGGTTCCATTTCAAGGCATTACATTTTGATATTTTGTTTTCAAACTTTTTTTAATATCGATTAATCGATAAGTTTTCGTACGACTATCGAACATCGATATTTTCACAAAACCCTAGCAAAAATAATTTTAAAAATATCGATAAGTTTTCGTACGACTATCGAACATCGATATTTTCACAAAACCCCTAGCAAAAATAATTTTAAAAAACATCATCGAATAATCGATTTAATCTATACCATTTATCGAAATACTATTGATTGATTTTTTGTAAAATGGATCAAACAGGAACTTTGTCCCTACGTTTAATAGGATTCATTCGATCTAACTCATTTCAAACAATTCAAATCAACTCTATCCTTCAGTGGGAAATAGAGAAAAAGTCGCAATCGTCAATATTTGTTTGCTCAGGTAAGTGCTTCATGCTTGAAGTACGCACGGACGCATAGAGAAGCCCCTAGACATGGCACTCAAGTTGTTCTATAAGCTTGAGTGGGGTGACCTTCCCACCGACCTTTCCCTCCCCTAATCACCAACCCCAAGGCTATCCTGTCCACTGTTTATGCAAATGCCTGCGCAAAATATGAGAGAGAAATAATATAAAATATTGCTTGATGCTAAAGTGAATTGATAAGCGAAATATGCATTGGCACAGTTACAACTTATGGGCGTGCGTGGGCGTGGCAGCAACAGGAAGCGGAGGTCCTTGAATTGGGTCACGTACTTAAGGATGCAAATAAAAAAAAAACACACACAGGAAACAGCCGTGGGTAGTCTCGAAAACTGCATACTGTAGCAGTTCCTATTATATTAGCTAGACTAAAGTAATCAAATAGATGAATTGTTAAATGTCAATTTGAATGTGAAGTGACTTTGGGGCATGTTGACAACTTGACAGTTGCACATTGACAACTTGATGAATTCCGGAGAATTTCGAGTCCGAGTCCGAGTTTTTGTTTCAAATTGTTTTTTCCCTTGGACTATGAGAACTTTAACACAGCCGCTATTAATACTTTTCAAAGAAATACAAATTAGTTATAAATCTTTTAATGATATTTAACACCAATACGATATTTGGAATATTGGGAGATTTTTACCCTTTTCTTCCTTTTATATTATTTGTATATACATACCAACGGACATAATATACTCTTGTTATCAATTTTTGAAAAAGGAGTATAAAAACTCGTCTATCAAATCATTTGGAATCGAAATTCTGAATTCCAAGCATTGATTGAAAATTCGATTTTAATAGCTATGCTTTTTAGACACTGGAATAAAAAGTATAAGTATTAAGTTTTTTTCATTCGAAAACAGGAACATAAAATCAAATACAAAGTTATCGAAATGGGAAATAAATTTTACACCAAAGGGGTTAAATTTTCCGAAAAAGACAAAAAGAGGTGTCGAATGATTTTTCGTATAGTTCTTTGAAAATACATTTCTGCAATAAACAGAAACGTTTACTACACAATTTTTTTGATTATTTTTCACCCTAGTAGTTTAGGGTTTTGTAATATTGCTCACTTTCAACATAAGATAAGAACAGTCAGTCTGGTGGATCTCTTGTATATATATGTATATACCTCAAGATTCCTCTGAATTCACACAACTGTAGTAGAATATTACAGGGTATCAATTTCAGTATAAGACATACTTACAATGGGCATGTTTAACCAAGTATTTACTGCGTATATGTAAATATATACTTGATGAATTATTCAATGCAGTAACAAAAAGAAAACGACTAACTAATCAAGACCACTCCTAAACTCAGGATAAATAAGACGCATGGGTAACTGCGCAAATGGACACACACATACAGACACTAACATACACACACACACACACTTGAGGAGACATATTGTGTCAAGATAATCTCATTTTCTGTATGCCATACCGCCCACGTCAGGTGACGATTGCAACGGACTTGGGAAAAGTTGTCACACGGCTGCAGCTGGAACGTTCCGAGGTGGCCTTCTATATCTTTACCAATGGCAGCAAGCAGCGGTAAGTAGAATAGCGTTCAATGTATGTGTGTGTATCTGTGTGTGCTTTGATGAGCCCTGACTGCGAAATAACAAAGGGCCACAGTGGATTGTTTCCTCAAAACTCGTGGCGAAAATCAGAAATTTTTTGAAATTTGTGATTGAATCACTTAACGCATTTTGTTTAATGAATTCTGGATTTAATTAGTTTGTTTTGCTTCCTTTTTTAAGGACTCTAAAATTAAAGTTTTTAAGAAATAAGATTCTGGTTTTCAAGAATCGTGTATTATCTTCTTTTCATTTTTTTTATTTACTTCAAAATGGCTCTACCAGTTTCTTTTATTATACAAATTTTAGCATTTTTAAGCTTGGTCAATGTTAAATTGAAAAAAACCAACACTCTTGATAATCTAACTGCTCGAAATTCTATTTTCGCCCACTGTGCAACGTTGCACTATACTCGTATGTATATATACAATACAATATATCATCCTCAGTGCCAATCTGACACAACGGTTTGCCAACACGGATCATGCATTGAACAACATGACCACTTGGAGCGAGATTAGTGTGCCGACAGCGCCAGATGAGGATGAGGATGACAGAGAGGTCATGTTGAATCGCAACGAGTTTCAGAGTCGTCTCAATGAATTTAGAGAACGTGTGCGATTGGAGCCAGAGGATAGTTCCATTACCGAAGTTATGAACTGGTATACATCCATTAATCGTGGACTTTTGCATCATCTCAATGAACAGATTAAAGAAACGGACAACAGTGGCGTCTGGCGGTAAGTGTTCTCTGATAGTGATGGCAAAAACAAATATATTATTAATCGTTTATTGAATCCAATGATTAATTGAATTAAGTAATTATAATTAACGTTTTTCCAATGTGAAATTTTTAAGCAAAATATAATCTAATAATAGGAAATTATATAAGGGCTTCAAAAATATTTAACATGATTAATTTAACTTCGGCAAACAAAGATTAATTTTCTTAACAGTTTTTTAAGTGTTTTCTAAACTTAATTTCCTCATTGTCAGTTATTTGGTTGGCTTTAAGAATCTGCTGAAGAGCATCGAGTGCCAAAATATAGCCACCTCCTTTGGCATACGTTATTATGGGCGTGGCGCTTTGACAGCCGAAAACTTTGTGTCCTATGTGCGATATGAGTTTATGGCAAGAGAAATGATCAACTCCACTTTAAACTATGCGCCGATGCTTAAATCAATGTACTTAAACATAACCAATACCAAAAAGTTTCATCGAGTTAAGCTCATGTAAGTAGAGAGAGCTAAATTGCTAAAAGTAATATATGTACCCATTAAAAGGTTCCAATTTCAAAATATTTAGATTAATATATGTTTTGTTCTTCACTACTCTTCTACATGTAATCACACATATAATACATTTCTGATGTGTGTGTGTGTGAAAAAGTCTGCATTTAGGCGATGACGTTTATCTCATGACGTTTTTTCGTTAAGTTCTCGGTTATAGGAAAGAGGTAAAGCTATGCAGATAGCCCCTCTACACCTCTTTCCTACAAACTAGAACTTAACGAAAAACCTTAAACGTCATCGTCGAAATGTGGACTTAGTTACACACACACACATCAGAAATGTATTATATGTGTGAGTAAATGTAGAAGAGTAGCGAAAAACAAAACGTTTTACAACACTGCTACTAACTATCTAACTGTATATCTTTAGGAGCAATATGGTGCTGAAGAACAAGCCAAATGTATCCGATGAGAGAAGCGCCGTTGAATACAACGAGTTTATGCACACCTACACAGATGATCTGAGAATATTACAAAAAGCGTTGAGACGTCTAATTAAGTAAGTATTAAGTAGCCGATACATTAGCTTAATTTAGATGCAAGCAAAATGAGCTGCATACCAAATTTAAGCTGCACTTGTGTGTGTGTGTGTGTGTTTCTTTGAATTGCAGGGAATATGTGGATAAAACTCTGATGGAGGCTGATCGCAAGGAGGCAATTGGCATAGCCATACTTGTTGTAGTGCTTCTAGTATCTCCCATTATAATCGTGCTAGTGCGAAATGCGGCTGCAACAATACAGGTTCGAAAAAATTGTAAAACTGATAATAAATCAGATAAAAAACTGCTGCAATTTTATCCACTTTACAGTTATATGCCATGAATCTATCCCTGAAAGCCAAGGAGCTAAAGCGAGAGAAGCGCAAAAGTGATTCGCTGCTCTTTCAAATGCTGCCACCAAGTGTGGCAATGCAATTGAAGCAGACGCAACAAGTGAGTGTCATGGCTTATATTTACATATTAATCATAAGGAGTAAGTAATAAGTATGTTAAAGAGAGAGCGAAGACAGGTACTACAAGCCATGCTCTTCTAGCCGTTCCTTTGTCCGCAGAGACTTTAAAGTAGCCCATTCACGTTCAACTTGCATACAAACAGTTGTTGCAACTGGTAGAATAAACACCTTGCGGAAACATTATCGTTATATTTAATTTTGAAAAATACAGCCACAATAATATATGTAGCTTAATATATAGCTAATATAGCTTTTTGTACAGCACATACATATATAAATTCTCTATATATATACTGAAGTTTTTATAAAAATCGAAATATGAACAAAAAGTTCGGTGATGGGTAAGGGTAAATGTAAAAATCAAAATTGTTTGCTATTCCAATTATCAACAAGAGCTTTCTAACCTTTTAATACCTGATTATCTATCTACGGATTTCTTTGTGGCAGGTGCCCGCGGAGCTATACGAGGCCGTAACCATTTACTTTAGTGACATTGTGGGCTTTACTGAAATCGCAGCCGAGTGCACACCGTTGGAGGTAAGACTAAGGATTTAGTTTAAGATTGAGGTACACTGAACTGTAACGGTAATTGTTGGAAATGTTATTTGGCAGGTGGTGACCTTTCTTAATTCCATCTATCGTGTGTTTGACGAACGTATTGAATGCTATGATGTCTATAAAGTGGAAACCATTGGCGACTCCTATATGGTTGCCTCTGGGCTGCCTGTAAAAAATGGTAATTTATGCTAATTTCGCTGTCAGGACGAACAAACTTTGACCCTGCTCACAGCACACGACCCCTTGCAGTTTATTTCTATTTTTCGCTAATTTGAGTTTTTGTGCTCATGCGCCTTAATTTATGCTACGAAATGTTTGTACAGCTGCCCCCAAAAATTAAACATATGTTTGTCTAACCTTCTTTTAAACCCACTCCCTCATACCCTCCCCCTGTCTGCTGTAGCTAACAAGCACATCAGCGAGATTGCAACAATGGCACTTGATTTGCTGGACGCCTCCTCTGTGTTTAGAATTCCCCGCGCCGGCGATGAGTTCATCCAAATACGCTGTGGCGTTCACACTGGACCCGTTGTCGCCGGCATTGTGGGCACTAAAATGCCACGTTATTGTCTCTTTGGTGACACTGTAAACACCGCATCACGCATGGAGAGCACCGGCGAGGCACGTAAGATACATATCACCGAGGAGATGAACGAGGCATTGCAACAGGTGGGCGGCTTTAAAACTGAACATCGCGGTCTCATCGATGTTAAGGTACGTTGAAATACATAAAACAAAAAAAAAAAGTTATCTTCTTCAAATTAACTTGCAGGGCAAGGGACTCATGAGCACCTACTGGCTAACCTGCAAGGATGGACCGGTGCGCGGTGGCGTGCGTGAGGAGATATCCTGGTGTGCTGATATGCAGCCTGTTTTTCTGGATCATCTGAAGCTGCATCCACCAACAAACTACAAGCTGCCTAAACGAAAATAAGCCATAATTTTCAAAAGCAGCAAATTACTATTGTTAACTTTCTGTCTGCGTCTTATATCTGTGTCTATCTTATACATATATGTAATTGTGTGTGTCCTAGTTATTCGGACACGCCCAATGGGCGTAATTAGCCCATATAATCTGCAGTTTGAACAAAAATATGTTGCAAAATGAAGTACATGATTTTAACAAATCGCATGTGTTCCAACAAATCTTTGACAAGTCGCATTTGATATATTATTAAATCCTTTTTTTTTTTTCAATGTTCTTAAACAAAGTAAAATTCGTATTTGATTAAGGCTTTGCTTTCTTTAAGCTATGCTTGACCTTAAACTGTCCTTCGAAAATAATTAAAATATTTGCATACACTTTAGAAAGATTAAAGTCATGCAGAAATACTAATCTATTTACCAACCAAAAAAAAAAAATTGAATAGCTTCGAAAAATATTCATTACATATATATATATATATATATATGTAGATTTCTGGTACACAAGAGAATATATTGTATAAGAAAATTTTAAAAGCTTCCTACAGTACAATATAATATAAGATAAGATCGGCCAAAAATCTGATTAAAATCCATTCAAAAGTAAACAAGAAATATATATTAGAATTTGAATTTCTTCCTAAAATATAATACAGTATATTGTTTTCTGAAAGATTAGAGCCTGTCAAAATGTAACTACTAAATATATAAAAAAAATATTTAACAGCTTTGAAAAATATTTAAAAAATATATAAATGCATAGATTTCTGGAATACATGAGAATATACATATTCAATACTATATGTAGTTTGAGCCTGCTGTAATAAATGTTATACTCGTTTCAAAACACAATCCAAGTAAGCTTAATATGAATATTTGTCAACTTATTATAGTCGGGCTGCTTACACAGTTTCTGACAGTGTATTGCGACCGAGGCACCTTCCACCGAAATCGCGATGATCAATTTCAGATGCTGATTGCCGGTGGCGTAATACCCGATAATTACAAGTTTGTGCATAATATAGTATCCATACGGACGCTGCGTTATATTGAATATCATGGTGATAATCATTTTTGCACTGGCGTTATAATCAGCAGTCGGACCATTTTGACTGCAGCCCATTGTGTCACTGAGTAAGCACACAGCAATGCCGATCGGCCAGGATATATATGTATATATGTTCGTTTGCAGTCGACACAGAGCCATTATGAATCCACGCAGCTTACTGATCGTTTTTGGCTTATCGTATCGTCTGGAGCCATATGGAAAAGAAGATAGCCGTCGTGTGGATCGCATTGTTGTACATCCGAAATATGTTAGATATACTCGCTTCGATGTGGCCATATTGCGTCTGCGTATACGAATACCCGGAGATATGCGTCATGTGAAGCCAATTATAAAGCGAAAGAGAGTAGCAATTGTGCCAGGGATGCGCTGCGTCACACTGGGCTGGGGACAGGTGTATCCGGTAGGAGTCTAAGCTCTTAACAGAGATTTATTTTTACTTTAATTATTTGTTTTTTTAGCATGGTCCGTATGCCAATGAGATTATGTATCTGGATGTTACCGTGCGTACGCCTAAACTCTGTGAGAATTTGTATAAATGGAATCCGGAGGGCAATATCTGTGTGGAACCAGATGCGGACGGTCAAGTATGTCCTGGTGATTTGGGTGGCCCGCTGATGTGTCAGGATTTTCTGGCTGGCATTATTGTGGGCGCTCAAAAATGCGAAGGCATTAAAGCAATTAAATTTCTGAACTATACCTATGCTGAAAAGTGGATTGACAACACTGTTCTCGCGCTATCGCTCAGCCACAGGAAATTCTTATCTTTATTTCTGTGCATATTTTGTCAGTTAAGTTTGATTTCAATTTTGTGTCAGTTGAGCAGTTAGTGTTGGTAAACGTTAACATTTGTTAAGTGACCGTTGCAAGCTGTGCTAAATGCTGCGAATTTATATGGAATAAGCAAATGATGTCTAATTGGTCTTTCTTCAATTTATTAATTGCTTAAAATAATAAAATAAAAATAAATTTTCAGCAATTTACATTGTTTTACTCATTCTGGCTTACGTAGCTTAGCATTTTGAATTTTGTATCCGTTTGAATTTGTTATCCGTTGTCAAGCCAGTGCTGGTAAACGATGAACATATGTTAAGTGACATTTGCACGCTGTGCACTTAAAGCTTAACATTTATTAGCAAATTATGTTTAAATTGTCCTACTAAATTAATTAATTTGTAAAATTTATAACCCTCTAAATTAAAACATCTTTTACAGCAGGTTAGCAGCACCAGCACTGTCGTTGTTGTGCTACTCATTCTGGCTAACGTATTTTAGCACTTGCTGTTTCTTTCGCACGCTGTCAAAGCAAAACATTAGCATATGTTAATGCTCTCTTTGCGCTGTGCGGCAGCCATGTTGTTAGAAAACCAGGTGGTGTTATGCGCTCAGCCAGTTACCAGTTGTAAGAAATATTTAGGTGCAATAGAGTTTAATAGAATGTTTGATTGATTTTGTTTTTGTTGATATTGTTTTTGTGAGCACAAAAATGCAATTGAAATTGAATGTACTTTTTTATCTATTTTGTTTCTATTCAGACTGGCAATTGGTAATTAAGCAATGAGCCTAGCAACACCTAAAAAAAATGACGCCTTGTACAAAAACAGCTGATTGGCTATGCACCACGAATATGTAACCATTAGCTAAATAATTGAAATTAATTTAATTTATTGCACACAGTTCAACAATGCTACAAATAAGCCGCAATACAGCTAATCTTGCGCTGCAGCGTTGGCGTCAACAGAAGCTACTTTCAACCTGGTCGCCGCTGGCAACTGCTTTCAATGCGCCGCCAGCAAAACGCATCAACTTTACGCGCGACGATGTGGTAAGTATTGCAATGGCATCTTTTAATAAAAGTGAAAGTTTTTTGAATAAATTTTGATTTGATTATATGCCAGGGTCTGTTTCGCATGCAAGAACTACGCAACGCTGATGGTTTCTATTTGCTGCGTGAGAATGTGGAGCATTCGACGCAGGAGCTCATAGCGGAGGCTACTTCCAGCCAAAGGCAACGGAAGATGGTTGATATCTTTGATGAGCTCTCCGATTCCCTATGCAAAGTAGCCGACTTGGCCGAGTTTGTGCGCATTGCTCATCCCAAGAACAAGTATACGCAGGCAGCGGAGCAGGCCTGCATCAGCATTTGTGGCGTTGTGGAGAGCTTAAATACGCATAAACCTTTGTATCAGGCATTGAGTAAGGTGGTGCATGAGGGTGACTTTCTGCCCACCAATGATGTGGATCGTCATGTGGCCAAGTTATTTCTCTTTGACTTTGAACAGTGTGGCATACATTTGCCTGAGGAGGAACGTTTGCGAGTGGTGCGTCTCAATGATTATATATTGCAGCTGGGACAGAAGTTCATGAATGGTGCTGTGCAGCCCACTGTGCTGAAGAGTGGACATATTCCGGAAGGCATACGACAATAGTAAGCGCTGCACAGTGGCTCAAACTGATCTTATTTCGTTGCAAAAATCGTAGTTTTTGCCATCCTTTTAAAATATATTTTTATTGGCAACTTCCTTAGCTTTTTAAAAAAAATGGATATTGGAAAAAAAATGGATATACAGATTTGATAAATATTTAAAGTCAATCTAAACATTTTTAAAAACTATGCTATTCCAATAATCATTTTATGCTATCATTTCCTTATTATTTTGATTTTTGTCACTGTTTAACACCTTGTTGAGCCACTGTACGCTGTCGTGTAAGTTAAGTTTCCCACAAATAACAAAACCATCCAACCAATCCTCTACAGCTTTCCCAGTGCGGGTGAGAATATCATCATAACCGGCCTCTGCACCAATGCCGCCAATGTGCAAATGCGTGAGGCTGCCTATCGATTGTATCTGCAGCCTTCGGACAGTCAGGAGGAGCTGCTCAAAGATCTGTTGCTGTGCCGGCATGAGCTAGCGCGCAGCTGTGGCTTTGAGACCTATGCGCATCGTGCGCTCAAAGGCAGCACCATGGAGCGGCCGGAGCTGGTGCGTGAATTCATTGATGAGCTCTCCGAGCAGCTGCGTCCGCGTGCCGAGGCTGACTTTGCGCTCATGACGCAGATGAAGCGCAAAGAGACTGGACAAAAGAATGCCTTAGCAGAGATATGGGACACGCCGTATTTTACCACACTGCTGAAGCGCCAATCTTTGGAGGAGCAGGCCAATGAATTTCTGCCCTATTTCTCGCTGGGCGGCTGCATGGAGGGTCTGGACAATTTGTTGCACTCGCTTTATGGCGTGCGGCTGCAAACCGCTGAAATGGAGCCGGGCGAGAGCTGGCACAGCGATATCTACAAGCTGGCCGTGATGCATGAAACCGAAGGACTCTTAGGTTATATTTATTGCGACTTTTTCGAGCGCAGTGGCAAACCCAATCAGGATTGCCATTTTACCATACAAGGCGGCAAGCGTTTAGCCGATGGCAGCTACCAGCTGCCCATTGTGGTGGTTATGTTGAGCTTGGCGCAACCACGCTGGACGGGACCTACGCTGCTATCCCCTGGCAGACTGGATAATCTATTCCATGAAATGGGTCATGCCATGCACTCCATGCTAGCTCGCACCGAATATCAGCATGTAACCGGCACACGTTGTGCCACCGACTTTGCCGAGGTGCCTAGCGTGCTGATGGAATACTTTGCCAGTGATCCGCGCGTACTGCGCACCTTTGCCCGCCACTTTCAAACCCACAAGCCCATCTCGGAGGATATGCTGCAGCGCTTGTGCGCCTCCAAGCATTTGTTTGCGGCGAGTGAGACTCAATTGCAGGTAGAGTTGGCTTGATCCGAATCTGAATGGAACTATTGAAATATCAACTCCAATTGCAGGTCTTCTACTCGGCGCTGGATCAGATCTATCATGGTGAACTGGCCCAGCAGGGTGCCAACACAACGGAAACGCTGAGCGCTGTCCAAAATCGCTATTATGGTTTGCCCCATGTGGAGAATACGGCCTGGCAGCTGCGCTTCTCGCATTTGGTTGGCTATGGCGCCAAGTATTATGCTTATTTGATATCAAAGACTATTGCTTCCTGGATCTGGCAGACCTACTTCGAGGGGAATCCCTTTAATCGCGAGGCGGGCGAGAAGTACCGCTCGGAGATACTGGCACATGGTGGAGCTGTGCCCAGTCGCCAGCTGGTGGCCAATTTTCTGCAGCGTGAGATGACGCCTAGAATATTGGCGGACAGCCTAATACATGAGATTGACATGGATGAGTCCAAGATTAAGCAGCTGATTGTTAGCAGAAATTAGATAATTGTTATTTGCGGTACGCTTGTAAATAATTGTGTTTTCTCAAATTTTAATTATAATTAGTTAACTGCTTTAGTTTTTTTTTGTACATGGCGAATTTGGTTTTAATTCATGAACGCTAGGCCGGCATTATGGAAGGCATCAGTTCCACGCCCACAAACTCCTTGGCAATTCGCACTCCTAGAAAAAACATACCGAAGCTCTTCACCAACATCCTGCAAAGATAAAAGTTGGGTTATGTAAACGGTTGAAAATTGAATATATGATGGATAAATTGAATAAATATATATATTTGGAACTTACCACTGGAACTCATTGTGGTAGATGTTGCGCAGAATGTTAATAGGGTTTGCAGCTTTCGCCATTTTGGGATAAATGAATTTTTTTATTTTACTTTTTACAAAGTTTGACTTCTGTTTTGCTTTTTTGCTGTCGCAAGAGTGAACGAATTCTATAAAGACTCAAATGAAAACTAGATTGTTATAATTGTTCTGGTATTTTTTTTTGTTATTTTGGTATTTTTGTTTTGCACTAGCTCTGCAGTTTATTTTAACAGTATTTCCGTGGTAAATGAACTTTGGTTTGATATGTTGTTAGATCTTGTTAAATTATTCTTTTATTTGTCCCGTTCAATATAAATTTGTCCACTAAAATTTGTTTTATTGTTTTTTCTGTTTTACAACGTTTGATTTCTATTCCGATTTTAGCACAAACTCATTCTAGATTGAAAAGGTTTTTTCCTGGCATGCTCCCTTTTTCAAATCGAAAATTTGATTCGAAAATGAGAGCAAGCCTGATTTGTAGTTTATTTTTTTATATCGGTACTTAAATTTAAACTATTCATGTTGTGCAGCGTAAGTCTTTCAAATAAATTTCTTGTTGGTAAGCTTGTGATAAAAAAAAACGACCAGCAAGCAATAAAAACATTGTGGACCATAGAAAACGAAATCCTGAACAGTTATGAATTTCAAACACACAAATTTTAAAGTATTTAGAGTAACCAAAAAAATTCCTGTAAACCATCAACGAAACAATGTGATCGATTCATGTTCTCGATTTACGAACTATAAACAACTAAATTTTTTCGTAAAATATATATGAATATTCGAACATTCTTTTTCTTGATGTGTATTTCAAACAAAGAACAATTGATAAAAACTATAACTACCAAAAAATGCATGGTAAACTAACTTAGTTTAATTTAGCTAATTCAATATTCTATTTTAATTTTACTAATCTGTTCATTTTTATTTATTTCTCAACATTTACAAAATTCATTACACGTGAAGTTCTTCAATGAATGATTGTTCAAACTGGTTCACAAATGAACGCCACAGCTCTGAGGGCAAAAAAAAAAGCGGATCTGGTCACACTGGTTGGATGTCCAATTACACGTGCAGCGCCAAAACAAGGTATTTGGAAGGAGTTCTTAATTGAAAGCAGTAAAATGGCCATGAATCCGCCTGATGAGATCGATATGGAGGTTGTGGAGCCTGAGGATGCCGAGAGCGACATGGAACCCGATAGTGACAACGAAGAGGATGCCGATGGCGAGGAGGGTGACACGCCCAAAGAGCCCAAACAGGTATATTTGCCGGGTGCGACGATAGCCGAGGACGAGGAGCTTGTTTGCGATGAGAGTGCCTATGTGATGCTGCACCAGGCATCCACAGGTGCACCCTGTCTAAGCTTTGATATACTGCCCGATGAACTGGGCACGGATCGGGAGAGTTATCCAATGAGCGCCTATATAGTCGCCGGAACGCAGGCGGCGCGCACACATGTCAACAATTTGATTGTGATGAAGATGAGCAATCTGCACAAGACGCAGGATGATGACGAGGAGGATGAGCATGACAATGAGGAGCTGGAGGATGATCAGGACGATGTGCCTGACAAGAGTGAGCTGAAGAAACCACAAATGACCTGTGCTCTCATCAAGCATCAGGGCTGTGTGAATCGTGTGCGTGCCCGGCGCATGGGCAACAACGTATTTGCTGCTTCGTGGAGCGAACTGGGACGCGTGAACATCTGGAATTTGTCACAGCAGCTGCAGGCTGTGGAGGATGCACAGCTGCTCAAGCAATATGAGCAGCAGCAGGCGGCGGGTAATGATGTAGCGCGTCCGGTTTTCACATTCAGTGGACATCAGCAGGAGGGCTTTGCTGTAGATTGGAGCAAGTGTGCCGAGGGCGTTTTGGCCACGGGCGATTGTCGCCGAGATATACATATTTGGAGTCCGCTGGAGGACGGCAGCTGGAAGGTAGATCAGCGTCCTTTAATGGGTCACACCGCTTCGGTAGAGGATTTGCAATGGAGTCCCAATGAGCGCAGCGTTCTCGCTTCCTGCTCCGTGGACAAGTCAATACGCATCTGGGATTGCCGTGCAGCGCCACAGAAAGCTTGCATGCTCACCTGCGAAAATGCGCACAAAAGCGACATCAATGTCATCTCCTGGAATAATACGGAACCTTTTATTGCCAGCGGTGGAGACGATGGTTTTCTGCATATTTGGGATTTGCGTCAATTCAAGACACAAAAACCCATTGCCACATTTAAGCATCATACGAATCATATAACCACCGTGGAATGGAATCCTAAGGAGGCTACTGTGCTCGCCTCGGGCGGTGATGATGATCAGATTGCATTGTGGGATTTGGCCGTGGAGAAGGATGCCGATCAGGCGCAGGCGCCAGCTCAAAATGAGGATGAGCTTAACAAGCTGCCGCCGCAGCTGCTCTTCATTCACCAGGGTCAAAAGGAGATCAAGGAGCTGCACTGGCATCCACAGCTGCCGGGTGTGCTGCTCTCCACAGCGCACAGCGGCTTTAACATCTTTCGCACGATCAGCGTGTGAGCATTTCACGTGTTGATGATATTAGTAAACCCCCAGTTAATCTGTTAACCTGATAATCACTAGCTACTAGATAAAAATAAACAATTATGTTTACAATTCTTTGTCACGTTTTATTTTCGACTTCTGTTTAAGTGGCTTCTGTTACATTGTTATCATTGTTGTCGTTGTCGTTATCCTCCTCCTCATCCATCAGCATCGTGATATTGATTAGATGACGCATGGTGGGACGACCGTGCGGGCAATTCTGTAAATAAATACGTGTATTTGTTTAGTTTAAACTTTTAGCACTTAGGTGTGTAAATAAACGAGCATTAAATAGTTTGTCCTGGCTGACTGCCTGTTCATCAAAGAAAAAGCTTAAAAAAAAAAACCAAAAAGGAGAATCTTTTCAAATTTGGAGTGATTTTTGTGATTTAAAAGAGGAAAAAATATGCTCAGATCTCACAAAAAAAAGAGTGGAATCAGAGATCTTTCCGAAAAATTCTAGAAGTATTTTACAGATTTTGAAAAATTCACAAACAATAAAAGATGGATTTATGAATGATAAAATATCATAAGACTGAAAAAAGTATGAAAAAGTCTTATATGCAACTTTTTTGTTTTTCATCCAATCAAAAAGCATTTATAAAAATCTATGCAAAAAATATTGATGATTTTCAAATAGAGTAGTTTAGCTGGCTTGAGGTCACTGTTTTGCTAAAAAAAAAACAAAAGTTTTTGTTTTTTCCACCAATATATTTCGGTAATCTTCGATAACCGTCTTCAGGGCATAGATTTTTACACGTCCGCTCTGTGTGGCATGGAGTTGTCGAAAAACTGAACAAACTTTTGTAAAACCTGAGGCGAACTAAAGTATGCAACTTTTTTGTTTTTTTATACACAGTAACTTAAGAACGTGTCTAATTTTAATTAAAAAACAAAATTTTATATTGAATTTGTAAATATTTAAGTCATAATTTGTAAATTATATCAGTTAAGTTTAAGATATTGTTGATAATTATTTAATTTTTTAGGAAAGTTGGGCTACGTCTAAGTTTGGAAAGCGGAAGCTTTGTAATGATTATACCCCCCTTTAATTAAGTAAATAAAATGAAAAGTTGCCCCTTTCTATGTAAATGATATGCGCTATCTATTTAGAGATGCGCCATATACCGACTTCTTATCTTAATTCGGCTGGCTTTTGAAATGAAATACAATAGTTCGGTTTCCAGTTGCGCATTACCCTTCACTGTTTAAGGAACGCACGCTTTTCCAGAGCAGCCATGAATCAGCCAAAAGTCAGCGACGAAGTCAATTCATTTAAACCGGAGGAGACCAAGCTAATGGCAGCTGAAAGAGCAACGCGATTGGTAAGCACAGGACATGGCCGGAACTACCAGTCATGCAATACAATATCCTTACAGCAGGAGCAGCCCAAATGGAGCTGGACTCTGAATTTGGCTGGATTTGGGGGCACATTGGGTGCAGCTGTGCCGGTGGGCTACTGCCTGGGCGTGGTCAACAGTCCCGCTGTGGTGAGTTAACTAGAGATGACATATTTACTACACTGATAAAAATATATACTGATAAAAATACATTGAAAAATTCCCTTCAAATGAAAATTTTTCCTATATTTGAAGACAATTGAAAATTTTCCCAGAAAGGACAATTTTCCTTAATTCAAAAACATGAAAATAATTAATATTTAAAAAAATAAACCAAGATTTATTCAATTTGTAACTTTTCATCCATAAACTAATGTCCAAATTCTCTTAATTATTATGGTGTATTCCCATATTCAAAACCTTTTCTTTCCGAATGGATTAAGGTTTTGTATTCCTCTTTTCTAATAAAAAACAATAATTTTTCCATTTCTCATTTCTGATTCTGAATGTTTGGAATGAAATCGGATACGGGAACAGATCTGATGGTATTTCTTTAACATAATTTCTGTTTTTTCCGTTTCTTTAACTTAGTTAGTTTACTTAAGGAACTTTTTTCTTTACTTATTTTTCTGTTTGTAAAAAACTTTTCTGTATTTTTGGACGGGTTTTTTCTACCCATTTTCCAAAAATGGAAAGGAGAAACTTTCGATATTATTTTTAAGCACAAATCTATAAGTTAATTTTTTCCAACATTTTAAAGAAATTAAAGATAGCATGATGCTGTTAAATTTTCTACTCATCTCTAACTATGCCATCTGTTTTCCAGCACATGCGCGCCTGGTGCCAGGAGACGCTATACACACGCTATGAACTGAAGTTGAGCGAATCAGCCTTGGAGCTGCTTTGGGCAACTGTTGTGTCCATTTTTCTGGTGGGTGGTGCTGTGGGTTCGTTGACGGGCGCCGGCATAGCCAACAGATTTGGACGTCGTGGCTGCTTTTACCTATGTGGCTTGCTCTTGGCTCTGGGCGCCGCTTGTTTCGGCAGCTGTCGCTGGCTGGGCTCCGTGGAGCTGCTGCTGCTGGGTCGTCTGCTGGTGGGTCTGGCCGGTGGTCTTATAACTGCCTTTATGTCCATGTATCACAGCGAACTGGCTGCACTGCAGCAGCGCAGCAAAATAGCGCCACTCTTTCCAATGGGTCTCACTGCTGGCGTCGTCGTGGCTCAAATCTTTAGCCTGCAATCGGTGTTTGGAGGAGAGCAGTATTGGCATTTTGCTCTATCCTTTTATGGCGTCTTTGTGCTGGTTTGTTATGCTCCTTTCAGATGGTATCCGGAGAGTCCCAAGTGGCTGTATATTGTCAAGGGTCGCAAGCAGCAGGCAGCTCAACAATTGCAACTCTTACGTGGCTATGCGGCGGACAGTGAGGCTTTACGCGCAGAACTGGAGGATATGGAGCAGGAGGCGAGGGTCAAGAGCACACCGAGCAGTTATCTACAGGTCATACGCAATCCCCAGCTGCGTCTGCCTTTAATTATTGTCTGCGCCTATATGGGCGGTCAGCAGCTGTCTGGCATTAATGCGGTTCGTATTTATAATCTGTCAGAGGCGTCTCTGATCTATAAAGTATATATATTTCTGATGCAATGTAGAACTAGTCAAGTCCCTTTATCCATCTGATCTATGCCAACTAGTTTTAAAGTCGTAAAACCATCTTGACGAAATTTGCTCATTTTTGATGCAGAAAGTACGATGTCGGAACAGGTCGAATAGGACCACTATAGCATATAGCTGACATGGGAACGATCGGTCAAAAATGTTGTGCTTTAACCAAACTTAAAGTTTTATTATAATCTCTGCATTTGGACAAGTTTATGTATATAGCTATATATCACCCATAGCTGCGATATGTCGAAAAATGAAAGGTATGAGAAACTTATTTTCTATAATGATTCTCAAGTTATGTCATCCCAATTCACAAATTCTTATTTTTAGAATTTTTCCTGCAACAAATTTTATTATCTTTTCAATTATCCATAGGAAATATCTGTTGAAAAATTAATTTTTGTAAGAAAAACATTTTTATTTTTAGAAATTGCAAGTCTTATTACAGTTTATTTGCAGGTCTGTTCTGGTTTTCACTTTGGAAATATTTTGCAGAATTGAATTTCATTAAAATATAAATATTTCCTGATTGCTGTTGACTTGGTGAATTGAACACTATCTCAATGGCAAGTAAATTCAATCCCCAAAATCTTACAACAATGGGAACATTTACGGGAAAATCACTTCCGAAACATATTAACGAAAGTGGATACCGGAACAGGCCTGAAAACTGGATCAAATTTGATGACAATCTTACGACTATATCTTACAGCTGGCATAGTAAAAATCGAATCCAAATGAAAATCAAATGACTAAATCCTAAAGCTGGCATAGGAAAAACCAAACTTAAAATTATATTTTTTTTAGAAAAAACTGTTTGATCCTATTCATCTTGTCTTAATTACGCTATGCCTGTTATTTTTTGTCTTCACAGATCTTCTACTATTCGGTTTCAATATTTCGCAAGGCTGGACTCAACGCACAGGCCGCTGAGTGGGCTAATCTGGGTGCTGGCTCATTGAATCTGGCCACCTCGTTTCTGGGTCCTATTTTAATGGAACGCGTTAATCGTCGTCCTTTAATGCTCTTTTCCACCTTTTTCTGCAGCATTTTTTTGTTTCTATTTGCCATGTTGCTGCAGTTTATTGTAAGTGGTTTTTTGATGTTTAAATCCTTTTATACTATTCAAAACTTTCTTCTAGGAAAGCTTTAGCTGGTTTGCCATGGGCTGCATTGCCTGCATTTTTATGTACATATTTGTGTTTCAATTTGGACTTGGTCCTTTGCCTTTCTTCATTGGAGCAGGTGCGTTTTAAATCTTTTAGCTTAATCTCTTTTAAATTTGTCTTTAATTTTTATAGAGCTCTTTGAGGTGGCTCCACGTCCTGCGGCCATGTCGCTGGGCAGCGTGGTTTACTGGATCTGCAATCTAATCATTGGCATGTGCTTTCCCAGTCTACAGAATGCCTGGGGTGCGCTCGTCTTTTTGCCCTTCTCCATCAACTGTGTGTTGCTATTTGTGCTGACGCATCGTTACCTGCCGGAGACACGCGGCCGTGATCCAAGCGAGGTGGCGCCACTAATTGCCAACGGCTTTAAATCAAAGCCCCACAGATAATGATTAGAGAACCCTTCAACTTTATGCCACAGCTTTAGCTGCAGTATTACATTTTTTTTCTCATTTTTTGGTTGTTGCTCTAATAAATTCTCTAGAGATTAGCGTCTACTTTGTGTGTGTTGTGAATGCTGATTAAAAACCCACGTCCGTTATGCACTGTCTAGACAGTTCACTATGGAAAGTTCAAGTAAGCAGTTGAAGACACAGCCAAAGTGGACGCGTCTGCTTGTTTGGAGCACACTGGGCAGCACCATTGGCGGCGCCTTGCCTGGTGGCTATAGCATGGGTGTTATCAACAGTCCCGCGGTGGTAAGCTAATCTGCTCGCTTCCAACAATACTTAGCTGAGACTGAGAATACTCTGATTCTGTGATTCTAGCATATGCGTGCCTGGTGCGCCGAAACTTTGCTCCATAATTATGGTGTGCATATAACGTCTGCTGCACTGGATACGCTTTGGGCCTTGATTGTGTCCAGCTATTTGTTGGGCGGCATGCTGAGCACCGTCTTCGCTGGCTGGACAGCAGATCGCTTTGGACGACGTGGCTGTTTTTTCTTCAGCGGCTTTCTGCTGTTCCTCGCTGCTATTGGCTCCCTATGTTGCCGCTGGCTGAGCTCTGTGGAGCTGCTGCTGCTAAGTCGCATCATGGTGGGCATAGGCACTGGTCTAATCAGCACCTGCCTGCCCATGTATCATAGCGAGATGGCGACGGTGGCACAGCGTGGCACACTTGCCGTCTGCTGTGCATTGGGCTTGTGTTTTGGCATGGTTGTGGGTCAGTTGGTCAGTTTGCAATCCTTGTTTGGAGGCGAGCAACATTGGCACATTGCGCTCAGCTTTTATGCGGTCTTTATGCCTATATGCTATGCTCCCTATCGCCTATATGCGGAGAGTCCCAAGTGGTTGTATATTGTGAAGCAGCGTCGGGAGGAGGCGTTGAGCATGTTGATCCGTTTGCGTGGTAGTAATATTGGTCTGCAGCAGGAGATTTTGGCCATGGAGCAGGAGTCGATCAGCAAGTCCAAGTCTCGCAGCCTGTATGAGGTTCTTCGAGATCCAAAGATGCTGCTACCCTTGTTGCTCGTTTGCTCCTATCAGGGTGGCAAGCAGCTGGTTGGCTGCTCCTCGGTAAGTTGACGCCTGATCTTCAAATAGCGTTTCAGCATGTTTCTCTGGCAGATCTTCTACTACTCCGTGTCTATATTCAGCAGTAGCGGAGTTTCGCCGCAAACTGCCGAATGGCTGAATCTTTTCGCTGGAACTGTAAATCTGGTCACATCGCTGATGAGTCCTTTGCTTATGGCCAAGTTCAACAGACGCACTTTAATGCTGCTCTCCACCTTCTTCTGTGCGGTGCTTATCTTTGCCTTTGGCTGTCTGGTGGAATATAGCGTAAGTTATTTACATTTCAATTGTTTATTTATTTGTATAGCTATTTGTTTCTTACAGACTTTGATTCCCTGGTTATCCTACGGCTCAATGGCCAGCATTTTTCTATATATTTTCTCCTTTCAGCTGGCACTGGGTACCATATCCTCGTTTATTGGCGCAGGTTTGTATTAAATATTTATATATTCATCCATTGTTTAACTTTTGTTTCCTTTATTAGAGCTATTCGAGCTACCATCGCGCTCCGCAGGCATCTCTATGGGCAGTCAAATGAGCTGGAGTTTAAGCTTCCTGATGGCCTTCCTGTTTCCCTTAATGCACCTATTTTTGGGCAACTGGATATTCATTATTTTTTCCATGTTTGGCGCTTTGCTCTTCTTGCTTACTTTATTCTATCTGCCAGAGACGCGTAATCGTGAGGTTTTCGTGGTGGCCGAATTGGTTTCACATGGTTTCAGAAGTAAAGTACTTTAAAATCGTAATAAATTATTTTTAAGTTTATTGTCACTTGCATTTTATTTATCTGAGCAAAGTACAGGTTTGACCATATGTCAGCTTATGTCGTGAGATTATTTATTATGTTTGCTTTTCCGAGAATATTTTTGTTTGTTTCCGTCTTTGAAGACATTCGGTAAAGGCAGGTCAGGGGATTGGACTGTGGTAAGGTTGATTTGAAATTAAGTTTATGAATCAATTATTTTCTAGCACGCCATAAAACTTTTAACTTTACAAATATTGAGTTGTATAAATGTTTGACAAACAGAAAAGAAAAGCTATATTCGGTGTGCCTTGTAAAACATTTTAATACAAAATTTTAATTATTAATCGATTTCTCCAATGGCAGCTATAAGATATAGCTGTCCGATGTTGATCAAATTTTACTTATGTAAAGTATAATTTATATTGCAACTACTGAGCTTTGTTGAAATATTTCTTTAAAAGAAAAGTTGTGCAAACAAAAACTCATCTTTTAACAGATTATTCCTATGGCAGCTATAAGATAAGATATAAGTGATCCGATTTCAATACAACCTTCTCAACATTCATAGAACGAGACTCCAAAATTGATCAAATTCTAATGCCCTGTAGAAGGGTACAAATAGGGTATTATGAAATAGGTGTGTACATTTTTTAAAAAAAGTTTCACTTTTAAAATATTTATCTACGAATAAACAAATCTATATCTCCAAGGTGCTCCCATATATCATAGTTTCTCGTATTCTCCACAAATGCTTCTATTCACACCCTTTGTCGTTAATTTCCTCTAGTCCTCGACCCTTACTCTTGCCAAGTATTCCCTTGCTGCATCCATTCTCTGCTACAGTCGACAGTTCTAAATCAAATACCGATAATTTAATTACATAGCTGTAGTTTCGAACCATAAATTTGAACTGTAATTTTTAACTGTGGGATGTTTAAAAGTCATGTCAGATGCGCACTGTTCCTACAGTACACCATGGACAGTGCAATCCAGATCATGGAGTTGCAGCAGCGGACCAATAATAAGCCACAATGGACACGTTTGCTTGTCTGGAGCACGCTGGGCACCACAATTGGCGCCGCCTTGCCCGCAGGCTACTGCATTGGCGTCATCAATAGTCCTGCGGTGGTAAATCACTCTCGCAACAATTCTTATCCGAGACTAAGAAATCTCTAACTCTCTGTTGTAGCATATGCGCGCCTGGTGCCAGGCCACATTGCTACAACAATATGGCTTAGAGCTAACGCCCGTTGGACTGGATGCGCTCTGGGCATTGATTGTGTCCATATTTTTGATTGGAGGCACTTTTGGCTCCGCTTGCGCTGGCTGGGCAGCAAATCTCTTTGGACAACGTGGCTCCTTTTTGTTATGCGGTTGCCTGCTGCTCCTCGGAGCCATTGGTTTCCTTTGCTGTCGCTGGCTGCACTCCGTGGAGCTGCTGTTAATATTTCGTTTTGTAGCAGGTCTTGGAGCTGGCGTCAACTGTTTAGCCATGTATCATAGCGAGATTGCGTCAGTATCACAGCGTGGCTCTCTGGGCGTCTGCTGTGCTGTGGGCTTCTCTTTTGGCATAGTTGTGGCTCAGATCGTCACCTTGCAGTCCTTGTTAGGAGCCGAGCAGTATTGGCACATTGCACTTAGTTTTTATACGGTCTTTATGGTCATATGTTATGCACCCTATCGGTATTACGCGGAGAGTCCCAAGTGGCTGTATGTTGTGAAGCAGCGCCGGGAGGATGCGTTGAGCATGTTGATCCGTTTGCGTGGTGCTAATGTTGGTTTAGAGCAGGAGATTCAAGCAATGGAAAGGGAGTCGGACATCAAATGCAGAACTCGGAATGTGCTCGAGGTTCTCAGAGATTCAAGAATGACGCTGCCGCTGGTGCTCCTCTGCTCCTATATGTGTGGCCCAAAACTGGTGGGCTACTCTTCGGTTAGTTGAAGATTGCGCTCCACTTTTTTATTTGAGTATAAACAAATTTTATCATCTGGCAGAGCATCCACTATTCCGTGATTATATTCTTCAGAAGCGGATTTTCGATGAAAGCTGCCGGACGTCTGAATCTCTGTGTTGGAGCTGTTAGTCTTATCACATCGCTGTTGAGTCCTTTGCTTATGGCCAAATTCAATAGACGCACTTTGATGCTGCTTTCCACTTTCTTCTGTTCCGTTCTTATATTTGCCTTTGGCTGTCTGGTATAATATAGCGTAAGTTATTTATATTTCAATTAGGTATATTATATTATATACACTATAGCTATATGTTTCTGACAGACTCTGATTCCATGGTTATTCTACGGCGTCGTGGCTAGCATTTTACTATTTACATTCTTCAATGAGTTGGCGCTGGGTTCCATACCCTCTTTTATTGGTGCAGGTTTGTATTTAATATTTGTACATTTATCCATTGTTTTACTTTAGTTTCCTTAATCAGAGCTATTTGAGCTGCCATCGCGCTCCGCAGGCATCTCTGTGGGCAGTCAAATGAGCTGGAGTTTAAGCGTTCTGATGGCCTTCCTGTTTCCCTTAATGCACTTATTTTTGGGCAACTGGATATTCGTTATTTTTTCCATGTTTGGCGCTTTGCTCTTCTTGCTTACTTTATTCTATCTACCAGAGACGCGTAATCGTGAGGTTTTCGTGGTGGCCGAATTGGTTTCACATGGTTTCAGAAGTAAAGTACTTTAAAATCGTAATAAATTATTTTTAAGTTTATTGTCACATGCATTTTATTTAACTGAGCTAAGTACAGGTCTGACCATATGTTAGCTCATGTCGTGAGATCATTTATTATGTTTGCTTTTCAGGCAATATTTATGTTTGTTTCGGTCTTTAAAAACATTCGGTAAAGGCAGCTCAGGCGATTCAACTGTGAGTATTCTAGGTTTCCACTGGTAAGGTTGATGAAGTTCGATTGTAAAATCTTGAATGTATATGCAGTGTTATCTAAAAACGGTGCCTACCAAAACGGGAGACTCTAAAAACTCGTTTCTCAAACTTATTTCGTCTAACGCCCACTTTATGAATCAATTATTTTGTAGCACGTCATAAAATTTTTAACTTAGCCACATAATAAAAATCACAATCGTAATTACTTTAGTTAATTATGATTTAATACCGCCCCTTAAATACTTTACAAATATTAAGTTGTGTAAATGATTGACAAACAGAAAAGAAAAGCTATACTCGGTGAGCCTTGCAAAATATTTTAATAAAACAAGTAAGAACGTTGCAGTCGGATGCACCCGACTGCGATTTACTCTTTTTTAGCCTCTTTGCGGAGTCAGAAGTGGGCGTGGCAATTGTATTTTTGGTCAAATCTTTCAAATTTTGCTATCAATTATAATTTGGTTGGGCCAGTTCTACAGGTTTGGGAGAATCAGGAGATCTTGACACTATGTCTGCCTATGTATACCAACATTTATACCAAGTTTGGTTGCTCTACCTTCAAAACTGTGAAAAAAAACTGGGTTCATACGGACAGACGGACATTTCACAAGCCCAACATACTCTTTTTTCTTATTTTTTTTCTAAATAATTAAAAAAAAATAGTATAAAAATAAAATTTATGATCGAGTGCTCTAATGGCTAATATAAAATAAAGCTGTCCGATTTTGATTAAATTTTATGTATATAAAGTACAATTGAAATTGCAGCTGCTGTGTTGTGTTAAAATATTTCTTAAAAAGAAAAGTTGTTCAAACAACAACTCGTCTTTCAGCAGATTATTGTTATGTCAGCTATAAGATATAGTGATCCAATTTCAATAAAGCCTTCTCAACTCCAAAAGTGATCAAATTCTAATGCCCTTTACAAGGGTATAATAGGTGTGTACATTTTTGAAATAAAGCTTCACTGTCAAAATAGTTATCTACGAATAAACAAATCTATATCTCCAAGGTGCTCCCATATATCATAGTTTCTCGTATTCCATATTCTCCACAAATGCTTCTATTCACACCCTTTGTCGTTAATTTCCTCTAGTCCTCGACCCTTACTCTTGCCAAGTATTCCCTTGCTGCATCCATTCTCTGCTACAGTCGACCGTTCTAAATCAAATACCGATAATTTAATTACATAGCTGTAGTTTCGAACCATAAATTTGAACTGTAATTTTTGACTGTGGGCTGTTTAAAAGTCATGTCAGATGCGCACTGTTCCTACAGTACACCATGGACAGTGCAATCCAGATCATGGAGTTGCAGCAGCGGACCAATACTAAGCCACAATGGACACGTTTGCTTGTCTGGAGCACTTTGGGCACCACCATTGGCGCCGCCTTGCCCGCAGGCTACTGCACTGGCGTCATCAATAGTCCTGCGGTGGTAAATCACTCTCGCAACAATTCTTATCCGAGACTAAGAAATCTCTAACTCTCTGTTGTAGCATATGCGCGCCTGGTGCCAGGCCACATTGCTACAACAATATGGCTTAGAGCTAACGCCCGTTGGACTGGATGCGCTCTGGGCATTGATTGTGTCCATATTTTTGATTGGGGGCATTTTTGGCTCCGCTTGCGCTGGCTGGGCAGCTAATCACTTTGGACGACGTGGCTCCTTTTTGATATGCGGATGTCTGCTGCTCGTCGGAGCCATTGGTTTCCTTTGTTGCCGCTGGCTGCACTCCGTGGAGCTGCTGTTGATATCTCGTTTTGTAGCGGGTCTTGGCGCTGGCGTCAACTGTTTGGCCATTTATCATAGCGAGATTGCGTCAGTATCACAGCGTGGCTCTCTGGGCGTCTGCTGTGCTGTGGGCTCTTGCCTTGGCATAGTTGTGGCTCAGATCGTCACTTTGCAGTCCTGGTTAGGAGGCGAGCAGTATTGGCACATTGCACTTAGTTTTTATACGGTCTTTATGGTCATATGTTATGCACCCTATCGGTATTACGCGGAGAGTCCCAAGTGGCTGTATGTTGTGAAGCAGCGCCAGGAGGAAGCGTTGAGCATGTTGATCCGTTTGCGTGGTGGTAATGTTGGTTTGGAGCACGAGATTCAAGCCATGGAGCAGGAGTCGGATATCAAGTGCAGAACTCGGAGTGTGCTCGAGGTTCTCAGAGATTCAAGAATGTCGCTGCCGCTGGTGCTCCTCTGCTCCTATATGTGTGGCCCAAAACTGGTTGGCTACTCTTCGGTTAGTTGAAGATTGCGCTCCACTTTTTTATTTGGGAATAAAAAATTTAATCATCTGGCAGATCATCCACTACTCCGTGATTATATTCAGCAGTAGCGGATTTTCGATTAAGGCTGCCGGTCGGCTGAATCTTTGTGTTGGAGCTATTAGTCTTATCACATCACTAATGAGTCCTTTGCTTATGGCCAAGTTCAATAGACGCACTTTGATGCTGCTTTCCACTTTCTTCTGTGCAGTGCTTATATTTACATTTGGCTGTCTGGTGGAAAATATCGTAAGTTATTTACATTTAAATTATTTATTATAGCTTTATTTATGTTTCTTACAGACTCTGATTCCTTGGTTATTCTACGTCGTCGTGGCTAGCATTTTTCTGTTCACTTTCTTCTTTGAGTTGGCGCTGGGTTCCATACCCTCCTTTATTGGTGCAGGTTTGTATTAAATATTTATACATTTATCTATTGTTTAACTTTTGTTTTTCAATTAGAGCTCTTTGAGTTGCCATCGTGCGCGTCGGCCATCTCTTTGGCATCTCAAATTAGCTGGGCATTGAGTTTTCTGATAACCCTCCTATTTCCATTGATGCACTCATTTTTGGGCAATTGGATGTTCATTATTTTCTCCATGTTTAGCGCTTTGCTCTTCTTGATGACCAAATTTTATCTGCCAGAGACGCGTAATCGGGAGGTTTTCGTGGTAGCCGAACTAGTTTCACATGGTTTCAGAAGCAAAGTGCTTTAAAATCGTTCTTAATTATTTTTAAGTTTATTGTCACATAAATAATGCAAAATATTTTAAAGAGTAGAGTCTACTTGCATTTTACTTATCTGAGGTAAGTTCAGATCTGACCATAAATCTTTTATTGTGTTTGCTTTATTTGTTTTAACTGTCTTTGAACACACTTGATACAGTTAGGTCAGAAGATTCGACTCAAACTCTCTGATTTACGATTGAACTATTGTAGATGCTATGTGATTTATAAGAGATGTCTGTCAAAACGAGAGAAACTAAAGACTAGGTTCTTCACAAATACTCATCTTCAACCTTTTTGTAGTTTATCTCTTGTCGTTTGCCATATTTATTGCTATTTTTAAGGGTTGTTTGTAGTTTTTTGCTTCTGTACTTCTAACACCCTTTTTTTTGTTCTAGTCATGCTTTCCAATGATGTGATCTATTTGCTGCTGCAGTCGAAGGTTTTAAATCAAACTTAATTCCTTAGCTGTAGTTTATAGTACGAGTATCTTGTTTTGTTTATCTAATAAATTCTCTAGAGATTAGCGTTGAACTGTAGCCAGATTAAAAGTCACGCCAGATGCCCACTGTTTCGACAGTACACTATGGAAAGTGCAATCCAGCTGATGGAGTTGCAGCAGCGGACCAAGACTAAGCCACAATGGACACGTTTGCTTGTGTGGAGCACGCTGGGCAGCACCATTGGCGCCGCCTTGCCTGGTGGCTACTGCATGGGTGTTATCAACAGTCCCGCGGTTGTAAGCTAATCTTCTTTCTTCCAACAATACCTAGCTGAGACTGAGAATTCTCTGATTTTTTGTTGCAGCACATGCGCGCCTGGTGCGAGGCCACCTTGTTACAAAAATATGGCTTACAGCTAACGCCAACTGAACTGGATACGCTTTGGGCATTGATTGTGTCCATCTTTTTGATTGGAGGCGTTTTGGGCTCCGCCTGCGCTGGCTGGGCAGCTAATCGCTTTGGTCGACGTGGCTGTTTTCTGTTAAGTGGCTGCTTGTTGCTCGTGGCTGCCATTGGTTTCCTTAGCTGCCGCTGGCTGAACTCTGTGGAGCTGCTGTTGCTATCCCGTTTGGTGGTGGGTCTAGGCGGTGGCATCAGCACCACTTGCTTGCCCATGTATCATAGCGAGATTGCGGCAATTCCGCAGCGTGGCTCGCTGGGCGCCTGCTGTGCTGTGGGCTTCTCTTTTGGCATAGTTCTGGCTCAGCTCATCACCTTGCAATCCTTGTTGGGAGGCGAGCAACATTGGCACATTGCACTTAGTTTCTATGCAGTATTTATGGTCATATGCTATGCACCCTATCGCTTATATGCGGAGAGTCCCAAGTGGCTGTATATTGTGAAGCAGCGTCGGGAGGAGGCGTTGAGCATGTTGATACATTTGCGTGGTGGTAATGTTGGCTTGGAGCAGGAGACTCAAGCCATGGAGCAGGAGTCGGATATCAAGTGCAGCACTCGTAGTCTGCTTGAAGTTGTTAGAGATTCAAAAATGCTTTTGCCGTTGGTGCTGCTCTGTTCCTATCAGGGTGGCCAGCAGCTAACAGGCTGCTCTTCGGTTGGTTGAAGTTTAAGGTTTAAATTATTTGTCTATTAACAACTTTTGCTCTTTCAGATATTTTACTATTCCGTGTCTATATTTAAAAGTACTGGACTGTCGACATCCGCTGCTGAGTGGTTAAATCTTTGTGCTGGCCTTGTTAATCTGTTCACATCGCTATTGAATCCTCTGCTTATGGCCAAGTTCAATAGACGCACTTTGATGCTGCTCTCCAGCTTCTTTTGTGGTGTTCTTATGTTTGCCTTTGGCTGTCTGGTGGAATATAGCGTAAGTCATTTATAATTTAATTATATATTTATCTCTATAGCTTTATGTTTCTTACAGACTTTGATTCCCTGGTTATCCTACGGCACCATAGTCAGCATTTTTCTATACCTTGTCGCCTTTCAGTTGGCACTTGGCGCCATGCCGTCTTTTATTGGCGCAGGTGCGTATGGTTTATAGCATTTATTATATATTTTTAAAATAATGTTTTCTCCATACAGAACTCTTTGAGGTGCCATCGCGCTCCGTGGCCCTTTCCTTGGGCAACCAAATGGGCTGGGGCTGCAACTTTTTGGTGGGCTTCCTGTTTCCTGTAATGCATTCCCTGCTGGGTTCTTGGATATTCATTATATTTGCCATGTTTAGTGGAATGTTGTTTCTGTTGACCAAATTCTATTTGCCAGAGACGCGTGGTCGTGAGGTTTCCGTGGTGGCCGAGTTGGTTTCACGTGGTTTCAGAAGCAAAGTGCTTTGAAGCTTTGTATATTTTAGTCGTTTGTATATGTTATTTGTAATGTGTGCATAGTTAATGCTATCTAAAATAATTTAAATATATACATATACTAAGCCAGATAAAGAAATTTCTCGTTGGCAACACAGCAGTGCATTCCATTTTTCTAGGGTGGCAGTTATATCTAAACATTCCTTACACTCTCTGGTTGATGAATTTCAACTAAAAGATGTTTGGATAATGTTATGCTGAACGTATATCTTAACAAATTTTAATTGATATAAAAGAATATCAAATTGAGCACTATATCATTTCAATTATATTTCTTATAACTTACCCAGGGCTGTTCAATTTCGCCCATTTGAGTGATGAGCCTGCTCATCGTGGTTTTCCTATTGAGCGCCTTGCCTATCATGACAGACTTGCGACAGGCACGGGAAGCGAACATGGCACGTATGCGCGAGGGTCGACAAATGGTGCCCTCGGGTGCATCCTGCAGCATGAAGATAAGTTCATCGATGTCCTCCTTGCCAAACTCCCAATTTTTGCTATAAGGTTTTCCCAGCAATCTAATCTTCTTTGTAGCGGGTGCTATAAAAACGAACAGACTTATAAAAAACTAATATCAACAAAGCTGAAACTAAACTCACCCTCCGCATTGATCTCAAATCTAAAGCCATTCTTTTCAAACACAGGCAAATGATCCAAGAGTATCATCTCATTGACTGCGGTCAATTCAAGTGCTTGGGGCACCGTTAAACGTTGATGTTCCAGCTGCGTGTTGCGCTGCAGCGTTTCGAAGTTATATTTCTCATCAGCCGCATGTTGATCTACTATAAAAAGATCATCATCCAGTTTAACAATAATGAAACCTAAATTAAATTGTCCTATAATTTCCATGCGCACAAAATCTGCTTTGGTTATTTCCTTTTGCAGCTCGGCTTCGGCATTTTGATTTTGATTGGGATTGATTTCGCTTTTGAAACGCAAACGTTGCAGCTTAACGCTACGTTTACGCTCCGCACGCTGCTGCTCCTGTGCTTGAAGACTAGCTGCAATCTCCGCCAGCGTGGTGCGCAGTTCACCGCTGGCAATGTTGGCTGGTGCAGCTTCTGTATCACTGTTGCCATCGAATTCAATACGCGTGGGCATTTCAATGTCATCATCGCTGTATTCTGTGCTTGGTTGAGAGCAGACTAAATTTGACTCTGTCTGAATTTTAGTTGGAGTATCTGCGGCTTTGACTTTAGTTAGGACAAACTCTGGTTTTAGTTCGACAATGCTTTGACGCGTTTTGAGCGGCGTTTTGCAAACAATTTGTGTTACTTTTGTAGACTGCATCACCTCGTCGTAATCTATAAGTGTAAAAAATTTAGTTTAGTAAAATCTTAATGCCTTGCCATGTATTCCAGCTTACCTTTCGAATCTTGTTTAAGCTGCTTTAAGCTCAGAAAACTATTGTTGGGACTGATTTGCTGTTCATCCAGCCAGGGGCAAACATCATCCGTTTCCGAATCACATTTGTTGCTGCTTGCTTTGGGTGACTCTTGTGTAAGAAAATCCTGTATCTTTTGCAATTTGAGAGAGCGCGTTGCAAGTTTTTGGGTTTCCTCACAACGTCGCTTGGCTGGCGCAGCCGGTGCCACACCTTTTGTATCACCTGTGCGTCGCCACTGTGTTAGCACATCCATAAAACGCTGCGAAGAGCTAACAGGCACATCAGCCTCAATTTCTTCTTCTTTAATGGAAACATCAACAGCTTTGTCATTTTCAGTAGTTGACTCATTTTTGGGTTTGGGTTCCAGCATACTGGCAATGGAAACGTTTTGCATTTGAAATGTGGACGGTAAGCTGCCAAAAGTGTCCAGCAAAGATTTCTTCAAAGCCAGCAGCAAAATCTTTTCATTATTGAGCAGCAACTGACGCTTGTCGGGCGTCAGATTGACATCCACATCCGAGCGTGCTGTCACAATGTTTAGATATATAAAAGGCTGCTGCTGCACATTGTAGCGATGATAGCTATCGTTCATGACCTTGGCAATCTGTAAAACAAAACAAAAGCACAAGAAAGAAAAGTTATCTTTTAGAGATTAAACCGATTTCCAGTTTCATTTACAAACATACATTTTTGGGCTCACAGGGACGCGCATTGACAAAGAAGAACTGGCGATCTCTGGTGGATCTGCCAGCGCCATGACGACAGCTAGATATATAGCCCTCTAGCTGAAAGTCTGCTTGATTTAAACGCTCCACATCCTCGGCACTAAACTGTGTGCAAGTGGCATCAGCCGCATCGCTGGCGGATTGCAGCTCCTCACGCAAATGCTGCTCATTCAGTGCACCCGCCTCAAAGGGTGATTTGAGCGGCACCAAGTCTGCCACTTGTCGTGCACCAAAAACGGCCGATATATTGGCCAGCACATCCTGTGCACCATGCGTCTGCACCACCACAGATTTGACGCCCTTTGCAGTTTGATTGCTGCAAATGATGCGTACACCTTTGGTAACCAGGCAATAAGCTTGTAGTATTTGACACATTTTGACAAATTCCTTCTTAATGTTGCGCGTAAAGTCGCGACGACGCACGGGCAACGTAACAAAGAGATTGGACATGGACACTGTGGTGCCCACGCCGCGGGCGCAGGGTGAACGTTTCTTAATGCCACCCTCGTGATCCAGTTCAATTTTGAGCGCTGCAAAAGTGCCACGTTTAGTTATCTATAGTTATCTAAGTATATATGGAGCAGCTTACCAACATCCGCGGACGCGTGCCGCGTCTGTATAACCATGTCGGAGAGCGCACAAAGCGAGCTGAGCGCCTCACCACGAAAACCGAATGTTTCCACGCCCAACAGATCAACAAATTCACGTATTTTGGATGTATGATACTTGGCCGCTGTTCAATGGTTAAACACTACTATCAAACTAATCTTTTAGAGCGTCTTCTTAAACTTACTCATGCCCATTAGATTGGCCTCCTCCACGCCGCTGCCATTGTCGCTCACCTCGACGCCCTGCAACCCCTGTTCCTTGAGCTTTATCTCGACTAGCGTCGCACCCGCATCAATGGCATTCTCCACCAGCTCCTTAACGGCCACTGCTAAGCTAAGCACCACCTAAAGACAAAAACAAAAGTATAAACAGACTTGTTGACTTTGTTTTGATTGCAATTTACCTGTCCCGAGCAGATTTTGTGCACAGTGTCCTTGGCTATGGCTTTAATTTCACCCGAAGCCAAGCTGGTTGGCTTGGGAATGTCCTCAATTTCTTCATTTTCATTCATTTTATTCTTAATTCGCGAGAATATGCAATAAAATTTTACAATAAATCTAAAACCCGCGTAATTGCATTGCAAGTGTTACCACACCTCCGGAAAAGGGCAAAAACAAATCAGTGTTACTCAAGACCGATTCAAATATTAATTTTGATAGAAGAATGCGTCCATGATTTATTGATAATTTTGTTTTAATAAAAAGATGCTCTGTATAGCATTTAATATAACCCAAGGGTACACGTTGCAAACATTTGAAAAACATTATCGTTTGTTTGGCAAGAAAAGTAAGTAGAAGTGCTACTACAATATATAACAATATCATCAATGTTGCCCCAAATTGACACGCGCAAATTAAAATATAATTAATTCTCGGTGAGGTATTTGCTTTATTTTATAATATATATAGAATTCAGTTCGACTAATGTTATGAAAAATGTAAATGCCCAAAACCTAATTTCTTGGAACGATTTTTACGCCGCGGCGTATGGTATAAAATTGAACATTGCGATTCCAGCTCATTCCATTTCATTTGAAGTGGACAAGGGCCTTAAATTGACACTGTTAATGTTGCGGTACCAGTGACCAGTGGTGCCATATTGTCCATTGACGATATCGTATAAATATATCGATACGATTACAGCATCCCAGCACTTGCATATACACATCTCTAAAATTGTAACATCATATGCGCATCCTGTAGAAATTTAAATGAAAACAAATTTAAATTGTGCCTGTCGAATCACTAACTCCACCTGTGAAATCACCAAAAGCAAACGCATCAAGCATTTGATGATCGTCAACTAGTCACTTTTGCTGCATTGCTGTACACGAAGATCACAAAGAGACATGGATCAAGTTTGCCGCGTTTGCCTTGCCAGCTCAGTGCCCTTGATGGATATATTTGAAGAGAGTCAACAATATGATCGCAACAAAACCAGTTTGGCAGATATGCTAAACTATTGCATCAAGTTCTAAGTAACGCGCGATGACGAAGATATGCGAGCCATGCATTTTGGATGTGCATTCAGCATATAAACGCAAGCGTAATTGTGAGCATGTCCAAAATCAGGAGAATGAAGACGAAGACTTTTTGGATTTGCTGAAAGCAGAAGATTGGGAAATTGTGAGGGATACCGTTCAGATAAAGCAGGAAGACTGTGCTGATTTAGACCCCATTAAAGAGAATGTGCAAGAAAAAATACTCTACGAAAGCGATATTGTTAAGCGAAACCCGCGGAGAGATTGCCACAGGACTTTGCCACTAAGCCTACTTTATCTTCTAAAAACAAGTCAAAGTCTCATGTTGCCAACGATCTGGAAAAGAGCGCTGATCTAGAAACCAGTATTGAGAATATGCAAGAGAGTCCGCCACAAAGCGAAAGCGAAAACGAGACATTAAAATCACATGAATGCAAAACTTGTGGCAAGGTCTTCACTACAAAGTCAAATTTGACTGTCCATACCCGCTCTCATACCGGCGAACGTCCTTTTAAATGTTCACATTGCCCAAAAACCTTTTTATCAAAATTAGGTCCCCAAACACACATCCGAATTCATACCGGCGAACGTCCCTATAAATGTTCAAACTTTTAAATGTTCACACTGCACAAAAACCTTGTCCAGTTCATCACATCTTATAACACACACCCGCACTCATACCTGCGAACGTCCTTTTAAATGTTCACACTGCCCGAAAACCTTTTCCCGTTCATCAGACATCATAAAACACACGCGAATTCATACTGGCGAACGTCCGTGTAAATATTCACACTGCCCGAAATCCTTTTCCCCATCAGGACATCTCCAATTACATAAACGCATTCATACTAGCGAACGTCCATATAAATGTTCACACTGCACGAAAGCCTTTTCCAGAGCAGTAAATCTCAATTTACACACCCGCACTCATACCGGCGAATGTCCATATAAATGTTCACAATTTCTGAAACCCTTTTCCCAAAAATCAAGTCTTCGAAGGCACATCCGCTCTCATAGCGGCGAACGTGCTTATAAATGTTCACACTGCCCGAAAAGAAGTTTGGAGCAGTCTATCAAGGAGCGATGCTCCGGATTTCTAAATCATAACACAAGGTCAGTATCATCGACTGGTATAGAAGAATTTTGGATGAGTGTCGCAGTTTTGAATGAGCTTTAATGAACTACTGTACCTTATCCGAAGTTCTAATACCCTTTTGCAAAGATGCTTATAAAATGATAACAAAAAAACCATGTATTTGAGAAATTAAAAGACTTTTTAAATATAATGTAAAGAAAGATCATATTCAAGCATTCTAGGCTCAAAACTGAAAAAAGTTTCGTTCATACCAACGGACATTTCATAAAACCAAATATTCAGGTCAGTTCCAATTTCCGAATTGATTCCAAATTTTTTTCGAATTTTTAATCCGGTTTTTCAATAATATCCTTTATAATATCGCTTTAAAATTTTGGAAATATCGAGTTGGATTAGAAATTATAATTTTTGCAACGAGAAAGTTTAAATTGTATTTTTACAGAACAGAGCACATTATAAATATATTTTTCCAGAAAAAACATTAATTTATTCAACGTTATAATAAAAAAAACATGACAATGATCTTAATATATAATAGTGTCTGCTTTATAATTAATGAAATGTATATAAACGGTGAGCTTCATTAAATTGATTAAATGTGTATAATATAAATGTGATGATGTTTGTTTAATGGGTCCAAATGTAATTAATAATTATGTCAGTATATATGAATAACAATATATTTTGTCCTAGTTTAATAGAGCCTAGGTAAGTGTTAAAGTTAAATATATAAATATGGTTTTATAGCTGGATATATTCCACAGGGTCTAGCATTATAACAATAATAATAAATTCCAAAATCCTTTCTTATATGTTTTATGTATTATTTGCTCTTCTCATTTGCAATGGCCTCCAGTTTCTCAATGATCTTATTCATGTCCAGTTCCTTGGCGATTTTCAAATACATGGTCTTGCGCACCTCATGGAACGTAGCCCAGGCTGGTAGCTCTTTGGTGAGCAATTTCAGATGCGCCTCAATATCCTGCGGCGTTAGATTTGCACGAAAGCTGTTTTGTATCTTCTTGATGATAATTTCGAGGGTGAGCACACTTTTACGCTCCGTAACGTAGACATTGCGCAGATGACGCGCCAATTCCGGCAGACGCGAATATTTGGTGGCCTCCTGATCCTGTGAGGGTCGCCGTGTCATGGCATCCAAAGCTTTGGCTGCCTGCTTCGCGCGTATTTTCTCAATCAAAGATTTGGGTAAGCCCTTTAAAAGATTAGAGGTGACATCGCTGCTGCTGGTTGTAGGCGTACAAGTCTTGACAGTAGGCGTGGCAGTGGCAGTTTCTGTTAATAATTTGGTGGCTTCTAGTGCAGTTGTTGTTGTGGTTGTGGCTGTTGCTTTGGGAGTTTCGCTTCGAGTCGTCTCCAACTTGGCTTCGCTTCGAGCCGTCCCCAACTTGCCATCGCTTCGATCAACCTCCAACTTGTCTTCGCTTCGATCCGCCTCCAACTTGGCTTCCCCACGATCCGCCTCCAACTTGGCCTCATAGCGATCCATGCAACGTTCCATGGGCGTGGCGCAGTTGAAAAGATTACGCGCCGTGGAGAGAATATCCTTGGCTGAGGAATACTTTTCCACATTTGGCGGCTGTGGCAGCATTGCCATCTCGATCTCCGCGCAGCTTTCCAGCTCAAATTGTGGATGCCACCGTGTTATCACTTTGTCAATAACAATTGGTGGATCCAATGAGCGTACAAACTTGTCATGCTCCAACATGACACGCTGCAGCAACAATTTTTGGAACTTTTGCATACGCGCCGTCATGACATGTGGATTCATGGACGTCGACTGTGCCGACGCGAGCACATCGTCTTCATTAATCTTATTTAATAGTTGCTGCTCCGGCAGCTGCTCCACATTGGGACTGATGACCATTTGATAATAGTCTGCCTTCGACACCGAACCATAATTACGCATCTTCATTTGCGTCATTATATATGCCTCCGGGTACAGATGCTTAATCTGCGCCAGTTGAATTTCCGTAAAGTTCTTGCGCAGCATACGCTGCACAGCCGGCTTTAGCTTCTTAAAAGTAATGTTTTCCTTGCGATTGTGAAACATGGCCACCACCGAGTCGAGTGCTTTGAATGTCTCCAATAAATGACGATACTTGTACGGCAAGGGCAGCTGTCCGGCTTTGCTTGTCTCGGCCAGACTGGCATAGCGTTTATATGCTGGCAGCTCCACCAGCTTGACGGGTGATCCATTCTTGGCTGGGCTAAACAACAGACGCTTGGATACATCCGTGTGACGCGGTGACATCAACTCATTCTTACCCGGTGTGGGTGGCGCCAATTTTGTGGGTGTCTTGAATGTCTTCAATGGGCTGCAAATTTGAAAGGATACAATTATTAGGTTTTGTTTTTCATTACAGCTTATATTTTATATCAAATATCTGTAAATAAGTTAGATCATCAGCAGTTCTCATATTCAATTTCGTAAATCTATATCTTGACAAAGCGGTTTAATTTTGAAAATCTTATTAAAATTAAAATTATTTTTATTGGCTAAAACATTTTCATGTACCAAAAATGGTACTTAATGCAATCCTCTTCTTTACAAAATGGTTCATATTCCTTTTAATTAATATTTATATCAAAATTGTGAAAAGTTAAAAAAATTGTGTTCTAAGTTATATCAGATATTACATATATAGCTTATAGTACTGCCAATTTGTATCAACATGAAAATAAAGAGACTAATTTGCATATAAACAGCCAAACAGTGCTTGATTAACTCAGCATGTTGTCTTGTTCAGAAATAAAAAGGATATAAGGGTTCGAAAATATCTCCATTATAATTACAATAAATAATAAAATCCTGACGCAAATGCTTTCCGATCAGAAAAATGGTCACTCTCTACCAACTAAAAGGTTAAAAAAAAAAATGCGGATGCAGTTAGATTACAATGCATAGGGATACAAGTAAAACAACCCTCAAATAGAAAAGCCGTTACAAGATTTCAACAATTTTAAGGCTACCTGAGTCCAAGTCAAGTCAACTTGTGAAACATTCCCATGCAGTTTCGAGCTAAACAACCCCCGAAATGGAAAATGGAAAAATGGAAAAGGGAAGGTCAGGCATAAAACATAACGTTTGCCAGCGAAGGGTAAACATTGCGCTACACACACAAACACATACCGAATATGTGTGTGAGCAACTGCAGCATAAATTCAAGTACATATGCATACTTACATGATATATATATATATATATATAAACTGACCCAAGCCGCGTTTTACGTTTCATAGATCACAACGTCACGCAAAAACAACAACAACAAAAAAAAAAGCAGCATAGCAAAAATAAAATGCAATCTCAGCAATATAGCAGCTAGCCCAAGACCAAATCATATAGCTACAGACATTCTCCAGCCCCAAAGCGACCTCGATAGCTTTAAAATAATATAAAAAAGAAGTATAAATGATGATACCCGGTTTTTGCTTGGAAAACGTTTTGTTTACGTTTGTTTTCTAGGCCAAAACTAAACCAGCTGCAATTATTGTGGCAGGTAGATATGAAAACGGGATTCCGCTAGTTTTTAAACATATTTCAGGAACGGCATAAAATTCCGAAACTTATCTCAGATTACGAAACTACTCTCGCTACTTACTTCCTTCAGTTTAAACATTTTTTTAAAATTTGTAAATTTTCATTTTGCTGTTGATGTATCAAATTGAACCGTATCTTTCTTACAATTGATTTCAATCCGCATATTCTAACCAATAGTGAAAATGGGAACATTTAAGTACAAATCACTTTGGCAATATCTTAACGAAAGTGGAATCTTAAATAGGGTGAAAACTGGATTGCGATTTAAAACTGGTTCTCACCTTGTAAGCACCTCCAGCTCTATGGTATCGAACTCCTTGAGCTGCAAAGTCTTGCTTTTGGCTGGCGATGGTCCTGCCTCACGCAGGCGACGATTGCGCTCCTCCTGCGCCTTGCGTTGCTGCTCCAGTTGCGCCTTGCGCGCCAGCACAGCCTTTAGCTCCTGCATTTTGGCGCTGCGCGTTATTTTGGTCTTGATCTCATCGAAAGTGAGGCCACGCTTGGCCAGCTCCGTGTGCTTGATGGGCTCCACATCCTTGATAATTTGCTTGGTGGGCGTGCGCATGCCACGCTGCACATTATCAGCATTTTGTTTGGAGGCAAACGCCAAATTCAACTTGGGCGTCTGCTCGTTGTGTAGCTGGGCATCCTGATCCTGGCGCTGGATGGGCGTTTGTTTGCGCGGCGATAATGTGCCCTTGCGTATGAACTGTACAAGTTTGGGCTGCTTGGTGGGCATCTTTGTTGTACTTGGTGTTGTTGTGGTTGGCTGTACGCCAATAAGTTTGACATTGCGGCTGGAACGTGTGCGTACGCCCGCCTTGAGTGCATCCATGTCCACTTCATCCTGCTCCTTGCTTATGCTTTGTGTGGCAGCAACTTCTGTGGGCTCTGCCAGACGCTGCAAAGCGTAAATACAAGAAAAAGATAAGAAAAAATGGCCGCAGGATGCGCTGCACACACAGAAAACACACATTGCAACACATTGCAGCTGCAGATACTTTTGTATCTTTTGCACTTTTAACTCTTTATAAACTTTTGCACTTGAGCCACGTTTTGTGGCTTATCATTGCCACCCACATGCTGCACTTACCCTGTTCTTAATTGTGATAGCATCATCAACAGCAGCGCGTTTACGATTGCTAAAAAATGCAGCTACCGATGGCTGTGCCATGTTTAGAATATGTATATTAAAATGCTTATAGTATGTATTGTATAAAGAATTTCACGTTGAGCACGTCTGTTTAATATAGCTATATATTATATCTTATTCAATCAAAGTTCTTCTTATTATCGCTATACACGTCTTGACGCTGCCACTGCTCAAATTACAACTGGGCCACGACGATGCAGTTTCCCTCCAAATTTTCATCAGAAGACGCGCCAATTTGGTTTCGCGCCGTTTCCCATGCGCCTGTGTTGCAAAACGACTGAGGCCTGCTGTTGACTGAAAGCACGTTTAACAACACTGTGCGGTAGGGTGGCATTTTATGTAGCAGAATTAGTGCGAAATTAGGCAACGAAAACAACAAATAATCAAACACTAACTACAACGGCACAACGCATACAGCATAACTTTTAAAGTATTTATTTATATGCATAACGACAATAGCACGATCTACGCACTTTATGCAAGTCAGCTGTTGCGACTCAACAACATGACAACTGGTATATTCAGCGATATGTCGATAACAAGCATAATCGATAGCTAACGCTTCAAAATATATCGACACTTTTTAAACATTTATTTGAATCAACTAAATTTGTGTTTAAGATATCTAAATTGCTTCAAAATTTTAGGCATTGCTTAAGTTTTGTTATTTTTCAATTGCTGAAAAACTTGAAGCATGGCAAGCCGTTGCATACAACAGCTGTTCGAAAGTCGTTGACCAACTCTGGCCAGCAGTGTTGCATTTTTAGGCAGTAGATTTTTCCACTCGCGGATTTTAGGTGCGCATTCAACGTTTTGGGCTTAATATCCAAACGTTTCGCGACATAATGTCTTTATATTAGCATGCAGCAATATTCAAAGTCATGTAAGTGTTGACAGAACTGTTTGCAAAACACGCTAACTAGTAAACAAAACGAAACTGCACACAAAAAATAAAAATATGCGAAATCAATTGTGTGTGTGCTAGCACTACTGCTGTGCAAGCGAGCAGGCAATAGAGCCAAGTGTGTGCGTGTGTGTGAGTGAGCACACGCTAAGAATTAACCAGGCGAACAAGTGCTGCCAACTTAGCGCAATTCAGCCATACTGCATATTTGCACATTTTTTTCAAAATTTGTATTGGCTTATTGGAACATTGTATGCATTGTTAATATATAAAAATACAAGATAATAATGAAAAGCACAATAAAATTAATAATAATTGCTCCAAACATGTCTATTGCACAGTGTTATTTTGCGAAACGTTTAAGTTGGCAGCGCCATTTGGCATAATTTTTTGCTCGACCATTTGTTTGACTTGTTTTTTTTTTTGCTGACAATAAAAGACAATACGCTGTGACAAATCGCCAAGCAACGTACGCGTGCACGTTTTAACAAACGTTTTTATACGATTTGTTTTCGTTTTTTCTTTCTTTTTCTGTCTGCACAGAAATCCCTAACGAAGTGGCAGCAGCAGCTGCAGTCTCTCGAATCGGAACAAGTGGCAGCCTGTGAGGCGCAAGCAGAGGAGGTTGGACGAAGCCCCAAGCATAGACAAGGCGTGCGCAAACCAACAACAACAACAGCAACGACAACATCAAGAAGAACAACAAAAGTAATAACAACAACAACAACAACAACAGTACGTAGTACAGGGTGTAATTATATTAGGTGGTGTTACGCTTTTTAATAAGTTACCAATTGTTTTGTTTTTGAATTAAAAGTTTAAATTTGCAATTTTCAAACCTGTTCTCATTTTTGCATATTTTTCATTCCGTAAGTTTGTTGATTTCGCTTGCCTGTTTTAGTTAGTTTTCAATCCATTTGGTTAGAACGTAAAACTTTAAACTTTCAATCGTTTTACGGTTTAAAGAGCACCTTAAAATTTCGATTCCGAAAGATTTGATCAAAATCAGAAATGGAAACCGGACAAAATCGGTTGTTTTCTGTCAATTTAATAAGTTTTAATTGTCTTCCAAATGCTCTCATGACAAGTTTATTGATTAGTTTTTAAATGTGAAAGCTTTTTATTTAGAAAACAAATTGAATAAATGGAAAATAAGTATATCAAATAATTTAAAATAATGTTATATAACTCAGTGTATAATTAATTTTTGCAACTCATCATTTTCAACCTTGAAAATGCTAATTAATCGGTTAATTAATCGCAAAGTCAATAATTCTAATGACTTATAATATTTTTGTAGCAATACCGAATCAATTTAGATAACCGATTTTTTAAATGAAGTTTAATTGTTTAATATTCAAAACAGAAAAACCTGCCAACTATTTCATGCTTATAACTGGTAACTGGGCACTCCCACGACACCACCTTTAATTATTACACACTGATAAGCGTAAACTTTTTGCATTGCCTTTTTCAGCTTTTAGCATATTTTTTGTTGTTTTGTTTTTTTTTTTTTCATTTCAACAGCTGTTATACTTGGTGAAAATTAGCGGAGGCAACAAATTATAAAAAGCGTATAGCAAAGAAGAGCGAAAAAGGCAAAAGCAACAACAAGAACAAGATGAATTCAAAAGCTGACGTCAACCGCCGCGTTTTGGCCATACAAGCAAAGAAGAAGCGTCATAAGAACAACAAGAAACGCGGCAAGCAAAACGGAGCTGCAGCTAACGTTCAAGAGAATCAACAACAGCAACAACAACAACAGGGCGACAACTGCCCGCTGCCCGCAGAACCAGCAGCAGCAGCAGCAGCAACCACAACAGCAGCAGCAGCACCACCCGAACCAGCACCCGAAAATGCTAATAATAGCAACATTGAGATTGCCGTCAACAAGCTTCAACTGCATGTTGCTGCCGCAGGCAACATCAAAGCAGCAACAACAACAGCAACATCCTTTAGCAATGCCACTGCCTCGACTTCAAGCGGTTCGGGCAGCACGCCCGAGGCCAAGCCACAGTTGCAACAGTTGCAGCAACAGCAGCAATCGCAAGCAAAGTCAAAGAATAACCAACAACAACAGCAGCAGCAGCAGCAGCAACAACAACAACCTCCACGCAGTTCTTCCAACGAATCGGATGAATCCGAAATGAACAGCGAGAATGAGGAGCAGGAACTTAAGGAGGATTATTGCAAGGGTGGCTATCATCCTGTCAATATTGGTGACTTGTTTCAGGGTAAGAGTTTTCGTTTTTGTAATGTATTCTCACCTGTTTGCAACTCTCTTAACTGTTTTCAACTCTCTCACCTTCAACTCTCTAAAAAAAAAAAACAGAAAAAAAAACAATTATAATTATCAGATTCGTCACACGACATTTTGTTGTTGTTTTTGTTGTATACCCTTAAAAAGAGACTAGTTTGTGTGTCATATTGTAAGCGATACAAAGCAAGTAAATGTACATATATAATCTGACTTGTAACGATTATTTTCGAAAACTTGCGGAAATGAAATTCTGAATTACTCAAAATGTCGATTTTTACCGTTTTCTTAAAGTTTTGCTTGTTTGTAAGTTTCGAAAGAGAGAAAACGAAACCATTTGAGTCGAATTTCGGAAAAGTTATTCATAAATTGTATGAAATTCATGACTCTTAACTTTTTCAAAAACGTGTGGAATTAGCAACAGGCCGTTTAAGTAGTTTTTCATCATTTCCTTAAGTAGTTTTCAACGATTTGTGCTAAAAACTGAGCTGAAAACTAAATTTATAGCAAAAATAGCTGTTGACTATATATCCAAATCAAACTTTAAGCTTTTGTCAATCATTGTAAAAGAAAATTAAAAATCATTTAAGGCAAGAATTGAAAATGCACAGGCCAAGCCGTAGTAGTAGTTTACACTTAGGTCGAAAATTCCGAAAGCAAGTTTTGAAAATTCGAGAATTACTTTTGAAAGTTTTTTGTTTATCATACGATCGAGCCCAAACTGATTTTACAATTATCTATACTCAAAATCATTTGAGAAGTATTTCAACGATTCAAAAAACTAGACAATTGTTAGAAAAATTGGGATAATAACTTGGACATGTAACTTTTTTGTTTTTCTTGCAATTTTTTTCAAACTTTTTTAATACCTTAACGCAAAAAATGAAGAATCTTGCAAATCAATGGTTTTTGAAAAATTTAACTTTAAAAAATGTAAACGTATTCGGGTTTTTTGTATATTATCCTGATAGGTAGGTTGGGGAACCTGATCAGCTCAATCTTTTCATCTATACAACGAATAATTTCGATATTAATCGATTTTAGAAAACTCAGTTTCTACGAAAAGAGGGGCTTAGGAAGGAATGCTGATAAGCAGAAGAAATGTTGATTCGGATCGAAAACTTTGCCGGGCAAGGCCGGCTCCTACTGACTAGTAGAGTATACACATGTACACATATGCCTTGGTTTCTTTTATTTTTTTTTATTGATTCGCTTATTGATTTTGTAAGTGTATTCATGCAAAAACATTGTTGTTGTGCTGTGCACTTATGTGACTTTATATAAATGCTGTTTGAAGAAGAACAAGACACATTTCGTGTTGCACACAACAGAATATAAAAAAAAAACGCAGCAAGCGCACATGTTATGCTGCCCTTTGCGAGCAACCCAAAAAAAGAAGAAAAAAATGTTTGTAAACGTGATTTAGTTCATGTTATATGTTGCCTTTTGTGTGTGGCACACAACACAACAGGTTGTCAATGTGAAAATGTGAATGTGGAACGCCCCTTTGCCACATTTGCTGCATAGATACACAATTTTTGAGATGTGTGTTGTTGTGTTGAGTTTTTGAGTTGAGTTGTGTGTTGTCAGTTGGATACTATAAGGGTTGTTTAATGGGGTTGGGAGCAGCTTGAAATTTGGCTGGTTTGCGGTTGCTGCTGGCGACATGGCTGTCCACCTTTTGACATTGTTACCACCGCCTCAATTCAATACACACAACCCCCCTACAAGAACATAAGCGGGGGGTAAATGCTTTTGTTATACCAAATGATGCACATAAAGCTCATTTTAGGTTTATAATCAAAGAAAATGACGCTAACCTTTTGCTGTGATAAGCTACAACGCACCCCAAAACGATAACAGTTATAATCAGTGCAAGAATTTCTATTTGTTTATTTACTAATCGCAACGTGCTTATTTTTAGCTATATGTATTTATATATTGAGAGTTGTTTTGAGTCTTTCCGAATGAGTTTGAGCGAAAAGCATTAAACAATCGTTCTAATGGAACAAACAAAAGAACTAACGAACGATCTAGCGAACTAATCGCTTGATAGACAAGCTACAGGAACGTATGAACTAAATGAATAAACGAACTAATCTAATGAATGAATGAAACAAAGTAACGAAGTCATTTAACATAACAAACGAACAAACTATACAAATTAAGTAAATAAACTAACCTAAGGAAAACATGAACTCACTTTATGATGAACTCTAGCCAAAATGACCCAGCGGCTAAATATTTTAATAACATTTCCCGCCCCTGAGCACAGATTTCCAATCGAAAAATTAACAAAAAAGTTTCATACCACAATTTTTTCTCCGGGGGGATAAATTTTCGCAAATCCGTTATGAAATCAATCGCATAAATATCCAAAAAGTTGTATGTTTGAGTTTTTCATCAATTTTCCGAACAATGGGTGAATTTTCTGCAATCAATAAAACTTATTCCAATTTCGTTTCGAAGAGCTTTGAAAATTAATTTGAACCTGATCACAATTAGCCCTCCATATTTTACACCCAGGGGGCTGAGTTTTCCGAAATTGGTGAAATATGTGTCGAATGATGTTTTTATTATATGCAAATTTTTGAAAATGAGTTTAAACTCGATCGGTTGATAAACAAAAAAGGTTCGTACTAAAGTTTTCAACGAATTTTTCATATATTTTTTTTTTGTATTTGTTTGATATTTAGACTAGTTCGCTCATGAAAACTGGAACTACTTAACCTTCAATTGGAACTGCACTGTACAACTCCAATACATACATAATTCACATTGACCATTGTCAATGAGAATGTTTAGCTGACAATGCTTATTGGAGGGCGCATTTAATTGAATACATATTCAATATATATATAAACATATATCTGCCTGCAGCATCAGCAACACATCATCAACATGTCAGTTACTCTTGGGTTACATAGTTCAACAGTTGTGCAAAGTTTACAGTCGTATTGAAACGCTTTTAAATGGATTTATTGCCAGCAAAAGCAAACATTTGTGATTTCATATTTCTAATTGGTTGTGAACTTTAAACCCTTTTCTTAATGCTTAATAACAATAGTATTTCTTTTGTTATTGACAGGTCGCTATCATGTTATACGCAAATTGGGCTGGGGACACTTTTCGACGGTGTGGCTCTGCTGGGATCTGCAGGAGAAGCGTTATGTGGCCATTAAAATCGTTAAATCGGCGCAACATTTTGCTGAAACGGCCAAGGATGAAATCAAGATACTCCGAACGGTACGAGAAACGGATCCATTAAATCCACGTCGCCAGAAGACGGTGCAAATGTTCGATGATTTCAAAATAACGGGCGTTAATGGCACACATATATGCATGGTTTTCGAAGTGCTCGGCGATAATCTGTTAAAGCTAATACGTAAATCCAATTATCGTGGTATTCCATTAGAAAATGTCAAAGCCATAACGAGACAAATACTCGAGGGTCTTGACTATCTGCATAGTAATTGTAAGATTATTCACACCGATATCAAGCCAGAGAATGTGCTACTCTGTGTGGATGAGCCGCATGTAAGATCGCTGGCCGTTGAGGCGACACAATTATATTGCATGAACTCCAAAATGTATCCTTCGTTGGTTAGTCGTGCGCCCAAGGAATATCGTGAGCCGGCTATCACGGGCAAGATGAGCAAGAATAAGAAGAAAAAGTTGAAGAAGAAGGCCAAGAAGCGCATGGAGCTCTTTAAGAAACAGCGTGACTATTTGGAGCAAGCTGGTGGTGGTGCACCTGGTGCAGGAGGTCCTGGTGCTGCTGTTGGCGAGGAGCAAAAGTTATTGCTGCCACGTAAACTACCTTCGACGCCTTCGCCACCACCAAATGGGGACATTGCTTGCGATGAAACCGATGTGGATCAAGACGACGACGGCGATGATGATGAGGATGTGGTTGACGAGCCTGTGCAGGTTAAGCTGATCAAACAGGAGCAGCCGGATGATGATGATGGCGACGATGAGGAGGCTGAAGCTGAGCAGACAGTTCACACCAAGATTGCTAAAGAAACGAATGCGGGCGATGTTGTTGTTGAAAACGCTGAGAAGGCTAAAAAGAAGAAGAAAAAGAAAAACAAGAGTAAGTTGGGCTGGTTCTTAAATGAAACTAAGTTTTTAAATACTTATTATAAAAGTAACAAATTTGATAATTTAAATTATGTAGTATTCAGTTTTGGGAGCAATTAATTGGTTTTGGCTTTGGTCATTTTATTGGCTTTAAGAAAAGTATTGATAATGAGAAGCTTATACTTATAAAAAATATTTTCGATATAATTCAAAATATAATGTATCAGTTAATCTGTTAAGTCAGTAGCTGTAAACACCTTCAATCTAAGTACTTATTAATTAATATTTTTCTGTTCTTGCACCGTCAGATAAATCCAGCCAGCTGCCAACTCAGCCGCCGCAACAGCAGAAGCAGGCGCCGCAGCAGCATCAAAAACACCTGCTGCACGCGCAACAGTTGCCGGAGAGCTCCACCAGCAGCGGCGACAACAGCAGCAGCATCGCCATGAAGAACGGCAGCAGCAGCAACAATAGCAACAACAGCAGCAGCAACAGTCAGGCAACGAGCACGCTTAAAGGACAATCAAATGGTGCTGGCGGCAATAAGAAGCCGCCACGCCCCAAGCAGGATAAGCAACAGAAGCAACAACAGCAACTTAATAACAACAATTCAACAACAAATTCAAAACATAACTCGAATAGCAGCAACATTTCGAAAATCTCAAACATTTCGATGGAACGCTCCTCATCCGCTAATTCTGGCAATGGTGGACCCTACTCGGAGCCATTATTACCACCACCACCGCCACCACCCGCCAAGCATCGTGGCAGCAAGCGTGATCCTGCGCTAGAAGCCTGCAATGTGCAGGTCAAGATTGCCGATTTGGGCAATGCCTGCTGGGTGGATCGTCATTTCACCGAGGACATACAAACGCGACAGTATCGTTCATTGGAGGTCATTTTGGGCGCTGGCTATGACACCTCGGCGGACATTTGGAGCACGGCGTGCATGGTCTTTGAGCTTGCCACCGGCGATTATCTATTTGAGCCGCATTCGGGTGATACCTATACGCGTGATGAGGATCATATAGCGCATATTATAGAACTACTTGGTCCGGTGCCGCGTCAAATTGTCTTTCGTGGCACGTATGCACAGCAGACATTCAATCGGAATGGTGAGCTGAGGAACATAACCGGCTTGAAGCCGTGGGGTCTGATGGAGGTGCTAATGGAGAAATATGAATGGTGCAAACGGGATGCGGATGCGTTTGCAGCGTTTTTGAAACCCATGTTGGAATTTGATCCATTGGCGCGTGCCACCGCTGCAGAGTGTCTGCAGCATCCGTGGCTTAGATAAGATACGATGCAGCCTGGTTGCTGGCTGCGAGCCAGCCGGCAGCCAGCAGGAGCAAGAGCAGCAGCAGCAGTAGCAGGATCAGAAGTAGTTACAGCATCAACGGCATCTTCGGTGGCCACATTGGCATCCATTTCATCCATTGCATCCACCTCAGCTGCAGCAATGGCAGCGCTGCGCGCACGTCCCTATTTGATAGCACCATATGTGGCCAATGCATCCGCACCGCCCACACCACAGCCGCATGCTCTACATGCCACAATCACAGCGCCCGCAACGCCAACAAGACGTCGTTTTGATAACAGCCAACAGGATGATGATAATATTCTCGACAATTATCAGCAACAACAACAACAACAACATATAGATATAGATGTTGTGCCGGATCATCAATATCATTTAGAAGAGGAGTCGCCACCATTTTCCAGCAAGCCCAAATCACAACGTTTCTTTTGGCGCAAGGCGCTGCGTCGCGTCTTTCAGCGCCGTCGCAAGTGACGTCAGCTGCGGCGTCGGCGGCAAGATTTGCCCACATGGCGTCCACGTCGCTGCCGTCGCCGTCGCACATTTGCGGAACGTGTGCGTCGCATATGCGCCTGCTGTTCGTACGGGCAGGTGTTGCTGCGTGCCGCACGTGTCGCTCTGCTCAGCTGCATACGTTGGCGCACACGTGGCCACATACGCAACAATAATTTTTACTTTAGCAATCATTAAAACAACAACAACAACAACTGCAACAAAACGCTCTGCTCTGCACAGGCACACACACACTTATACACACACACACCCACACATCTACAAAATGTTAATCTAAACAAAAACAAAAAATTGTTAATGCGAAATCTGATTTAGTTGTTAAAGCATATTGCACCTAATTTATTTCTCTCTCTCTGTGTTTTACACCGAATTAGACAATTTTTCTTTTTGATACAATATGGAAATTATAAGCATAACATTGTCCTATATAAAAAACAAAACAAATCCTTACAATATAAACCAATTAGCATGGTTAAACTAGCTTATTTTCTACACAAATTATTTTTTGTTTTCTTTTTTATTGGTTGCTGTTAAGCCAGGGTTCGTAACGGTTATAACGGTTTATTTTTTTAAATATTGTTCAAAAATAGTTTTCAGAACTGTTTTGGTTTTTAATTTTTATTACAATTTTGCGAGTATTCAATTTTTTTAAGTGTTTTGATGGCAGATTATCTCATAGGCAACTGAATTTAAGCTAAGTTCAACCGCAAAATCTTGTCAAAGCGGAAAATATAACATCTTAGGCAAATTCACTTTGTCAAAAATTAGATTTCGAATTGAAATTGTCAAAAGTGAATATGAGAAATTAATACAAAATCTATGCCCAAAATTTCGTCAAAGGTGAAAATGATAACACTGAAAGCAAATTCACTTGCGCAAATTGTTGGCGAAAGTACAAAACCTTAAGTAAAAACCTACAATTGATATGATATTTATAAAAAAGTTACTCAAGATAATTATTCAAAAAGCAGTTAAAACTACAAATTGTAAATTTTTATTTTCTCAATTATAAAAGTAATAAATCAAGAATTGAAAAATATTGTTTTAATATTTTTGCATTACTGGTTGGTTTTGAAGTTTTGTATTTATTATATGCAAAATACTTCATATCTTTTACAAACCAGTTGTGTTAAAATAAAAAAATTATACATATTTTAAATTTTTTCTTATTATTATGTTTGAGCAAATGAAAGATAGTAATTTTTAAAATTATAGTTTTCGTTCCCTGCTTAAAACACTAAAACTTTGACTCTGTAAATAGGGAAAAGTCGCAAAACAATTGCACGGCTATTATGTAATTTTTTGTTTATATTGTTTTAAACGATCTCCAAGATGATGATTTTTGCCAGCAAAAAAAAAAGAAATTGTTTATTATATTAACAGCCCATCAATTCAAATATATAAAAACATATACAAATCGAACAGCCAGTTCATAAATAATTTGTTATTGTACATTTAAGCCAATGAGCATACAATTACTTATAGCATATAGCGTACATAGTTAAATGTCATATATATATATAAATACTATATATATATCTGAACGTTACTGTGGCAGAGAGAGACTGCATGTGACCCAAAATGTGTTTTTTTTTATCATACATATATATGTATTTATGTGCATAATGTGCATATAAGTATTCTTGAGCTGAACATAACAATAATGAGAGTAGTTAAAATTAGTTTATCCTCGGTTTAGTAACAAAAAAAAAAAAAAAAAAACAAAAACAAATAACCAAGAGCCAGAACAACAACAACCACAACCAACAAATTATCACAGTTAACAACAAAAAAGTAAAGAAAAGCAAAAAGCAAATGCACTACCAAGCTAAAAGCATAAATAAAAAATAGATTGCCTTTAGAAATTAAGCAAGAAAATTGAAAGTATATCCCGAAAATAAGTAAAATTTATAAAAAACAAAATACATTTGTCTATCAAATTGATCAACTGTTCAATATATACAAACATATATATAATTACAAGCTAAACGAAAGCAATTAATGCTAAATATAATTAAAAATTCGAGTAGTAATATTTGTATTTAAAATAGTAGCAAACACCAATACACACACACACACACACAAGAATTTGATAAAAACCGTTAAAAGGCACACACACACATAAGATAAACAAAAAAAAAAACAACCCTTAAAAGGCCACTTAAATAAAAAGGCTAGTTAACAATTTTGATTGGGGCTTACGAACTTGCTTCAGTTTAGAATTTAGAGAGCAACATTAACAATTTGATGAGAAACGCTTGGAATACAATATTATAAACAAAACTTAAAACATATGCTTACATACTCGTAATACTGACTATTTACTATAATAAGTGGCCTTATTCAATTCGATTCTGTGCACCTCCCACACACAAACACACACACATAGCAATACAAATATGCAATTTAAATCTAAACTCAAAACACCTACACTCTACAAAAATGCTTGAATTTAGAAAATCGTTAGAATTTTGTTAATATAGCTTCTTTTTTTTCAAAGTGTATGCCTAAACTGAACTTTTCATGTTTTCCTAAAATTGGCAAGAAAATTTTTGAAAATTTCCAAAGCTATAAAGTAATGTTTTATAATTTTCTAAAATTTAGCAGAAGTTATTTTTAACAACATTAGAAAATGGTTGTCATTTCTAATTTTAAGAAATATGTTGCCCATTATAAAAAATAAATTTGAAAAGTAGTTATACAAATATTAATATTGGCATATAAAGAGAAGTAGCTATATTTCTGAAACGTAGAAATTATAACTGCTTAGAACGATTTTCTAAATAAAAGTCATGCTTTTTGCTGAGTGTAACACACATAAAATATGTTATATGCGAGTATGTACAACTTATTCTAAAGTTAATTGGCTTAAAAGTTTTAAGCAAAAGTCCAATAAATCAAGCATTAGCTAAAGATATCAAGCATAGACATTAACGATAATATACTTATAGAAAAACAAGAAACAAAACAAACAAAAAAACACTAAAGCAAGAGTTGTTTTAACGAAAAAGCAACGTTTTAGAAAACCCTATAAACTATAATGTCACACATGTGAACAGAGTTATATTTAATGGAAAACCCTTAAACAGAAGTTCTCAATACTAACTTCGGCTGGCCGATGTTTAAAAAACAAAAAAAAAGAAGAATACAGAAGGAAAAGATAAAGATAAAGCAAACGAATACTCTTTGAAGCAACTATCAATGGACTACGTAGATATCAGATTGGCGCATTATTAACATGCATAATACCAATTTATATAGCTTTACAAATGAGAAACCTAGAAAAACGTTAACTTGTGCTTAGAGTTTCAAGTATTGTTCCCCCTTTCCCCGAAACCCACACAATAATTCCAAAAGAAAGTAAATTTTGAGAAGAAAAAAAAGCAGCAATTGCAATTCCATAATATCAAATTTCCTTTCAAAGAGTATGAAAACATGAAGTATGAATTATACGATACATAATTTATTGATGTAGTTATAAACAAATAAACAAACAAACAACAAAAAAATAAACAAAAATTACACAAATTGGAAAACGACAAATGTATATTTTATTGTGAAAAGTGTCTTACTCAAAGGACATAAATTTATTGCAGCACTTTTTTCTCATCATATTGCACTTGAACATGCATACACACATGCACACACATATACACACATGAACACATCTGCACACACACACACACACACACACACACACACACACACACACACACACACACACACACACACACACACACACACACACACACACACACACACACACACACACACACACACACACAAACATTGACATTCATTTATAACCCATTCTCGTAGCGAATTCGTATGCAATTACATATTGCACCCCCGGAAGGAAGCTGAAAGCTGAATGAGATGAGATGAGATGAGCTCGTGCCGAGAATTTATGACCACATAAAAATCACAAGGCAGCCAAGTTAAGAACGAACGAAGCCAAAGACAGCTCAAAATTGAAAATGGGCTCAGAACCATTTTTTTTTCACAAATGCTGGACGTTGGCCAAGTAGTTACAATTTCAGAGTTTGAGTGGGAGTTGGAGGATTTTTGTCGTTGACGACCTTTGACATGCACATGAAGCGTATACGGCATCACCTTTGGGAATATATCACGTTTTGTTTGGCAATGGCTAAACTTGAAATTGAATTTTATGTATTACTGCCATGTAGAAATGTTCACTCTATATCAATTACGAGGGAAGTCTCAAAAGAAATGACCAAAAGTAAGTATTATGTTAGACGCGCGACAATAGCTAATTAAACTCGGTCAATATTGATACTGTTCAGAATTATATACGAACTATATATATACACAATAAAATCGTAAATGTGTTCTTCGAAACTTTATCTAACCGGTTTAATTGAACTATTGCTACATTTTGTGGGATAAGACATGGCAGCTATAAGATCTTTCAATTCTAATTAATCTTGATCAGCTAGGGTATAACATCAAAATTGTTTGAAACAAAGCTGGCCAGTATAAAAATAAAAGAAACTATTTTTATTTTTAGATTGTCGCTTAGAATTCTCAAACGGTTTAAGCAAACACTTGGGCTAGTGTCCGACTGAAAGCGCAAGAATTGTGATTTCCTATTCCTGTTTCTATCACAGCTTTAAGATATAGTCTCCCGATTCAGATTAAATTTGGTCAGCATGACAAAAACAAACTAAAACGCAAAAACAAAAAAGGTTTTTCATGCAAAAAAAATTGTCCAGAGGATTTTTCCTAGATATAGTGGTCTGGTTTTGATGAAATGCTGTTTAGACAATGCAAAAATACAGAGTTGTGTTGAGTTATTTTGAAAAACAAAATTTAACACAGATTTTTCACATGGCAGCTATATGTTGTATAGGTCCGATCCTGCCGATTTTGACGTTTTTTTTTTATCAAATTATAATATAATCATCCTCTGCAAGTGTATAAGAACGTTTTAAACACCTTTGTATTCTCAATTATTAACTAGATGCAGTCTAGTAGTAGCTTTAAATCAAAGTCAAGATTCTTTATACACATATACTCTTTTATTTAAGCACTCCCATAGACTCAATCAAGATTCTCAACCCAATTATTGCTTTTATATTTTTCGTAATTAATTGGATTATCATTTGTCAGCTTGTTTGAGTTTCTAATAATGCTGCCCGCATTTTCAAAAATAAACAAAATTCAAAGTGCAAAATTGATTTTCATTATTCAAAAATACCACCAGTAACTGCTTGAACCACCCTCCCCTGCTGCATAAAGTACACACTACATATGGACATATCTATTTGGATTTGTTGTGTGTGTGTGAGTGTGTATGATGATATGGTCAGAGATTAATTCGTTGTGGTTTTTGTCTGCAACATTTTGTCTGCTACTTTGGTGGTCAAACAGGATACGGATACGAGTGCTAGTAGTCCCATGTCCTATGGCATCAATTTCAGATAAAAGAATCAAACAAAAGTTAAATAAACGTGTCTGTCTATGTCATTCGATTGGTCTATGAAATGAAGGCTGGGTGATTGGCTAGTTTTAGTGGCTGAGAGTTTTAACTAGAGTGTCTAGTCCTTGGCTTAGAGAACGAACAGATACTGATCATAAAAAAGATCATTGAAAAACGGGAAATAATTTCAAATAAGAAAAGTAAATAAAAGAAATAATACTAAAGAAATAAGATTATTATGATAAGAACCATTTTAATTATAAAGCAGACACTATTATATTGTCATTGTTTTTATTAGTACTTTGAGTAAATAAGAAAGTTATATTCATAAAGTACTTCGATTACCAAAAATATCGAATGCCATCTGTGGAATGTCTTCAAATACAATGAGGATTTCAAATGAAGAACCTTCAGCCAGAGCGCTGCTGCTGGACGACATCGATTAATGTTTTAATAAAATAAATAAAAATCAAATAAGATAGATAAGATACAAAATAAGAAAATGTTGCTCTAAAAGGGCTTTCAGTCGGACACTAGGCCAAGTGTTTGCTTAAACCGTTTGAGAATTCTAAGCGACAATCTATTCTGATAGAGTGGCCTGCTTTGCTGCAAGCAATTTTGTTTTAATTAAACCCCATCTGATCAAGTTTAATTAGAATTGAGCGACTATATCTTATAGATGCCATAGAAACAATATCTTATCTTTGAAGCAAACTTCCTAAAGCTCAATTTTATTATGTTCCACATATGTTGAGTAAGTTTTACTAAAATGAGAAGATTATAACTTATTTCGATCATATGAACAATCTGTGGAATCTGCCAGGGTGTATATCTTTATTGTCTTATTAGCATATTAGCAAAAGGAAATTTAAACTTTGGCATTCCGAATCTAAAATTATTTTTTTCTGTTCCCTCAACAGTGATGAAATTATTTCAATTGAGCTACCTGTAGTTAAGAACAGTTTGCTTCAACGCCTCAACAAATTTGAAACGTTACTTAAATCAATTTAAAATTGTCTTCATCTTTTTGTTTGCCTTTGGAAATTGGACTGTGTGGAAATTTATGAACTTGTTAATACTTTAAAAGCTTTTCTTAGTTGAGTTGAAGTCCTTAGGTGCTTGGGTCATTCATATATTTTGATTTGGCTAAAAGTTTAAGAACAAATACAAAACAGCTTGAACGTATGCTAACAAGATCCGGATCTGCCTCTAAATGTCGAACAAATGACAACGAAAAATGAGAAAAAAAAAGGAAGCATAGAAATTCACAACAAACAGGACAAAAGGACCAAAGTTTTTGCATGCGCAAATGTCAGTTGAGATACCCAAAAAAAAAAAAAAAGAAATTGTTTTGCAGACAAACTTAAAGCGGCAAAGAATAGAGAACTAAGATATTGTTGTATAGCATTTTGTTATTTAACATCTACAGATTGATCGATATTTCGCACAGGACACTGAAACACAATGAAAAGGTCCTTTTAAATGCGACCAAGCGCAAACGATTATTCAATTTACAGTCTGAAGTTGTTTCTGAAAGAACGTTAAACGATGAACCCTGTAGGTTAGGGTCAAAACCCCGCCTAGTCCCTCAGCTCAGCTCAGCTCCTTCAGAACTGTGCACTTTAAAACGTTGTCCTTGTCCTTGTCATCGTCCTTGTTGCCGCTCAAAATGCCAGCTGAGTGGCACTGATGACATTAAGTAGCTGTCGAGTTGGTCAGGATTATATAGCAAAAGTGCCTGATGTTAGTTTAAAGTAGATAAACAAAAGCGGATACAGTCAAGCCGCAGTTGCTGTCACTGCCACAGTCGCCGTCGCTGCCTCAGTCGCCGTCGCTGCCTCAGTCACAAACCTCAAAATGTCATTGTTGTTGTGTTTTTGTGTGTGTATTTTGAGCATTTGTCAACCGCACATCCGTTGCGAAAAGTGAAATTTTGTTGGGCGCTTTTAATCATTCAGCCCAATCTATGCGCGTGTCTTTCACTTTCACTTTTACTTTCACTTCCACCTTTCACAAAGTTCAACTCATCTACATTTCGAATTCAAGAGTTTAGAAAACTTGCCAACAACGTTTTCCACTCATTAAAAGCATATTGAAATTTCAAGTTAATTAAGAATTGCTTTTGATTGTAGCCAAAAGTATTTAAAACACTCTTAACTGCTTTACTTCCTTTGAATACTTGCGTTGACCTTTAAATCTGCTTATTATGACAAGTTACTTAACTTTGTTTTAAGTTTTGTGTTATACAAAACTGTTTATCTGAAAGTCTTCAAAAAAGTTGGGTCTAAGATGTCTTAATTCTCTTTAACAAAATTTTGGAAAATTTTAAAATCTTGAATTTTGTATTTTATCAATTATGGATAAAAAGCTGCCTAAGACTTTTTCTGTTAAGATTTCGGTCAAAGATCGTGCCAAAGTACAATTACTTTGAATGTCCTCAAGATAGTATAATGATTGACTAAAAGATAATGATAGACTAATACTATACTTGAATTTCATTAATTTAAAAGATTATACGAAAATATAACCTTTATTTAAATAAGTATATCAACTTTTTCTGAGGTAGTTCATTTTTCGGTTACAAATCATGCGGGAAAGTCCATAATTTCTGATTGTAAAGATTCCAAGACTATAGGATTTCATATTCTCAGACTGTCAGCTCCCATACTTTTGTCAAAACTGAGCTAATTTCATAGGGATTGTTTTTTTGAACATAATTTCTCTTTTAGATTGATTTTGCAACTAAATTAAAGGCATTTTTGAAATTTTAATTTTCTGATAAATTTACGAAAGTTGCCCTAACTTATCTTTACACTTAAAACAAGTAAGAATGCTCTAGTCGAGTGTGCCCGACTACGAGACTCCCTGCTCCCAACTTGCACTTCAAGCAGTTCAGCGTCAACAGAAGCAAGCAGTGCACTTAACTTGTCCAGTGCATGTCAAACTGTTGTTTCTGCCTGCTGAGACGGGGGAAATAGATTCTTCCATAACTTTGGTGCTATTTATCCGATCGTAATGAAATTTACGCATCCAAACTGCGTATGGTATACAGGAACCTACATGCCAAGTTTGGTGTCTCTAGCTTTTGGAGTCTCTGAGATCTGTGCGGTCATGCAGGCAGACAGAAGGACATGGCTAGTTCGTCTTGGCTGTTGATCCTGATCAAGAATATATATAGTTTATATAGTCGGAAATGCCTCCTTCTGCCTGTTACACACATTTGCAGTACTTTATAGCTCCCTTTTTCACATTTTTAAAATGGGTAAAAATACATGCATTTTTTTTGAAAACTTGAGGTTCAAGTACCTTACAAAATAAGATTTCTGGATAGGATAACCGTTTTCTATAGGCATTCATTAAGATCAAAGAAGAAACTTAAAGCAAAAACTTTTTAATTTTTTAAATTTCAAATTATTAATATCAATTGCTCTATATACTTTTTATAAAGCATTTTCTTTTGTAGAAAAGTACAGGATTTAGAAAATATTTTGTCAGCTAAAGATTATCTTTTAAGCTCTATTTGTCATATACTATTTGTTAAATATGATACACAACTAAAATCCTTAAAATGCTTGCAGGCAACTTTTAATTAAAACATGTATTTAACGCTCTTTCTTATTTTGTTATTATTATTTGTACTTGCTTATACTAACTAGAAATTAAGTCCAGGCCACAAAGTTGTTTTTAAATACAATGTAACCAAGGCCTTAAGGCAGAAAACAAGCCAATTCGCTGGAAATCATTGTGTAAAGTATTGTAATTTGAGAAGTTTTGTTCGCCTCGTTTTTATCTCAATTCTGTAGAAACAACATATAATTTGCATTCGTAATATGTTAACAAGCACATATTGCGTATACGCAATGTATCATTTGATGTTTTGCTTCGATAAATTCTAACTAAACTGCAGTTGCATGTGTGTGGCCATGGCTCTCTCTCTCTCACCTGGTTTAACCTGGCAACCACTTGTGGGCTAACAAGGCAAAAATTTGCATAGTTCGTTTTTTTTCGGAGTCAGCTCAGCTGAGGCAATTCCGAAATGAGTAACTGGCTAAGAGAGAGTTGTCCAGGGTCTCGGCTCTCTTAAGTTATGGGCGCCAAGTGTTTTTTATATGTTTTGAAATAAAAAAACAAGGCCTAAAGTTGTTGCTGCTGTTTGGGTTTGTTTTAATGCCAACTAAGTAAGCGCCCTCTTCAAAACAGAACAGAACAGAACAGCACAGAAAAAAGGAAAACAAACAACTTTTCAAGTTTTTGCAGTAACTTTTTGTGCCTAACTTTAACTTGGAGTGAAGGAGGCAAAGGCGGATGCAAAGTTTTCTTGTTGTTTAACACCAGCTATGTAAATATTAAATAAGCAAAAGCCAACTTAATTAAAATGTATGTGCCATGTTACCAAATATTTTTCGTGTTGACCATTTCCCCAATGTTTTACTTAAACACAACGCCTAAAGAAATGCGTGTGTGTGTATGTTGTGTGTTTTCCTAATAAACTGGCATAAAAACTTAAATAAACCTCATCGGTAAACGTTTCGAATCTGAAATTGTGGGTTGGGCGCAAACAACAATGAAATGCCATAGAAAATACCGCTTTGGGATAGACAAAAGCGTATAAAAGGTATGCGAGCAATGCGACAAAAGATGAAATATTTGCTATGATCCATAGATATATATGTATACAAAAGCTGGGGAAGGGAAAGCGTCAAAGTAAAGAAAAACACAAGGACATAGGACTGCCAAGTGGATATCCATATTTATTACGTTTTTATATGACAAATCCCTTAAGGAAATGTATGCCATCATAAAATTTTGCGCAATTCAGTTTTTGTGTTGTAATAATTGTAGAAAAGAAATTCGAACAACTTGGTATAATAAAATTTACTGTCAATTGAATTGAATTTGGGCTGCAATGAAAAGCAAATAAACGTTCACAGTATTTTCTCATTTTCTTTTTTTTTTTTGTCCACCTACACTTGATTAGATTTATGCGTCTGCTATTGACTAAATATTTCTATCTCTCTGTTTCTGTTTCTGTCTCTGTGTGTGTTCTGTTGACCAACAGCACTCAAAACTGACAAAAACACATTGCACTTGACCGCGTTTTCGTGAACAAATTGAAACGTTCAATGCTAAACTTTGTTTTAATTTCGGCAAAGCCAAACCCAGTTGGCTAAAACCAAACCCATAACCCAACCCCAAACCTCAAAACACTCAAAAACTCAATATTTACACTTAAAAAGCAGCCACAAAGAGGCCACGCGACGCCAACTCGAAAAGCTAAGCATGGACATGGTCCTAAACAAATAAAACTGCTGCAGAACTAAGCACAAAGAATGTTAATACCCTTTTATCAATTGGTTAAAGAGGGCATATTCAGGCTACTTTCCAATTCCATTTATGAATCAAAGCCACAACAAAGAGTGTAGCATACTTTTTGGAGCAGTATAGAATGAAAAACTTTATTTTAAAAGTAAAAGAAATATTTAATTCCGTGTGATTGACTCGTAATTCGAATTTGAAACAGACCGGATGGCGTGCTACGAATTTCACAATCGATTTGAAACCACAGAACAGCTTGTAGCTTACTCTTTAAAGCAGTAGGGAATCTAAATCTAAATCGGTGACTTGAAGTATGTTTGTCCTTTTTTAGGCAATTTCTTGGATTCAATTGTGGAAGTTGGAACAGGTCTGATTAAGTTTTAATAGAATTTTTTTTAAATATAAGTGTCTAAGTCATTCGAATGATATTTGAAATGATGGCTGGGTGTCACAGTTTAAACAGAGTACAAGCAGTGGCAAAGTTCTTTGCTAAGATCAACGAAATGAAACTGATCATAAACAAGATAATTGAGAAACTGGAAATAATTGCAAATAAGAAAAGTAAATATAGAAATAAGATTATTATGCACTTTCGATTCCCAAAAATACCGCAAGCCATCTGTGAATGTCTTCCAATATATTGAGGAATTCAAATGTAGAACCACAGCCAGAGCACGGCGAGTGGAGATGGGCGAAGGATGTGTTAACAAAATAAAATAAATAAAAAAGATAGATAAGATCTAACACAAAAATCAGAAATAAATAAATGTTGCTCTAAGCGGGCTTTCAGTCGGACACTAACCCAAGTGTTTGCTTAAACCGTTTGAGAATCCTATGCGACAAAACTTTTAGTTTTTATACTAGCCTTCAAACAAATTAAATCAAATTGTACATGGCTGCCTAAGTATCAAAAGTAGAAACAGGCCTGATAAAAACTACCAGATTTATTCAGCTATAATTTTTTAAGTTAATCCAAATATGAACTTAGATGCCAAGCTTTGATATTAAGACTTCTAGGCAATTCAGTTTTTTGTTTTTTTCTTTCAAATTATTAATATTCATTAAAAAAAAGCTTTTCATTGTAAAATTGAACACAGGGCATCAGCTAGTTGAGCATTATTTGCACTAAACTTATTTAGTTAGTTTTTAAAGTAATCGCCCTCAGTTACACGACCCGCAACCGGAAATGGGAAATTGCCTTTTAATTGCATGAAGTTTTCTAAATATACAGTAGTCACATATGTATGTGTATACAGACATATCTATATATTTATAGATACATATATATAAGCTCTGTGTGTATACAAAGTATTTACAATTGAAGTTTTAAATGACACCCACACACGCGCACTTACTCACACACACACACACATACACAGCATACGCTCACGCACAACACACACTTACTTACACTCACACTCACACTTGGCACTTTCATGTCCTTGATTGCTGGATGCTCCTGCACTTGGCTACGTGCGTCTGCCCACAGTGCCTAATCCCCGAGTGACCTTCAAATTGTAGTTTATATGTAGATGGATATATGGATATTGTACAAGTCTACACCATACTGTATACAAAGCAGTTCAATGTGGTCGCCGTCGCCGCACAGTGGTGTTTTTTTTCTTTTTTAACTTTTTGCACTTTAAAAGTTATGCTTGTCAGAAAATGAGAATATGCTAAAATAAAGTTTATTAAAAAAAAATTGATTGAAATTGATTCATTAAATGGGTTTAAAAAGAATTTTATTTTAAAAATTTTTAAGTTTATAAAGAAAATTTAATTGTTGATTCTTCCATCTTTAGAGAACCTTATCACCATTTTAAAATTATGCATTGCTTGGAATTCAGTTCAATTTTAAAGTTATAAAAATAGTCAAACTTCTATATAGTGAATGTCAAGGCGACAAAAATAAACTTTGTCTTATTGAAAAATCGTTGTTTGAATATTGAACGAAACTACAGTGTTCTGAAAATTAGTTCGCTACAACGAAAACTTCGTTGTACAGAAGTTCATAATAGAGAAGTTCGACTGTACATGTATAGAAGGAATAAAGGGCAAGATTCTAAAATTAAATAAATTAACTAGAAAAGAGATGTACAGTACTTTTTGCTTATGAGGAACTCATCTAAAACGAACTTTCGCTTAAAAATAAAAAAATTCTCAGTTCCTTGAGATTCGCTTTAAGTAAGAAGTACTGCATTTTTGTTTCATAACTAAAAAATGTATTGTTTAGGCCTGTTTCATTTCCGACAACTTTCCATTCCGTATCGTTTTTGATTTTGTGAAATAGCAATCGTTTTTCCATTTAAAGATAATGCTTAAAGCCGAAATTTTCATCCATATTCGGAATACAGAAAAGCAAATACTAGTTTTGAGTTCGAATGTTTTGATCGGAAGCGGAAATAGGAACATTCCTTTATATTTGATGATCTCAATCTCAATTCCGCACTATTCTATGTTCAAATTATGAATTAATTTGATCATTCTTTAATTTTTGCTAAGTTTTTCAGGCCTAGAGCCCACAGTGCGTCGTCTATGCGTCTGCTCGCTGCGAATGGGTTTTTGTGTATTTGACAACCATCTGCCAGTTGAGCTGTCTATCTGTCTCCCCTGTCTGTTTGTCTCTCCTGTCTGACTGTCTACCCTGTCCTTCTGTCTGTCTGTCTGTCTGTATGTCGTACTGTCCCTTTGACTGTTTGCATTTGACATTTTCAATTTGCATGACATAGCTCTATGGAACTGGAGTGACGCCGTTCACTTGACATTATAATGCTCCCAGATGAAATGGTCACGTACGAGTAGGCCAATTGATATATATATATATATACATATATATATATATATAAAGTCTACCCACAGATTTGGCTGCACTTTCACGTAGCCGCTGATGATCTTGAAACCGCCTGCCGAACTGGCTAATTACACTGGCCGGAGGGAAAGTGGAACCGAAAATGAACTTCAAGGCACTCGGCATTGCCTAATTAAGCTAATCAAATAAAATATATATAAACATATATATATATATACAGCAGACGTTGCGCACTTAAAACACGCAAACTAAATTTAGGTCTCTGTGGCTTGAGAGTTCTAGAAACTTTCTCAGCCTACCCCCATTCAAATCATACAGCCTTCAGATATTTGTTTTTTGTACCTAATTCAATTTGCTTTTGCAGCTTTTAAATTGTTGAGCCGCTTAGCTGATTGATAGTTTAAGCTTTTAATGGAAGAAGCATGTTTTTATGCTCTTCTTTTTGGCATTAATATATACATTATGTGCCTATCTTTTATTTATAGCATATATTGTCTGTCAAACTGTTTTTATGGTCGTTGGCAAAGTATGCCGCATTAATTTTTCTTCTTTTTTGTACAACGTTTTCCGCTGTGCTCGGAAAATGATGCCGCTTCGCCGGAAATTGCCGGAACTCAGCGGCCTACACCTGACAATTATAGCCATAACTGTAACTATAGACGAGTATATGGGTATACGTATATAAGAGTATATATATATGTTTATATCTAGACTAAGTAGCGCTTGTGGGTTTGGTCAATTTTTCAATTATTTATGGCTGCAGTGTAGGCAATGTTCATGGTCTTTTACAGAGCTTAAGCTGAGTGGGAAAATTGATGTGGACAAGGTCAGATTAGCGTAACATTGGCTAACTTTAGTTTTGCCTAAATCATTTTTATAGCCATAATGTGAAGCTTATATTCTGTATAATAACAATAATAAAGAATATACAAGATTAATTTCCCTGTTATAGAATTCAATTCAATATCTTATCAGCAATATTGAAAATCAATACACTAAATAGAAACTCACTTCCGCAATATTTAAGATTTCAACTCAGGATTACATTGAGAGTGGAAACTAATTAGAAACCAATAAGATAAAAAATTAATATTATTTGTATTAAATTTTCAAGAAGTTGCTTTGAAAAATCCAAATCTCTTTCATTCTTTTACTGATATCAAGAAATCAAAAGCTATAAAATAAATTAAAGAATAAAATAATTGACCCAAAAAGCTGCAAAACCTAAATTTTGAAATTAGGTTTGTTCTCAAAACTTGTAGCTTGACACATTCTAAGAAACTTTGCTAAAGAAAGTTCTCTAAAAATAGGAAAGTTTTCTTAGTTTCAAAAAAATCCCATAATTGGTGAAAGCTTTACAACAAAATTTTGGTTAGAAATTCGAAGAATTATAGTAATTCTCTTTGTGGAATAATGGACATTATAAGATTTAATATATATTAAGCTAAAAAAAACTTTCTATTAATTATGTTATTATAGAATTCTATATTTTATTTTTTATACTGTAATTCGATAATAATATCTTGAATTTGTTTCAATTATGATTTAATAACTTATGCATGTGAACGAATGTAGCCTAGTGGCACACGAAAGCTCGAGTTCGATACCCAGTCAAGAAAAAAGTATCACAGTCAATGTTAAAAATCCAAGCCAGTGATTTGTATTGTCCAGGGAACAATGAACAATTCATTACATAAATATTTATTAATCAATAACTTATGCATAAAAGCACCGACTTCAAGTGTAGTTATGCATAATAGATACAAATGTATACTTAAGTTAACAAATAAAGCCTAAGTACTTCAAAATATACCACTCGATGTGACTTTAGCAAGCTTACCTGTTGCTAGTCAGGAAATTGCACTTAAAGTTTATAGTATGTAAAATCGGCATATTTGATAAGATTTCAAGTGATTTATACAGCATTCAATTACTTAGCATATGTTATCATGTCTTAACCCTTTGACGACAAACCTTTTTGAGACGTTTCGCAGAAAAAATCAAGCTTTGGGTTTAATGCCAAATATATATGTTGAATATTTGACAAATGTGTTTCTATTGAGCTGTTCTGGTTTTTATTATGTGTGTGTGTGTATGTGTGTGTGTGTATATATGTGTATGTGTAATGGGCATACATTTTTATTGGATTTTATTGGCGCTGCATCAACTGCGCCATAAGTCATTGCACCATTACGAATTCCCTTTTTTTTTGTTGTCGTGCCATGCCCAATCGATTTCCATTGTGAGAGTAGGGCCGCCCTTATCCCTCGCATCTCTTCTTCCCCTATTCTATCATAAAAACTGAAGTCAGGCAAAATTGCTGTGGCTTTTGTTTGTGTATGTGTATGTGTCGCGTGCTTTTTATGTGCATTTGCACATTTTCCATTGAGAGCCAAGTGGATTTATGGAAAATTTTCAAATGCCTTTGCACGATTATGGCATCGTTTGGGGCGTGTTACACTCAAAAGAAGTACTATGCCACGCCTGCACCGCCCTTTGGCACTTGTATCGTGTATTTTTGCAATTGCACTTTTGGTGTGGAAATCCTTTCTTTTGTCCTGCACTTGTTGCAGCACTTTTGCATCATCTTAAAGCTGCAATTAAGATACCTGCTTCTCTCTCTCTCTCTATCTCTATCTCTCTATCTCCTTCTCTCTTTCTGCTCCTTACCATGTAAATAGCAAACAATTTCCGTTCGCTGTACTGTCAGCCAAACTAATTGAGCTGGCAAAGTGCTGGGACGGAAATGCCTCAAAATGTTAAGAAACAAACAAAACAAAAAAAAAGAAAAGAAAATGCCAAAAAACAGCGAGGTAAAGAAAACATTTGGCAGCCGCAGTATAGCTAAAAAAGAAGCCATCAAAAATGTAAATATGTAATACAGCAAGTTAACTTTGCAGACAGCTCAATGTTGTCCTTTATCCTTCTCCTGCTTTTTTTTTACTACTCCACGTTGTCGTTGTCTTTTTGTCGTTGTCGTTGTGGTTGTTGTCGTCGTGCCCTGCCTAGAAAGTAGCTACAAATGCTGTGCGAAACTGGGAGTGGAGAGGGTAGAGCGGGGGCAATGACGTTGAAGTAGAGCGTCAATGAATTAAATATAACCCAACGCAACCCCATACCCAAAAGCCATCATGCCACCAAGAACAACCCATTCTAAAATGTACACGCTGTGAGCTTTCCACTTGATTGCTGGCAGTCGAACTCCTGCCCAGCTCCAGCTCAAGTCCTGCCCAACTCCTGCCAGCTTCTGTACTGACTTGTCGCTTGTCCTTGCCGAATGAAAGTTCGATTTACATTTCAACTGCAGCCGGCAAAGGCGTTACATGGCGTGACGTAAGCGCCTGAATAGATAAACTGTATTGCTATACCTATTGGTATACCTATATATGAAGCTACATATATGTTTGTATGTACCTGTCTATGCATATCTAATAGACATGAGTCCTTGCGACAGGCATATATCGTTTCACACTGTGACTGTATAAGGAGAGTAACAGCTTCGTTTTGATACTAACAGTCATACTTTGAATATCAACAGTTTCAGTCTGAATCCTTATTTAACAGTCAAAAGTCTCGATGTTAATAGTATCATTCCTGTCCTTAACAAACCGATCCTTCACATTATTATTCACAGTTCCGATATTAACAGAATCAAGAACCATCACAAACAGTACCGTTAAGAATGTCAAGACGGTTATTAACAGTCACAGTATCGATAGCAGTCTCAACACAGCAACCGTTCACAATTCCAATAAGGCCAACATGTTTGTCTCAGGTTCGGCTCACGCTTTAAACTAAGCTCTGACTTCTAGTTTCGGTACGTAAGCCAGGTTGTTGAGGTCAAAACTGAGTTCGTCAATTTTATTTAACATTAAAACATTCTTAAATAAATCTATACTTAGCTATTTTTCCGAATAAAGAAGCAAAATGTCTGTTTTTCTGCTCCAACATTTTTCCAAAATTTAAGAATACGATTTCCAGTTGATCTGTGAATATTAAAAAACCAAAAAAATAAATGGCTGGGTAGGACTTCAGGTACTGTTAAAATTTTGACAGTTGGTTCGGTTTAAGTTTCGTTTCAAAGTTCCAGTCACATTCACAATTGTCACTATTGTTGCTCATCTCTAGTTGACATACTTATATATAGGTATAACTATAAAGGTACAAAACTACATGCAAAGCTATATACACATACTGAGCTGCTTAGCCCGGAACAACACATGCACACAACAAGCTTAACACACATACGCACACACAACGTACTATGTGTGTGTTTGGGCTGTTAATACTCGAATGTAATTCACCAAACATGAAATGTAGTTAAAGTGTGCATTCCAAATATCATATGCGTGTTGATTACGCCACGGGGAATGTTTAAACAAGAATAAGGTTTACGAGGCAACATGGCATAAAGATAAATAAAATATTCCTGTATTAAACAAACTTTTAATTTTTTTGTCATTTTGATAATAAAGTTTGGAATATAATTAAATAATTATATATTGAATATGAACAAGTGATTTCTACAGTCGAACCATCTTTTAACTCAAAATTAACAAATAAGAAATTAAAATTTCGTAATGTGAAAAAATCATTTAGTATCAAGGATTACTTGTTTCGGAATTATCTATGAAACCTTTTGCTACAACAAGTATATACATCTATATCATTTGAGCCGAATACTCATTAATGGACTTGGAACACGAAAGCGGCTTATTTCTGTAATAAGTAAGAAGATATTAAAAAAATAGTTTATTACGATATTCTAACAAACTAAAAATAGTAACCAAACGAAACGAAGTCAATTTTGAAGAGTAACTAATTTTAGGAATACATGAAAATGTTTCATATTTACATAGTAACTAGCTGGTAATGATATGAAACACGAAACATTTTCACAACGACCCCATTTGAATATGGCTGGTTATTTGTTAATTGAACCAACAACTAAACATGCTTTGTTACTGACATATGCATAATGTGTTCCTGTAATCCGGTTTCTGCCAAAATGATCCTCATGAACCTGCCTGCTTTCTACTAACTATTGTTTAGTCTGTCTGTCTAACTGTCTGTTTGTATGTTTGTTTGTTTGTTTCTGCTATTCAATTCCATTGCGTTGGCTGTGTTGCATATTAAAAGCGTCGCATAAATAAATAAGCATATTCAATTTTGATGAAACGTGAATGGTATCGAAATGTTTAACAAAACGTAGAACGTGACCTTGCAGCACTCTTTTTCATATCCCAACAAATGGTTTACAAAGGGTATATATGTTAACTTTATATACTCTTTCTTTAAAATATTAAAAAAAAGAATTATATTGGATTTGTGCGTTAATCTATACATTAGCTATCTATCCGAAAATCAAACCAAAAAATCTGTTTTTTGGCCTCAAAATAATTTGAAAAAATGTTAGAATGCGATTCCGGTGGCGGTAACAGTCGTTTTAACAGTGCTGTTATCGTAAACAGACTAGCAAAATTCAAAAGCCCTGCTAGTCTGTTAAAGTTCACAGCACTGTTAACGATAACAGGGCTCGGTTTGTTTGGGATTGGGGCAACTTTAAGCGACTTTTTACTCCCTGTTCCCATTAAAAATGGGAAAAAGGGATTTATAAAGTACTGCAAATGTGTGTAACAGGCAGAAGGAAGCATTTCCTATTTCCTACTATATAATTTCCTACTATATAAACTATATATATTCTTGATCAGCATCAACAGCCGTAACGATCTAGCCATCTCCGTCTGTCTGTCCGTCTGTTCGTCTGTCCGTATGAACACACAGATCTCGGAGACTACAAAAGCTAGAGACACCAAACTTGGCATGTAGGTTCCTGTATACTATACGCAGATCAAGTTTATTTCAAATTTCGGATGCAACCCCCGCACCCCCGCAAATCGCGGGGTACACATGTATGTTTAATCAATGTTTTTTCGGATGTGCAAATTTCAACACGATCGGATGAATAGCACCAAAGTTATGGAAAAACTTATTTCCCCAGAAACAACAGTTTGACATGCACTGAGCAAGTTGAGTACGCTGCTTGCTTGTGTTGCCGCTGAACTGCTTGAAATGCAAGTTGGGAGCAGCGAGTCTCGTAGTCGGGCACACTCGACTTGAGTATTCTTACTTGTTCTTAATAAATGATGCTAAAAAATCAATCTTTCGTCACCGGAAATAGCATTCTTAAAATTTTATGCATTTTATGAGCCATAAATCGGAAAGGTAGCTGAAGTATAGTTGTTTTGAAACTTATTTCCTAACATATATACATTTCTCTTTTTAAATTTTAGCTGATTAATAACAATAGTTATAAAACCATATTAAAACAGGGCAACTGCAAGTCGAGCATTCTGCTTAATTTGTTGTTTCCTTGGTTCAGGGATTGGGTATTTGAATGCTGAGCTTTGGAGCAGGAGTGGAAAACTCTTTGTCGTTAAGCGCTTACACAAATATCTAAAAGCTGCAATGCAGCTTAGATAATTTAGAGGTTGCTCAGCAGCAGAAGCATTATGATTTAGATTCGCCAGTTTGTCTGTTGAATAATTCACTTAATTGGGCCCCAAAGGTTCCCAAGTATCCAAATGCTAAAGTTGAATGAAAACACAATAACCATATACACAACAGACATTGAAGTATGTACATATAGTATACAACAAGCAGGCAAACAGACAAGCAACTGTCAAAATGACAAATGCAGAAGACTTTACGAAATCAGAGAATCGAATATGTGAATAGATTTTAAGAGAGCTCTTGTGCTTGTATATATAAACAAACTGCAAATATTTATATATATATATATATATATATATATATATATATAAAGCATAATTCGCTATCAATACTTTCAAGTATATGCTGCTTATCTTTTGGCTCTTAGCTTTTCATGAAATAAAATAAATAAAAAAATACATATATAACATTTCTTCAAACATTTTTAATTGGAAATTTATAAAAAAAAACTTTGGATTGTTTTGTAAATTTTAAACAACTATAGTTCTGGTATTTACAATTGTCACATCTACATCCGTTTGGCTATTTTTTTCCGATTTGAGTTGTGCATTGGCTATGCCCATAATAATAAATGAGATAGCTACATAATCTGTTATCAAGAGAAAGACAGAAAACTTTAGTGAGTATTTGAAAATAATTGTCAAGCAAAAAAGTACGTACAATTTATAAATATTTGAAATTTTCGAAACTCTGGCTTATATCGATCAACGTCAACCAAATACATTCTAAATATAAAAAAAGCTATCGTAAAGGGATAAAACATCCATATATCCAAGCCATTCTTCATAATTGTATAATGAACGAACACGTTGACCACAATATTCATGGCACATACTACAATCCAATTAAATGGTGATATGTCTGAAATACAGTAATGTTTATTTATATATAAAGCGTTTGCAGATCAAGTAGATGATTTCATAAATATCGTACCGCTATCATCCCCATAGTAATACTTTAAGCATGCAACAGCAATAAGCACAGCTGAGTATAAAATATTTAATTTTGCAATAAGTAGAGAACATTCTTTTGAGTATGACATATTGTACAGAAATTCAGTTTGAATATTATGAATTGTCGTGAAACTTGAAAACCACTTGCCCAGATAGAGAACTCGGCGAAGACTGACGATCGTAATGCGGAGAATTGTCGCGAGAGCGAGAGTTTGAAAATATAAAAGATTAAAAGAGTAAAAAATCGATGTACTGTACCGAATTGAAAATACTCTGGCATAGCAATTTAGCAGTTCAATTCAAAACCGACACATTAGAGTACAAGTATAAATACATATTTTTAATATATATTTGTGATAAGCGTCAACTTCCGAGTCGATCTCTTTGCCAATTTTGATACCAAGCTACAGGGTAACTATTGGTCGTTCTTAAATTTTAAATTTTAAAATAATCATCAAGTTTAAATGCTGGACTTTTGGAAAGGAAATGTAACTGATAATTCAAATAATGAAAAGGCAATATATAAGTCAGCATTTCATACGTTAACCATTCGTTATATAAGCTTAAGATATATGTTTGTGTGAGGAAAGTTTTTATATTTATCTTAAGTTTAATATTTATTTAGTTATGCACAAACTTGTAATAATCTCAATTAAAACCGAAGAATTAACAGAAACGGGAAAATTTAAAAATAATATATATTCCATGTTTTGATTAAACCAAAAATATTATGTCTCGATTATAAACATGGATTTTAGGCATGATAGGTGTTTAAAAAATAATATAGATTTTAGAAATATTACTGAGCAATCAGAGAGTTCTTCTATTTCTAGAATATGCCGGAATCAGGTTTCAAAAGTTACAAAGTGTCTTCCTTTTCGTTAGCTGCTTGATGTACTTCTATAGAATCAGGTCGATACGCAAACTGTTCATATAGTTCCGGAACACTGAAATCCCATATATGCACACAATTTTTAATTTCTAAAGACGTGAACATGAGAAAACGAAACGCACGAATCTCACCTCATCTCTCATCAAAATATCAACAGGTACAAAATCCAAGTGTATTGTGCAGCGCCAAACTCAACAGCCCGCAAATGTTTCGTTATCGCAGAATATCCAAAACTGGGCTCGGAAATTCACTTTTTCAGGAAAAATTACATTAAAAATTGGCATGTGAGTAAAAAAGTTGTTCTAGAAGGCCGCTAGCAACTGCTGTAACGATAACAGCACTCACTTAGCTTGACATTTTATCATATTTTCCGTCATAAGTAAGTCTCAGTTTTAGCATCGTTCATTGCTGTTCTCGAATATCAGAAAAAGACATGGACCAAGAAAGTGTTTGTGAGGACGACGACTCTCTCGATTCGGTTTTGGAAAGAAGATTGGGACATTCTGAGGGATACCGAGGTAAAGCAGGAAGAGAGTGCTGATCTGTAGATAGTGCAAGAGGATCCGCCAGGAAGTCCGCCACAAAGCGAAAACGAGAAAGCAAACTTACATGGATGTAAAACTTGTGGCATGGTCTTCACTAAGAAGAGTTATTTGACTTTGCACACACGAATTCATACTGGCGAACGTCCTTATAACTGTTTACACTGCGGGAAAACCTTTTACAGTTCTTCAACTATAAAGAAACATAACCACACTCACCTACCATTGATCAGTCAGATCAAAACTAATAAAAAAAGAAATTAAACTTAAGACTATACATGTTTTCTTTATTCAAAAATCTGTTCAATGCTTTCGGCCAATTTTGATCTCTTAATCAGCATTTTTCGAACATAATAAGTGTGGTTAGATATCTGTATAAACAAATAAGTTTAGTCAACTCATTTATAAACATATAATTGTTCCTATAAGATATAGTAATCCGATTATAAAGAAATTTTGTAAACATTTTTAGATGATGTTAAAATTCAGAATTGGTCTAGTTATCTTTAAAAACCAAATTTTTCGACCGATGGCTGCTATATGTAATAGTACACCGATCCGACCAATTCTAACATATGTAATAACTTGCGGAAAGAAGAAGCTGTACTCGATAAGCCTACTGGATGACAACTAAATCGACTTTTTAGTAAAAAGTTTTTAAATTGCAAACTCGGTTTTGAATTTGGTTTAGAAAAAGAGAAAACCAAACCACTCCCATCAGAAAGGTAATTCAACAGGTCTGAATATTATATTCAAAACATAAATATAAATCGCAATAAAATAATTTGAAATAGTTAACAATCTCTATCTTGAAAATATACATACATACATCGAATGACAAAAAAAAAAGAAATGTTATTAATTGCCATAATAAGAATACGAGTGAGCTGGATTCAGCTTTCAAATTGATTCTCTGTGATTCTTTTTTCAAATAGTATTCAAAAGGCACTTGTTATGAAAAGAATACAAGCAGAAACCATGACTGCAGATATGTACGAGTATACTCCTACACGTCCTCATAGATTCAAGGATGTTATTGATTGGCCAATACAATATGCATGTTATATGCATATACATTTGTGCAGTCATGAATTGATCAGTTTTTACCCACACACGCACACATACACACAGGCACACACACCCAGACACACAATTGTGGCAAATATAATTACGGTCAAATTTCATCAGCAAATGCAAATTGGCAGCTCATGAATACCCAATTGAATAACCCATTTAATGTATAAGGACAGGGCAACAAAGGACGATTTTCAACTTTAATATTGTCGAATTGAATTCGAAACCTGCAGCTGCAGGGCTTTCACTTTAATTAAATTTTGATATGCAGTTCTACAGTTTCATGCTTTGATTTGAACTTTTTAAGCTTCTAACACAACATTGCAGGATTTCTCTTCCTTTAAAGGACCCATGGGCGACAATCCCAAAAAAAAAGAAGAGAAAAACAAAAAGTTTCGTATTAAGTTTTGCCGCATACTCTTCCAGCAGCATTTGAGTATTCTTTTCGCCCCGTTTTGCTGTTGTTGACCCAAAAGTCCTTTTTCCTTATCCTCTTCCTCTTTTGCTCATTGCGTGCTTTGTATAAGTTTTGGGCGCCATTTTCATTTTCCTTTTTAGCACGCATTCGCGTGTTTTATGCTTTGTTTTTGAAACTGGCATGCTTTTGAAACTTTATACTTGGCATTCGTATACTAATACCATTCCAGAAATTTCAATTTCAGTTGCAGAGCTGCTTAAGTTTACTTTCACCTTGAACCTGCCACATGCTGCATACAACATACATACAAACATTTGACTTGAGTACGCGTATATACTTAGATATTTATATTCTCAGTTCATTAAGCAGGATTTTCAACACATTATTATTTACGCTTACTCCTGCTGCGTACATACATAGTATATAGTTTCAAGGATTTAGTTTCGCGAGTGCGGAGGGAACACTCGTAAGATAGCTGCAGCTGTATGGACTTAGGAGAACTGTAAACAATAAATAATAGCTTGATTTTGTAACTGTGATGAAGATGAAATACTCTTGTAGATCTAATTACTCGGTTGTGAAAACTCTTGTAGATTTATTCACTTGGATGGGAATTAAAAAGTAATTGGATATATTCCTATTAAAACACTGTCTAAATGACGTTTTTTTGCGTGTGGTAAGGCTGAAATTGAAAATTATGTTTCCTAATCACGAAAATAATATAAATTTTTTAAATTTTTGTAAGGTTTGTTTTTCTAATTGACTTTTTTTTAAGTGAGTTCAAATATTTCATAAATTTTAAGTTTAAGAAGTTTAAGTTTAAGAAGTTTCATCATAGTCGAATTACTATATCTGTCGTGGGAACAATTGGTTGAGAAACAAGATTTGGTATTGAAAATCATATTTATTCCCAAGGTATCTTAAGGAAATTTACATATTCTGTGTTTTAGTTTATTTTTTTTGTCTTCTATAAAAATTAGAAGACTATATCTTATAGCTATCATAAGAAGAAGTGGTTAAGTTTTTGGTTTTCATATGGACAACTTATTCTGGAATTAATTAATGTTCAATTTATTTAATTTCTCAATCCGAATGCGCATCTATCCATTAGAAAATTTGAGCATGGGGTTGAAAAATATATGTGCTTGGGGATCGGTCGGGGAACGTGGCTGACCCAAAAATGACACCAATCTCAACAATAATCACGAGTTCTTCTAAAACGGATTGCATCGATAGTTTTTGATAGTTTTCTAGCACATATTACTTGGAAGGTGATAAACAACCTTCTCAAAATGCTTTACACATTTGACGACAAAATGATCATACTTAAGGCAAGGGTATTATGTACTCGTACCACCATGATAACTATTATGTATATGTATGTTGAGGCACGTGCTCTAAGCAGACAGCTGCTGAAACAAGGGAACTACCACAAGGATACATACATATACATATACATATACATATACATATACATATACATATACATATACATATACATATACATATACATATACATATGTACTTGTACATATTCCGACAACAATGTGAGAGGATTCATCACAACAAGTCAAAGTCACGTTCCTCCATGTGTTGCAATTAGTTTGGCTTTTTGACTGCTTTCAAGTTGTACAACTTCGAAGGTCTATCAATTTATAGTTTGTCTGGCAGTTTATTAACTGTTACGGCTACGAATGTAAGGAACATCGATACATCAAATAAACAACATTGTTGATTGACTCTCGAATAAAATCAAATTTCTAGAAAACGCAAATTTTTCAAGTTTTTCTTTAGTTTTTATTTATTTAATTTTTTATTTAATTTACAATATATAGTGATTAATACATTTCTTGTGGTAGGTTTATAATATTTACTTAGCAATTAAAATATTTAAAAAAAACAAAGAAATGTATAAAACAAATCTGCAAAGAAAAAATAACAGAAGATAGTGCAGCAAGAGCAAACATGGTAATAAGATATTTCTAACGTTTTATCGATCTATTACCTACTATCACTACTCATATACCTCATCAAATCAAGAGATATGGCTACTACTTTAAAATGTTGTTGTTTACATATTTTTGAAGAAATAAATCCATTTTCGCCATCCGCATTCGCATTCTTCAATTATTTTGTATTTTTATTCAAACCAATTCAATATGATGGCTTCCCCACACAAACAGCGATCCGAAAAAAGTATTGATATCGAAACACGACCGAAATCAGAATCATTTTCAGGAATACCTTCATTGTTCCGAAATATTTTTTGCAAATGATCGATATATCGATACAATTACAGCGTCCCTACTAATCCATACACACATCTCTACAACTAAACTTTCATGTGCGCACAAAGTCTGCATAAAGTGTCTGGCGACGAAAAATATTGACTTCTTTTCAAAAAACAGGTAAAGTGCACACACATAAATATTAAAGAGATAATTTAATGAATATCAACTAACCACTTTTGTTGCAGTGCTATCAAAAAAGCCATGGACCAAGTTTGCAGCATTTGCATGGGTAGATCAGTGCCTTTGGTGGATATATTCGAAGATAGTCAGCCATATGAGCAAAACAAACCCAGTTTGGCGGATATGCTGAACAAATGCATCAATTATATAGTAACGCCCGATGATTTACCCCCAAAGAAGATATGCGAGCCGTGCATTTTGGATGTGCATTCTACTTACAGACTCAAGCATAATTGCGAGCGTATGCACATCAACGCATACATCGCATATTGGAACGCTCAACTTTGACATTGCCCAAAATCCTTTACCCCTCTATTAACTCTCATATACCATATACTACCGTTTATACCAGCTAGTTCAAAACCATGCCATAAAAGTATACATTTTGCTTAACATATGCCAATAGCTATTTTGTAAAAAAATATATATAAAGTATCTTCTTGTTTAGCACACAGTTTTATTTTCGTTTTTAATGATGTTTAATCATAGAGTATATTAACATACAAAAACGTAATGCACAAAATATCAAAATATTAACGTTTATCAAAACAAAATCAACTCGACTATTGGTCAGTCATCGAAAAATGTATCGTTAATAATCGATTTTGGAAATCATCAACAATGCATTCCATAATTATTTACATCCCTTGACTTATATATTAATTCAGTGTTCAACGAGACGTCAACACATCAATATTGTTAACGGCAGATTCTCAGTTCTCAGGTAACGCATAGCCACCCACATTTTGCACATTGCACATTTGTGGGGTAAAAGTGCCCACAACTCATCCTTCTAACAGCACACGCACTGCTGCGCATCGCCTGTGATTTGCTGGTAACCTTAGCAACAGTACGATGAAGTTAATCATCATCAACAAAAGGCAGCAAATGTTTAAACAAATAGAAAAAGTGTAGCATTTGTAAACAAATTTAGCTCGGAAGTCATTTAAACAAAGCTTTTAATTGCATGCAACTTATTTTGGGTTCTTTTTGAAAATTACAGCGACAATTGCCACTCAAAAACGAATGTTTGCGAAGTTATATTAATAAATAAATTCAAATTGAGATCGATTAAAAAAGAACCGCATTTTTCGATAATAATTTGAAGTCTGTGCCAATAAATCGGACACTAAAAGTTGCATGCAACTAGCTGCGTTGTGTAAATGCGCGCTTAAAGCTTGTTGACTTACTTTTCCGATTATCAAAACTTTTAATTCAAAAGACTAAAAAAATTAAAGTAAAATAAATAATAACAGAAAAAAAGGAAAAATATGAGTGCGAAAAAAGATGAACAACACCTGTTGCGGATCAAGGAGTTGTCCTGGATTCCCAAGTATCAAAATAATGTTGGTGTAGTGGTTGATGGTAAGATTCGAAAAAAGTGGCAAGAAGTTAAAGTAAATATTTATAACTTAATACTTATTCCAATGCAGATCGTTATTATATATTGAATGAAATGCATCCGACCCAATACTGGCTATGCTGGGATATGCTGAAAAAGCAAGATGTTCTTATAAGACCAAAGAAAGCAGTTAATGAAAGCAATAATTACAATAATAGAACCCAAGACAAGCTGATTAAATATCCGGTGAATCTTGGTGACTTGCTGAACGGTAAGATTTTTTAAAATTTAAAAAATGTATCAATTTGTTACTATATTTTTTACTTTACCATGCAGATCGTTATTATGTTTTGAAAATGCTGTGCTGTGGTGAGTTTTCTTTAGTGTGGCTCTGTTGGGATTTGCAAGAAAGACGCGATGTGGCCATAAAGATACAAAAACCTATACAAATGTCTATGATGATGGCCAAAAATGCAATACCATTGCTCAGAGAGATACATGAAAGGCAACCGATGGATCCGCGTCATGAAAGAATTGTGCAAATATTGGATGAATTTGAGTTGATCGATCCACAAGGTAATAAATTGTGTTGCAATGTACTCGAGCTAATGGAAGGTGATCTACTATTCTACCTAAAAAGCTTCAAATTATATGCCATACCACTAGAGATTGTCAAGAGCATTACCAGACAATTACTGGAGGGTCTGGACTATTTGCACAGCTGCTGTGGAATAATACATACTGACATTAAGCTGGAGAATGTGCTTTGGCAACGCAAGGCTTATAATTGCAATGCACCTGATGTTAACATCAAGTTATCTGATTTTGGCCAGGCCTGCGGCAAGGATGAAAAACATTACAGGGACATACAAACACCAGCCTATCGCTCCCTGGAGGTTTTGCTGGACACTGGCTATGATACATCCGTGGATATTTGGAGCTTAGCCTGCTTGGTTTTCGAACTGGCAACGGGAGAATATCTATTTTCGGCATATGCCACCTATTGGTGGTGCCGCAATGAGGCACACATAGCTGCCATTATAGAGCTGCTGGGTCCCATACCGGCTGAAATAATACAAAAGGGCACTTTTGGAAATGAATATTTCAATTGCCACAACGAGTTGCGTCATATAACTAATTTGCGACCCAGAAGTTTAGTCAATTTACTTATAAAACAATTCGATTGGTCAAAGCCGGAAGCGGTTGCATTTGCAGCATTTTTGAAACCAATGTTAAAATATGATACAACTAAACGTGCCACAGCCGCAGAGTGTTTGCAACATCCATGGCTAACATCAAATCAGTTTTAAAAAAACAAGCTAAACTAACAATGCAATATTCAAATTAGACAAACAATAGGCAGCTAATTCTAATGAAGACATAATTATAGCATGACAGTGTTTATGGTATTTGTGTCGTAATTTAATGAATTTATAACAAAAGCTAACTGTAATATAACCTTATCTCTGACTAATCGAAAATTTTCATGCCACAGGCTGTAAAACTATACACAGACACGCAGAGGCTGGCTGGTGTAATTGTGTAGCAGGCTTTAGATATGGGCACGTGAGTGACTTTTTTTTTTAAAGCTAAAAGTCGCAATGAAAGTAAATATAAATTATTAATCAAGCTAAAAAAAACATACTTCGCCTTTTTTTTTTTTTTAGCCAAAGATATAAATGTACTGAGAATAAAATTAACAAAAATTAATAAAATACTTTTTGTTTTTTTGCTTAACGTCTTAATGTTACGCTGGAAATGCCACAAAAACTATTTCAACAAATATATATGTATGTATGTATTCAAAATAAAAAAAATATTTAAATTTTGAGTGTGAAAACTATTTATAATGATTTTTTATTTAGCTTAGCAGTGCAATGAGACGATGAGAATTGAACTTGTCAACGATATGCGGTATGCAGAATATAGCTAATAATTCCGATTCCAAATGTTTCGATCGAAATTGAAAATGGAAACAAGCCTGATTATATACATACGTATTGAAGAAATGCAAATAATATTTAAATAACAGCTCAAAAGAACTTCTTATGAGAGGTATAAAATATGATTTAAAAATTTTTAATTTAAAAATCGTAAAAGAAAATTATGGTATTTAGTTCCAATTGGCAAAAAAAGGACGTATTGCTAAAAGTTGTTATATTTTAAGTTTAAGTTGAACTGTGCTATATATTCTAGATAAGAGGAAACATTCTACATATCTAATACATTAATACCCCTAACTTAACCCTTTGTATACACACTATGCACTTACAGAATGTTTGGACAACAAAAAGTATATATACACAAAAAAGGATAACAACTATCAGATGAACAGGATCGGATACGTTATTGACAAACTTTGTTAGTATACATATTTGAGGAAGTTAACGCTGACGCTTAACGCTCACGTACCCAACTCAAGGACTAACAGGCAACACATTTGTCAAGTAACGAGCAACACATATACACACACACACACACACACACACACACACACACACACATATTGTCCAATTGTTGTTGTTGACAGTTAAATTGAAGCAGTCGAATGGAAGGAAGTTTGCCGCATAAGATTAGCATGCAAATTGCTAAATTGAAATTGTTATTCACATTTACCGCCTCTTGACTTGGCTGCGGTTTATCCTGCTCTCACTCTCTATCTCTGTCGCACAGCCTTTGAGCCAAATGTTTGTTAGCCTCCAAAATCAATATACATATGTGTGTATATACACATACATATATACTTAAAGTTAACACGTCATTTGGCTGTTTGACTGTCCGAAGCGTTACCTGAAATGGGCATTACATGGCTCATAAATGGCAGTAATTAGGTTTGGGATAAGCAGCTGTCTCTCACTCTCTCTTTCTCTCTCTCTCTCTTGAGCCAAATCGATAAAGCTAACAAATATAAATCCAAATTGTCATTTATACTTAATGCCTGTTATAATGCCACACGAAATTGATTGATTGTCTTGACTACCTTTTTGTTCAGTTAAACATCTTTACACACTCTTAAGACGCATTTCTCTAATGGTGCTTTAATTGAAGGTCTTAACGATTTTAATAACTCATCAGAAAGTGCTCAGAAAAGGACACGTGCCGCGTTTCTCTTGCTCCTATACTCCTTTTAGGTCCTTTACCTGGTTGGGCTGGCAACGCTAATTGGTTCCTTAATTAAACATTGGCGCTGCAAAAAATTCTGCCAAATTCGCGTGTAATACTTTTAACAAGTCGTCTTTTTTAGTGGGCCTGGCTCTTTGAAGTGGCCAACGCTGCACTTTTGGCCAATTATCGCCCATGCAATTCATTTAGTTAGTCGATTTCCCACCTCCCCACATACCACTTGGCCTTAATGGCTGCCCAAGAATGCATTGGCCAATACGTGCTCAAGTTTTGGTTAACTTTCTACAGTATACACAACTGTACAAACTATTATTACTTTGACTTACATGCCAAGCCATTAAAAGACAATTATGTGGTTCCAAAAGTTGTGCCAACCAACTTGATACAAAATCTAGTTGAACTTTAACCGATGGGAGCATGTTGTTATACACTCGCCGAGGGTATATTATAAAGTTTGTCATGAATGTGTAACGGCTCTCTTTGTTAAAAGGGGTTTTCAAACATATCAAGTGCACAGGGTGTTTCATGTGTTTAAATTGCTCGCCAACGGCGACAAACTTAACAGTTGTACTACTCTGTTAAAGTGCACAGCACTGTTAACGGGAACAGAAGTCGGTGTGCAAAAATTCCGCCGCCATTCTTTTTACTCTAATTAAAAAAAAGAAAAAGAAAAGACAGTATATTGGGCTTGTGAAATGTCTGTCTGTCCGTTTGTCCGTCCGTCCGTCTGTCCGTATGAACGCAGGTTTTTTCCAAAGTTTTGAAGCTAGAGCAACCAAATTTGGTATATGTACATGTTGGTATATACCATAGGCAGAAACAGTGTCAAGATCTCCCCCCCACCACAAACCGCAAAAACCTATATCTTCCACAGTTTTACAGCTAGAGTAACCAAATTTAGGACAAGGGCTACTTATCACATCCTTGATTGATATGAATAAAAAAATTTGGCCACGCCCACCTCCGTCCCCACAAATAAGCAAAGTCTGTATCTCCCCCACCCCTTTAGCTAGAATCACCAAATTTTGCAGTTTGAATTCTGTTGCCCTATTAAATAGATTGGATAAAAATAATTTTGCCACGCCCACCCCCACCCTTGCAATCAAGCAATGTTTGTTACTCCCAAACCTGTAGAACGGGCCCAACCAAACTTAAATTGATGGCAAAACTTGAAAGATTTGAGCAAAAAAACAATTGCATCGCCCATTTCTGACTCCGCAAAGAGGCTAAAAAAGAGTATATCGCAGTCGGGTGCATCCGACTGCAACGTTCTTACTAGTTTTAGTTGACAATAACTAAATCTGTATCAATACTTTTTTATCGCACTGTGTAGCAGTCATAGTCAAAGATGGTATACAATTTTCAAAGCTTCAATGTTTTTGTATTTCAGTCTATCTGTTTCTATGCAAACTATTCCGTTAGCTTTAAAGCAGTGATGCAAGAATGCAAGGCATAGATAGAATACAGAAAAGTCCCGTTGCAAAAGATTTTGTTGCTGCAATGCGTAGATAAAATTACAAAAACAACAATGTAGTAGTTAAAGTTGTTTTTGCATTGATTCGCTAAAAGCAAAGAGAAACAACGAAGAGCGAGCAATTTGTTTTACAAATTTATCCTAATGAAGCAGTATATAAATCGGAGCCAGTTGGATCGGATCATGTTATCTGATAGCTGAACGGAAGGTCAAAAACTGTGTTGTTTCGTGGAAAAAACCCTTTAGTTGAGACACAGCAATGTTTTTTCTTAGTGTTTAAACTTAAAGCTGCTGTACAGTGGGATCGAAAGGTAATAATAGACATTTAATATTTTATTGCATTCAATATTTTACATATAAATCTGAAATAAATTCGTCAAATGGCCAAAATGTGTTAAGAGTCGGATTATTATTACTCGGGGTTAATGCAGAGTTTTAGTATGAACAATTTGTTTGTCTTATATGCTTAGTTGTCATGGTAGCTAAATTTATAGGAATCTCGACAACCAGACACTTTTTATACCCTTACAAAGCATATTATAATTTTGTCACGAAACTTGGAAACTTCTCCGAACTCATAAAGTATAAAAAAGAAAACTTTGATTTGCAAGATGACGAGTAAGTTTAATAATTCTGATTTTTAGCATTATCTAAACATGTTGACAAAATTTAATCAAATCGGATCACTATATCTAATTGCTACCATAAAAATCGGTTGAAAAATGAGATGAATAAAAAACTGTTTTTTTTTTTAACCAAAATCACTTTTTTGAAGTTTAAGCAACTTCTAAACATATCAACAACATTTAATCAAAATCACACCACTGTATCTTATAGTTACCAATCGGTGGAAAATAAGTTTTTTTTAAGAACAACTTTTTTGTTTTTAAAGCTATCTCAACCAAATTTATCTACACTGCGTTTTATTATGTTCTTGTTATGCTGACCAATTTGATCAAAATCAAGCGACTATATCTTATAGCTTTCATAAGAACAATCGGACGTTAATTATGATCTTCTTCGAACAACCTTTCAGAAAGGGTATACTTCTTCGGCAATCCGAAGATAACCTTTCTTGTTTTGCTATTCTTTGAAAGTAGCATTAAGTAAAAGTCAACCATAATAGACAAGAGCTTAATGTGAATTCTTACCTTCTGAATGCCAACATGGCGCAGCAATTGCTCTTCGATGCCAAAAAAAAAAAGAAAAACCAAATAAAAAAAGAGAAGAAAAATAAAAATACTGTAATCCTCTGCAGCAATTGTAACTTGTATGCTTTGGCAAAGTTACGAGCACATTGAAATCTCAACTCTTCAATTATTGACCAGCAGAGCTAAGTCCTTAAAGGACTTCTGCTTGGGTCAACCGTCTAGAAATGTTGCGTTGCGCTTTGAATCAGCAATGAGTAAGCCATTGAAAGATAATCAATAGATTTCCAAGTGTGTGAAATTGGAATTGCAAGTGTTTCGCAATGTCCTTAAATATGTGTGCGTGTTAGTGTGTTATTGTGTGTGTGTTTATGGAGCAACAAGTACGCAATGCGTAAGAATTTTGTGTAATAGTACTGCAGTATTAGTTTTTTGTTAGATTAAAGCTCAACTAGGCAAAACAATGTTGAAGCTGGTGTAGCTGAAGTGCTTTGATAAGGCTCATAATAAGCTTAGCTGAAAAGCTGGGCACTTGAAGGAAGGATTATGCTACTGCAGGGGAGACCGTTGGTTTAATTATTTTGAAAGCCAATAAGCTCTTTGAAAGGACAAATTTAACTAAGCTTTAATTACGAATCAATTTTTGATTTGGTTTTTACTTATTTTTGAATAGGCAAACGTTTCTGTTTCATTCGTTTTAGATTTGTGACTCAGTTTTTGAGTAGTGCTGTTTGGCAGTGCTGTAAAACAATAAAAGTTACTTGTGTCACTAAATGAGATTAATTATTTCTGGGTATCTAATTTTCCAACACTGCTTAGTTACCAATAATGAAGTCATCACTGGCGATTTACAGCACTCTGTTCTTGCTAAGTCTTACGTTTTCCAACACTACTTAGTTAACAAAAATGAAGTAATGGCATGCATTCTACAGCACTGTGTCTGCTATATGTATGTTTCCTAATAGCAAAAATTATGCGTTTTACAGCACTGTGTCTTCTTAATCTATCGTTTCCCAACACTACTTAGCTACCAAAAATGAAGTAAGCTTTTGCGTTTTACAGCACTGTGCCGGGTGTCGTTTTCCAAAACTGCTTAATTGTCAAAAGTGGGGTAATTTTCTACGTTTTACAGCACTAGGTTTGCTATATGTATCTATCCTAATAACAAAAATTTTGAAATCTCATGCGTTTAACAGTACTGTGTCGGCTTTTTGTATCGTTTTCCAGCACTACTTAGCTGTCAAAAATGAAGTAAGCTCTTGCGTTTTACAGCACTGTGTCGGGTGTCGTTTTCCAGCACTGCTTAATTGTCAAAAGTGGAGTAATTTTCTACGTTTTACAGCACTCTGTCTGCAAAATGCATTTCTGTTGGCGCTGCTAACACTTAAAAGTCAGCTGACGAATGTTTTGCGCACTGATTTGAACGCAAAGTGATTTTCTAATGATTTTGGCAAACAACTCTGAAAATATTTGCCGTTAGTTAGATTTCGTTTAATCGTATTTGGCAATCGACATTCAAATTTTGAAGATTTAGAACTTGAAGCATGATTGAACACTTTCAAAGTGTTGTTTAAACTTTAAAGCACTTTAGGTATTTTGCGGTATATGAAAACACTTTTCACAACTGCCTGTACATAAGTAGATAAACCCATGCAAATAGCCTCAACTTGTTGAAAACAACTTTAAAATCGCATAATAAGTTCATATTATAAATATAAGCTGCAAAGTACATGTATATACATAAAAAAAACTTGACTCCATTTCATGCTACACCTACGCAATCCCTTGGGTTCAACAAAATAAAAAAAAAAGTTCGCATAATAAACTCATATAGCAGTTTTTTTTTCTTTTTACTCACCGTGCAGCAACTTAATTTACTTGATGAATGTACTTCCTGTATATATAGTAAGTACAGAGTACATAGAGGATAGAAGCAGCGTGTCAAGTAGAATTCATTTGCTTGGACACTTTGGCTTCATTAATATTTATAAGAGCAGTAGCAGGGACAGACTGACAGACGGACAGTCAGTGTAGCCAGCTGAGCAGCAGCTAAACAGAACTTTTGTTGTAATAATTTAATCGCCAGGTATTTAACAACTTTTATAATACCCAAACTAAACATGCAAAAGGGGTGGCAGCAAGGCAAATGCGCGGCTTTGCCCGGGCCACGAGCTGAGCTGCGACAGGGTTGACAGGATTGTGCCAAGTTTTGTAGCTAAGCTTAACGCTTGGTCTGAGTTTGTAAATTGTTTTGGTCAGCGACAAAAGTTTAAAAGAGATAGAAGAAGTTAAGCCACAAAATAACCGCAATCGCTTTAGATTTTCAATTTCCATCTAATCTAAATTACATGATACGCGCACAATTTGAGCGCTAATGAGCAAAGACTGTGTACAACGTTGCGTATGCGCAACATATTGCGTGTGAATTTTAATTAAAAAGTTTTTCTCACTTCTACCCCAAGCAAGTTAATCGCTAGCCGCATCAGGCAGACAGATTGACATACACAAAACACCCCAACACAGGATGTGTTTTTCCTGCTGCTTTTCTTTCGATTGCATCGATTTTCTTTGCTTAGTTTTCATCCAAGCAGCAGCTTAGTTAAACATGTGCATTGTTGTCAAGTTGTCTTCTCATTTATATTTAATTATGTGTAACTGCATGACAGCAGATTCCAGATTGCTCCACAGGCAGCCAATTGATTGTCCTATCTACTTGTTTGTATTTTCTATTTACTTTATAAGTATTTGTTGTGACATTTCCTTTCATATATATATCCATCTATTTGGTTGCCAGCTAATTAAATGTTCACACATTAACTGAGGCTGCTTAACACCTGCTGCTCATTTGTTTGAGCCTGCCACAAATCGGCTTATTAACTCAACAATAAATTAATATAATTATCGTTTGTGGTTGTGTGATTTAAACATATGAGAAATTTATTGATATCATTCATTTGCCAAGCTTTGTCTAACTTATTTAGGGTCAGTTTTTCAATGTTTTGTATAAGACTTTCCCTTTGATAAAGTTTTGTTAAACAAAAAATAGTTATGGGTCGGTTTGTGAATGCTTAGGTTTTCCTTCAGATAAAGTCAAATTTTTCAATGATCCTAATAAGTTTTTCCTTTGATAAAGTTTTGTTTAACAAAAAATTATTTTTTTTTATCATCAGGGCTGTTAATTTGAACGTAAATTCAATGTTGAGTAACCTTTTCTTAGTTTGCTTGCAAATGAAACTAGGTCAGCAACTACAACATTTATTTATTTAATTAACAGATTATATATTTATACTCATTCTACTTGAATCTGTATTCAATTAAAATATATAGTGTCCGTTTGTCTGCCATATGCAGAGATGCCACTTTTGGTAATGATGTACAAATAAAATTAGATTTTATTTTAATTTAGGATACGCTCAATAGAAGCGACTTGATGTTATTTTTACCGTGTTTGCAATATTTTTATTATACTCTGTTTTCCAAAATGGAAAAAAAGAGTATATTGGGTTTGTGAAATGTCCGTCCGTCCGCCTGTCCGTCCGTCTGTCCGTCCGTCCGTCTGTATGAACGCAGTTTTTTTCCACCGTTTTGAAGCTAGAGCATCCAAACTTGGCATACATGTTGGTATATACCATAGTCAGACAAAGTGTCAAGATCTCCCCCCCCACCCCTTCCCCCACAAACCGCAAAAACCTATATCTTCCACAGTTTTACAGCTAGAGTAACCAAATTTGACAGAAAGACTACTGACCACATCCTTGACCGACCTGCCAATAAAAAATATGCCACGCCCACTACCGCCCCCGCAAATGAGCTAAACTTGTATCTCCTACACCCTTATAGCAAGAAACCCCAAATTTTGCAGTATGACTCCATTTGAACTCTTCGATACATTGGAGAAAACAAAAATTTGACACGCCCACCCCGCCCCAGTAAACGAGCGATCATTTTGCCAAGCATCCGTCTCGATCTGCTTTGGGCGTTCGCAGCGTTCTGCACTTAGTAGAAAGAATATTTTAGTTCGTAACATATATATATAAGTAGTATTTAAAAGAATTTAATTTAATAAACGTACAGAAAACAGAGTATATCGCAGTTGGGTGAGCCCGACTGCAACGTTCTTACTTGTTTTTGCTTGAAATTAAGCCTTAGAAAAAGTAAATTTTATAATTAGGCCTGTTTCCAAATCGTATGCAGTTCGAAATTTGCGGAAACGCAATCGCTTGCTGTTCTGAAGTACTCAAAACGACAAACGTTTACGTTTTTAAAAGTTTTACTTTTTTGCCTCCGGAATGAAAATTAATTGTCAGATTACACATGGATTTCAAAAACACAATTTCTGAGACCCAATTTTCTTATATTCTTCATCATATTTGGAAAAGAATTAGTCAATTTATTCATTTGTAATACTAAATTGAAAAAATGTCTGTGAAACAATAACAAAAACGTGCTAGAAAACGTAGCTGTTCTCGGTTCAGCAATGTCTTCTAGATGACAACTAAATAAACTTTTTATTGAGAAAACTCGGTTCTGAAAAAGAGAAAACGAATCCATTCCGATCGGAAGTAAGAACAGTAATTCATAAATCGTTCGAAATTCTTTCGTTTTAACTTTTCAAAAACGTACTGAGTTCAAAACAGGCCTGCATATATATTTTTGGCTTGTTATCCTTTTTTTAAAATTTGTTCTGTTAATATTTGTATAGTTTCTTACTTAAATTAAACTTCTGAAAAGGAATATGTTAATTTCAATTCGAGAGTTTTTAATTTCAATCCATGAATAAATCGAGTCCTTCAATTAAACTGCCAATTACTTGGTAATAAATAATCAAAAAAAAAAGTATATTTTATATGCCTTTTAATTTGAATTTAACTCGGCCTTTCCTAAGAAAAAAAAAGTTTAACCTTTTTTCTCGAGACAACTGCTTCAGTTCAAGGTTTTCGTTCAGAGTGAACTGAAAACTGGAATTCTGGGCTCGAACCGGATTGCAGCCTTGGCATTTACATATATGTAGGTATGCTATGTACATAAGTATGTGTATGTGTAATACGTGTGTATGTAAGTAATTTATACCTGGCTATGTGCTAACTTATAGTTAACTAATAAATATTGTAATTATAATTTTTATTGATATTTTGTTAAGCTACTTTGATATTCTATCAATGCATTTTAATTAATGCTATTTTAATTTGCCTTATTAGCTGTGTTTATAATTATGGTTAATGTTAATAAAATTATAATAAATGTGTATATATTTATTTTGTTTTCACTTGGTTAGCATTGTTTTTGTCTAGGGCCAATGGCCCAAATGCAAACCACTTGCTTGATTCTGTTTGAATGCGCTCTTTGACTGCGGCTGCTGTTGTTGTTGCTGTTGTTGTTGTTGTTGTTGCCGCTGCTGCTGCCTCTGCCTCTGCTGTTGCTGCTGTGGCTGCCACTGTGGCTGCTGCTGCGGTTAATTGTGGCTCTCTTGGCGCAGGCGCTTTACATTTACTCCGAAAATAGCTGACGCTGGCAGCGAAATGTGTTGCCAGTTGGCAGCGACGTTGCGTATACGCAGCGTTGGCTCAGTCGCTAGCTGGACGTGATGTTGGCCGCAAGGGCGCCACGGCAATATCGCAAAAAAAAAGAACAGACCAGAGTAGAAAAGCTGAAAGCCTGAAGGCAGCTCTTTGCCGCTGAAACAACAAGTACCTAACAGTGTGTGTGTGTGTGTGTGTGTGTGTGTGTGTTCGTCGTGTGTGTGTCTGTGTGTGTGTGTGTGCGTGTGTGAGGCCAAGTGCAATGTGTGTATCAAACTGCAGCATAGCTGGAAAGTATGCTTTAGAATTTTATTATCGCGCGCGTAACGTTGACGTTGTTTCGTTTGTCGCTTGTCGTTTGGCTAACTCGCAACTTTGTGAAGTTTGACGCGCCTTCCGTGTGAAACCCCACCATATATATATATATATATATAAACCATATATACATAGCATATTTGTACTACCTTTTCGAGTTGAATAATTAATGCAATCAAGCTATTTGAACCCGTTTTAACTGTCGTGTGCGCGCTTCGGTTTCAAAGTGGCAATAATGAGCTACCTGCTCATACTTTAACATACAACAACAAAAAAAACATATATATATACTATATACCTACCTACTACAAGAGCAAAAGGCATATTTGTTGGCTTTATAAAAGCTTAACTGGCGCAACGAAAACCACTCAACTCTCAACTGAACTTAAAACTCAACTTTAAAAACTCGTAACTCAAACTGCAGACCAAATTGAAAACAGGAAACAAAAGCCTAAAAGGAGAAAAACCAAACTCTATTTTTCGACAAAGCTTATCTACTCAAGTACTACCTACATATATACATACAAATACAATACATATAAAAAAAAGAAAAACTAGCGCTAACTGGCCACAAAATTCCAAACATAAATTAGCGTCATAAAAACTACGGCAAAAAAAAAAAAAACAAGAAAAACTTATTTCAATTTTCACACCCGAGCAGCAAAGAACAAAAAAACAAAATATAATGAAAATGTGTCTGCAGACCAAATAGCACAAAGCAACAAATAACTAATAATAATTTTCAAATTTATACAAAAACATCCATACATATTTACGAGTATATCTATCTATCGAGCACACAGACAGACAGCTTGGCCAAAATATATTTCGATTAAAAATATAAATTAAATTCAACTGGACAGCAGCACTGACATGAAAACCAAATAGCGTGCCAAGTGTTTTGAGTGAATATTTTGTATTGTCTGCCAATATCTGGCTAGATAATCGCAAATGACAACAATAACAACAACAACAACAACAACAACATCATAGCAGCTGCAGCAACCAACAGGTTGCATGCAACACATGTAGCCAAGGCAACACTTCTTCTACTAAGGTAAGTTTGCAAACTTTTCTAATTGCAATTAAAGATTTACTAGATAAAACGACATTTATCATACATGGCTATTTACACAGCTTTGCCAACACTTGAAAAACTTTGAACTTTGAAGTGCTTTTTATTAGAAAATGTTGAGACTTTTGACTTAAATTTGCTCAAAACTGGTTTGAAGTGGTTTGCATTTTTGTATAATGAATATAAATATTTATACATCAAATGAATAAGAATATTTGAAACAGAAAGTCGTGCAGAGGACGCATAATATAAAATTAGGAAAAATAACACAATTTTCAAAGTTCAGTATTCTCAACTTTTCTAACTTCTAACTAGTTTTTTCTTTTATGACTAACAAGCTACAATTATACTGTTTAAAATGTATACAATGTACAATGTTAGGATTTCGAGAATGACAAAAATAATTGTGTCTTTTTTATTGGCCAAAATGTGGCCAAAATGTGGTCTGAAAAAGTCAAGTTAAGATTGTTGCAAGTTCAAGAAAAACTAAAAGAAAATTGTGCGCTGTATGTTAGTTAAACAAGTGTCATAAGAAAAGAGCTGTTTGTATTTATTATAATTAAGGTTAGGGCTACAAAAGTGTTTGAATTGTGCTTAGTTAAGAAGAAAGGACTTAAGAGAAGGTTCTTGTAGTTGGACGGGAATGGAAGTAGATTGTAATAAGGCTTATAAACAAGCCTGTTCCGTTCGAAATTTGCGGAAACGGATTGCTGTTCTGAAGTTTTAAAATGTTTTATTTTTTTGATTGCGGAATGAAAAGAAATTTCCAGATTACACAAGGAATTCAAAAAAACAAATTCTTAAACACAATTTTCTTATATATTCTTTATCATATTTGAAATGAGTTAATTTATTCATTAGATTAAAGTCAAATAACATTTGTAAATAGAAGCGAAAACGTGAAAGAAAACGTAGTTGTTCTCGATTCAACAATGCCTACTAATAGACTTTTTACTATGAAAACGAAAAGAGAAAACGAAACCATTCCGTTCGGAAATCAGAACAGTTCAGAAATCATTCGATTTTATACTCTTTTTTTAATTTTTTGAAAAAACAAAGAAAAAAGAGTTTATTTGGCCTGTGAAATGTCCGACTGTCCGTCCGTCTGTATGAACGCATGTTTTTTCCACAGTTTTGAAGCTAGAGCAATAAAACTTGGCATACATGTTGGTATATACCATAGGCAGACAAAGTGTCAAGTTAAAACCTAGCATAAAGTACTCCCACTTTAAAAGTACTTTGTTAATTTAATTATCTTTTATATTTGCTTAGGCAAAAACTAATAAAGACTACGTATTAAACAACTTGATCTAAGAAACTGCATTAGCATGCAATAACTAATGATGTAGTGTATCTGAAAAGCACTCTATATAATAACTGCAAAACAGTTAAAAGAAAAGTTTATTACAGCATATTTAGTGCTTTTTCTATTCACACACCACCAACTCATCAGTAATCTTTGAAGTTAACTGACATTAATCATACGTTTTACATAAAACTCGTCATGAGGACAAAAGTTTGGAATGGGAAACTGACATATGCATCATCATTTGGTTTTAGAGTTAACTAGCTATTGAGGGCACATCCTGCTGAGCACCTACACATACAACAGTCTTACCTTAATCCTGTAGTTGAAACATATGCTGAAAAGTGCAAAAAATAAAACTGACCATGTCACAAAGTGCCATAAACAATTTTACAACATTTCGCCTGTCATAAGATTAAATGTGCATAAATGTGCAAAGAAAGGACGAACGTGGGGCGTGACGAGGGGCGGCAGGGATAAGAATGGCGACTGGTGAAGGCGAAACAAAAGCAATAACTATAAAACAAACAGAATACAATGCGCTTGAATTGTGAGCAAAGGAATACACCGAGAGTTTAAAAAAAAAAACGAGAATACTGAAAAAAAAAACGACAGCCCCACATGCAGACACAAACTTTATGGTGAAAGCAACAACAACGGCAACAAGAGCAGCAACAGCCATAACAACAAAACACAATAACAACAAAAGCAACAACAAGCATGACAACAAATACACAACAACAACAAATCCCCAACACATTGGGTGCGGTAGCAGCAACACAACACATGCACACATACAATTTGAGTTTGCTTTTTAAGGACCTTTTATACACTTCTAGAGACTGTATAACGCTTAGATGTAGGCGTTTCTAAACATTTAAGGCATATATGTTCTGGATCAGAATGAGTCCATATTGTCAGGTTATATTAGCAAACTTGTCTAGTTTTAATTTTTATTTCGCGGAACTGATATTCACTTAAAGGTTCAAAATTTCCATCTTGCTATTGTACTGTTAATTCTATTCGTGATCAAATGGAAGTGAATTCAATCCGCAAAATCTTTCCTAAAGTGAAAATGAGAACACTTAAGGGAAAATCGTTTTTGAAATATGTACTTCCATAAGTAGTTAGTACCTTAATCGGAACAGAAATATCTTATTGCTATTCATGCCCACTATTAATTTCATTCTTTCACAAAGGCAAGTTTATTCAATCCTTGAAGAAACACAAGTGAGTTCAATCCGCATTTTGCATATTTGCACCATCTTTCCGAAACTGGAATCCGAAACAGGCCTGTTTCTTATCTGATCTGACACTCACAGCAAATCTTTCATCCTTGCTGTATTTAATGCTAGTCGACTTTCACACTTTTCGTGTTGCTTCGTCACTAGCGTGGACAGTGATAACTGTCATAGAAGAAATCGGTAGAAATTTCAATTGTTAAATGAAAAACATTAATGTTTTAATACATACATATCTCAAGCAAACTCAGAAATTGCGAGTTTCAATATATTTTGTATAGTTTTGTACAATTTGAACAACATCAATTGACTATTTTATATGGCTAACATAGGAACAATCGGTAGAAAAATCGAGTTTTGCATGAAAAAGTTTTCTTTTCTTCAATTATTTATGGATTTATCTTTAATGGACAGAATAAAACACAGGCTTAACTTTTAAATATTGACAATGATAGGCTGTAAGTAAACAACGATTTTGTTGACTGATAATCGAACTCGAGATCTTGTGTGTCAGAGCCTTCTGAGGCTGCAGTCGTTCACAATGAAAGTCTTTGAAATTTTGCGGTGCAAGGGTATTAGATGTGCGAATTCCCAAAGAAAACTTTTCTAGTTTTTATATTTTTTTTTGCCCAACGCCGCTGGCGAGAATAGCAAAGTGGGAAATGGTGGATTTTTTTTTATGTGGCTCTAAAGGTATGCAGGAGGCACTGCCAAAGCCAAAGTCAGAGTCACAGTCAGAGTCAGAGTCAGAGTTACGTCGAGAATCACATTCAGAGTCAGTGTTAGCGAGTCACAGATGACAGCATCCAATTACAAAAGTGAATATTTGAGACTTGTTTGGTTGGCATGTTGACCTTAACATTTATTTCGGCTCTTGGCTTTAAGTGTCTTTCAAGTTAGCTGACCTGAATTCGAAACCTTTAAAGCTACTTTCGCAATGAATGCATTTCAGTTTAGTTTGTTTTCTGTGCGACCTGCCAAAAAAAAAAAAAGAGAATTTATATACATATATATACATATATAATTTAGACATTGCTTTCATGCTGCTGATAATGAGCCGTTAGAGTTGGTGGTTTTGTCGAGTAGGAATGTGGTGCTTGGTGGGTGGTTGAGTCCATGGCAGGCGTTAGTTGGCACCACTCACGCGATGTGCGCCACTTGAGCACGTTTTGCATAAATTGCTGCGCCCCCCACCCCGTCACTCGTCATTTCTGATGGCATGCTAATAACGACAACCGCGCCCACCTTTAGCATAGGTCGGTGGGCGGTAGGTGGGGTATAGGGGCGTGTCGAGCAAAACAAAAGGTCGCAATACCACAGCAGCAAATAGCCATGTTAAGCATTTAAGCACAGCTGCCATTTTCACATCATTGCCAAGAGAAAAAACATCAATCTGATGCTGATCTGTTGAGACGCCGACACAGAGAGAGATGCCTATCAATGGCCAGGACAACTTGCAGGACTCCTAATCTGCTTGGCCCCTCACACCAACATTTTTTTTTCTGGTTTTGATACCCTGTGGAACTTGTGCAAAAAGCAGATGTCAAAACGTATCAAGCTACGCATCTTACACAAAAAATCTATTGTTTACAATGTTCTTGTCATTCTACAAATTTATTTCTGCAATTTATGCCGTCACTAGACAAACCAACCGCAAATAAATAAACTATAAAAAAGCTATATGCAAGTCATAAACAAAATTAAGAAATGACAACAGGCATTAAAATTGTTTGTAAACATAGAAAACAAACATGGACAATTGGTAAATTTCAAAAAATCTTTAAATTTACTCAATTTTTATTTATTTTTCTTTTTTTTTGTGTTTGTTTATTTGTGTTAAATTTTTTTTAATTTAAATTATTTTCTCATCTTTCTGAACTTATTTTTACCTTTTTAATGTTAGAATTAACAGCCTTGTTAGCGTTAACAGCATGTTTCGTACATTATGTTAATTGAAATTTTGAACTTAAAAGCCCTTTTCCTTCTCAAAAGTCAACTGAAATCGCAAACTTATTGTTAATTTCGATATTGCTTGTTAATTTCATTTACAAAAACCAGTTGGAATTGTTGAAATGTTACAATTAGCATCGCTGTTAGTATTAACACTGTTACGTTAATTTTAATTTTTGTCTTTTCCTTCACAAAAATCCATTCTTCTTATCTCTTTCGAACATTTGTAGCTTAAAAATCATTTCTTTTTCAAAAATCAGTTGGAAATGCAAGTTTCTTTAACTATTTCACAATATAATATTCAAATTCGCAGCGCTTTTAGGCTTAACACTATGTTGCACAAATTATGCTAATTCCACTGCTAGTTAACATAAGAACTGAATATTCAATTTTCACTTCTCGAATGGGCATATAATTTTCGATGTGCATGCCATTTTAAGCGGATATTTCGCTTAAGGCATTATCAAAGCCAACAAGTGTCTGGCCCAGCTGCATGAAATTTAATTAGATTTACGTTGCGTATACGCAATGCTGCCTAAAAACACACGCAACACAATAGCTCTCAACACATGTCCAGGACTACACTAAACAACACAAAAGCGCAGGAGTTGACAGCTCAGTTCGGGTTATTTAAGGTGTTTCTGGCCTTGCCAAAATTGGCAGCACGTCCTCTTGTGGCAATCACGGGCCAGGCTCAATACAGGGCAAAACTAATTTTTTAGTGTCAAACGTTTTAAGCCCAACGAACAAAGGACACAGAAGCAGGAGCTAACAAAATATAGTCGAGCTTGCGCCAAAGCAAATGTTGATGCGGCATTTTGGTGCATGCTGTGGGGCAGCTTTGTTGTGTGTGTGCGGTGTGTGTGTGCGGTGTGTGTGTGTGTGTGTGTGTGTGCGTGAGCGGTGTGTGTATATTGTTGTGTGTTGATTAACTGTCAGGTGAGCAGCAACGGCAAATGATAGCCTTGTTGTCAGTTCCATTTTTGTGGCCTCCAGACTCATTTGGTGCACAAACAATAACATTTTCACAGTCGCTCTGACAACAACAAGGCTCAGGCAAATGAGATATTCCCTGTGGTTATATAAAACCAAACTTGGAAAGGCTCGACTTGAAGGTTTCCTGTATAAACAAGTTTATGGCTGTCTTGGTTTTAACCCTAAAACTGTTGTTGACGGTTCGGTTGATAGTTCAAAGTTTTAACTTGTTAAGTTGTTGAACTCATAAAAAAAAGTTTTTCAAGTTTGTCAACTCTTATAGTTTTCATGGTTTGCCCTGCAGATAGATTTGTCATTAGAATTGTTCTGAAAAATAATGGTTTTGTTTAATTTTAAAGCTTTTACTTTTAACTATATCGGATATCATAATTAGTATAAGACTTCAACTTTTTGTCGATCTAAAACTCAAAGTTTGTGAACGTCAAAGTTGCCCAGCTAAGGAGAATTTATTTATTGTATTTTAAAAACAATTTTTTTTTATATTTGAAAACTTGAGTTTTAACTCTTAGCCGATAATTGATATTAAAATTAGATAAAGGCAAAAACTCTTTTCTAGAATAGTCACAAAGTCAAAAACTGTTGACTTCAAATCTTCCAATGTTTTCTTAGATTAGCAATTCACATTTTATTGTCAGAACTACCCCGTTTTTCCAGCGGGTAGCTACATGTTTTTTTCAACTCAATTTAATTTTATTCATTTCAAAAAATGTATATATATTTTTTTTTTAATTTAATCTATTTTTTTTTTAACGTACACAAGCGGTTTGGTTGATATCCGGCTTATAGCCGCTTGGTTTTAACCATTTAATTTTTATTTCATCATATTTAATTTGTGGGTTTTTTGCAATTCTTTAATCATTTATTCAATTGGTGCATGCAATTTTTGTTCTATTTTATTTTAAAACCCATTTAATTACAATGGTAAAACAAAAAGCTTATTCGAAAATCAAAGAGGATTGTTGCAAAGCAAACAAATTTCAATCGAGTTGCTTTCAAAATCTCTGTTTAAAACATATTTACAATAGAGTTGTAATCTAATCATTTTTAATAATTTAACAAGGTTTCGCTTGAATTTAAAAATACAAAATTCTGCAAAACGCAAATGTAAAGAAATCAAGTTTTTTCATATGTCCGACGCAAATTAAGTAAATTTTAGTCCCTTGTTGCTGAATATAAAAGAAGAATGGCAACAGTAACAATAAAACAATGCTCTGCATTATTTAGCTTTTTGGCTTCTGCTTTTGCTTTTGGCTTTTGTTTTGCTTTTGTTTTTTGCAATGGAAAATGTCTGTCAGTTGGTTGGTTGAGTTGGTTATTTGGTTGCGGCTAACACAGCGAGTCGACACAAAAAGTTCATAAAATAAATTGCATGGTTAATAAACAAGTAGCCGAAGAGGCTTTTGTGGCATGCTTGTGTTTGTATTTGTGTTTGCTGTTGTTGGCCAGGCCAACAGTTGGTTGAGCAACGGCAATTAGCTTTAAACACGCCATTAACTGCTTAAATGGCAACATGTGTGTAATGACAGGCTTCAGGCTTCAGGCTCTCTTTCTGGCTCAAAGGCTCACAGACTCCCAGGCTCCCTTGTCTTCTAAGTGTGTGTCATTATCACCTGTCTGATATTAGATACACACAACAACACCCAAAAGCCCACCCACAGCTGACAACGCACAACGCATTCTTAAGTGCTTCATCTTGTCTGAATAACATTAAAGGCAGGCCAAGCCCCACTCACACTCCCCACTTCCCTGTCATGCCAAACAAAATGAGCTGGCACATTTATGGCAGCCATTTTGGGGCGCAGTCAGCGTGGCTTTAAGCACACACACCCCCCTACCCATCTACCTCTCCACGCGACTAGACTACCCATACATACCTAATGAACTTGGTGTTGCCTTTCAAACAGCAAATAGCTGTTTGGGTCTTGAGGCTGCCTAACAGTTTCCCATTTCCCATTTCCACATTTTCACATTTTCCACAATTTCCTACCTTTATACAGCTCAGTTCTTCTGCTTATTTATGAACGCATGTAGAAGAAATGCATATTTATGCCTGCTTCTGTTTAGGCCATTGTATTTATTCACTTTTGCTGGCATTTTTATTGGTCTGTGCTCTGCTGCCAGCTAAGATGACTGCTCTGCATTTCTATGCTATATACATATGGGTCTATATGTATATATATGTTTTCTACCCACACTCTCACCCCAACCCCAGCGACTTGTGCTCAAACTTCAAAACTCGTTTGCGCGCAAAAACTTGTAAATTAGTTTTATGCCACCTGAGAGTTTTGCATTTGAAGTTGTTGCTCGAGTTGCGCGTGCAAGCTTCACTTTTCATTTGATTAACAGTTGACTAACGTTAATGTTTAAATGGTTAAATAATATACTTAGTTGTTGGATAACAATTTGATAAAGCAGCAACAAAGTTCTTATCCAAGTTTGATATGATGATACTGCTCGTAAATGCATAATGAAAATAAGTTATAAATTGGATTGTTAAGATTGGATAACAATTTTAATTTAAAGTTCAATTGACATTTTATAAATCATGTTTGGACAAAGTTATGTTGGATGAATATCTGGGTAGAGTCGTTAACTTTACAAGTGAAATCTATAGTTATTTTGGAATGATGCTTGATCAAAAGCTTAAATACCACAATTAAAGTTTTGAAAAAGCTTTTTATACTAATTCTTATGTCCGTTATGGAAGTAAAAGTATCGATAAATTTCAGTTTCAATTTTTTGAAATGCATAAAGATATGTTTGTTTACATAAAAACGACTTAAAATTTTCTGAAATTAGTAATTTTTTAATACAAAATCAATCTAATAATGAAATCAAGAAGATAAAGTCACTTCCTATGGAAATTGTTTCAGTTTTGAGAAGGTTATGGCAGTTGAAATTCTGAGAAGATTCATTTTTTCTATCTGGCATGGTATATGACCGGAAAATTGACTATAGCCTCAGAAAAAGTTTTGTAAATTTTAGAAGATCAGGTACTTTTGAATTGGAATCCGATTAATCAGAAATAATTGTCTTTACGGCACGATTTTTGATCGAAAAATGATTGACTACCTCAGAAAAAGTTCTGAAATAGCGTTTAATACAAGTTTTGAACTTCCGCAATCGATTAAAAGTCAAAATTCCAGATTTAATTCTTTTAAAAATTTGTGTTTTGAAAATGTATAAGAAGTGTGTAAAGGTTTTTTTTTCGTAAAAAAGGCATCTAAAAATATTTTTTGAATCTAATCAAATTTAAATGCAGAATGAATATAAAAGTGTTACATAAAATCGACTAAATATTTTCTGAAATTAGTAATTTATTAATGCAAAATCAATCTTACGAAAAAGTCAAGAAGATAATGAGATTTCTTATGGAAATCGGTTCAGTTTTGGGTAAGTTATGGAAGTCGTAAGCCTGAGAAAATCAAGTCCTTTAGACTTGGGATTTTTAAAATCAGAGATTTACTTATGAAACATTTGTTTATAATAATTAGCACAATATCTTTATTTAATTCATACTATAGCATTTTTAAAATTTATATATACATTTCAATACATATTTTAAGCCAAATTCAATCGGTTTGAAAAATTTATAAAAAAATTTATATATACATTTCAATACATATTTTAAGCCTTATTCAATCGATTCCCTAAGAAATGTGATTTAAAAAAACTCACAAAAAATGACGCTAATGATATGTGTGTAACATTCGGAAGCCTAACTCAACAAATATAGATTTTTCCATTTGCTGTTCATTTTTATTGAATGTGCCGAAAATTAAAGTGCCAAAATTTAATGTAGCAATTGAATTGCTGTCATTTTTTCTTATCGCAACTGAAAAGCTCAACATTTCACTTCTGTGATTTTCGACTATGAAATTTGACTGTGCTGAATTTTTGATGGTTTTGAAAGGGTGTGAGGTTCTACTAGGAGGGGGTTTCCAGCTGGGTTGTTTGCGTTGCTACGGGTCGTTAGCCTCCGGCAAGAAATACAGTTGGAAGCCGCCGCAGCAGAGCACAAACAAGAACAACAACAATTTTTGCAGCAAATAATTCAAAATGTCAGCGACAGCAGCAATGAAGAAAATGCCAAGCTGAAGGAAAAATGTCAAGGAATTTAAGTTTTGTGCAGCAGCTTCGGCTTTTCACTTTTGGGTCTCTGCCCCTTTCCAAACCTATTCTAAAACTACTTCTATGTTAGTTATGTAATTCTAAGATATGACGCAAGAACATTGACGAATGTGCAAATAGACTAATGGTATACCAATATACCTATATATTCCAACTTGTTGTTTATAATTTGCAACTTGTTTATCTTCTATATAGTACAGCCGTTGTAAACAGCAGCCAATATGTATTTTCTTTTTATGCGTTTCAATGAAAATCGATTAATGTTCAAATAACCAACACATTTGTTTTGATTTATGGCAAAAGGAAGCCATTGGCCAATCACATAAAGGGCAACAAAAAGCAACATTCATCGATTGTTAAGTAAACATTTCGACGTTTGTTTAGGTGCATAAAAGTTTTTGTTTAATTTTTGGCTTTTTGTTTTTTGTTTTTGTTGCGCTGCTTGATCTTGTGGCTTTTTGGCTCCCAGCAGTTTTATGTTAGAGACACTCAGCGAAAAACCACATGATTACCATCCTGTGAAGATGCGTAAAGAATTATTATTGCAAAGAATGGTTTTCTTCAGCCCAAAGTTCTTAAAAACGGACTGTTATTATTGTACATAACATTCCAAGTCAGTTGAAACGTTTATTTTGTAATACTTTCTCACAAAAACTAACGTCAAACACAAATGCAGTTGTAATGAGGTATTACAACTGTTTGTATTAGAAATACAAAATTTGAAACAAATAAAATATTGCCCAATAAAGGGTTTCAGTTGGACATTACACCAAGCGTAACGTACGACGCTCATGCATTTGTACTGAGGTATTACAATTGTTTATATTGTAAAAAATAAGAAACAAATAAGATAATGTTGCACAATTAAGGGTTTCAGTTGGATACAACACCAAGCGTTGGCTTGAACCATTTGAGAATTACAAGTGGCATTTCTCAGTTGGATACTACACCAAGCGATGGCCTGAACCATTTGAGAATTACAAGTGACACTCTTCAGTTGGACACTACACAAAGAGTTGGCTGTAATTATAAATGACACTCTAAATTTTTTTTTACTTCCTGTTCCTATTAAAAATGGGAAAAAGAGAGTTAGAAAGTTAGAAAGTACTGCAAATGTGTGTAACAGGCAGAAGGAGGCAATTCCGACAATATAAACTGTATATATTCGTGATCAGGATCAACAGCCGAGACGAACTAGCCATGTCCGTCTGTCTGTCCGTCTGTCCGTATGAACACACAGATCTCGGAGACTACAAAAGCTAGAGGCACCAAACTTGGCATGTAGGTTCCTGTATACCATACGCAGATCAAGTTTATTTCAAATTTCGGATGGACCCCCCCTCACCCCCGCAAATCGCAAATGACTCCCACATCCACAATTTTAAAGTTAAAGCTTTGATTTTTGGTACACATATACATATGTTGTATCAATGTTGATCACCTGTGTAAATTTCATTCCGATCGGATAAACAGCACCAAAGTTATAGAAGAAGCTATTACCCCCGTCTCAGCAAGCAGAAACAACAGTTTGACTGGCACTGGGCACGTTAAGTGCACTGCTTGTTTGTGTTTCCGCTGAACTGCTTGAAATGTAAGTTGGGAGCAAGGAGTCTCGTAGTCGGGCACACTCGACTAGAACATTCTTACTTGTTTTTATTTCGATTAGTTTAGAGTGGTTTGCTTCAATGTAAAACAATGTTGTTGTGAATTTTCTTCTGTGTATTCTTTTTATAAAATTTTAAATATAATAGTATACTACATTTTTGTAATGTCCGTCCGTCCTTCTACATGAACTCAAAAGAGTGACAAAGTCTTAAGCTCTCCCTAACACTTGAACTTTCTTTCATTCTACTGAACTTTAAGCTAGAATTCAAAGCCGTGAAAGTTTTCTGATAACACTTTAATTGAAATTAATAAATTCCACATGTATTCTTTCAATTTGTAATATTATAGCTAGAACGTTTTGCTATTTTCCCAAGTGCATATTCTGTATATATAAACATACTTGATGTATGCTTTGTATATTTTTGATTAGCTGTAAAGTTTCCACACGTTTTTGTTTATTTTTGATTAGCCAATAAAATTGTATATACAGCTATTTGAAAAGTTTTGGTTTTTATTGATTTTCCCATAGCTTTGAAAAAGTGTAAATTTGTTTAACTTAATGAGCCATGCGCCCAAAATGTAAGTAAAAAGTAACCGCAAAATGGTAAAGTGCATGGGAAAATTCGCTCAAAATGTCAGTTGGTAATTTAAAAAGGAGGGGGCGCAAAAGGGAAAAGCTGCCAGTGCCAAAGATGTGAAGCCCCTTTTGCCTAGACCCTTCCCTCAGGGTTAGGTAGAGGTTGCAACAGAAGCTGTTGGGAAACTAACAAAGTGCTCTAATAGAGCCAAGGGGCAATGAAAGCAGGAAGCAGCTGCATTCAGTACAAGCAGCAGAGGCAGCAGCAGCAGCAGCCTCCTTACAGCAGCTAGGACACAAGGGCAAGTGGTTGTTTGTGGGCGTGGCATTGTGTTGACGCATGTTGACGTTGCTTTTCAATGGCATCGTTGTTGCTTGTAATTTGCAATGCAAAAACAACATAAAGTGGCTGACTAGGCAGTCACAGACCAATGCACTGAGAAAAATCACGATATTTTTAAGTGTTAGAAATTTTTGACTTTTTAAAAAGTTTTCTCTTAAGATTTTCATATCAGTTTAAGAAGATGTATGATTTGATTTTTGAAATTAGAACTTACTTGGTTAAAATACAAAACAAAATGTGTATACAAAATCAAAATCGAAATATCTTTGGGAAAGAAAGTAAAGAGGAAAGTGGTGTATGTGCATGATTCGTCTTAAGTTATGCACCATCTTTTTAAACTCTTAATCATTGCTTTTAAGCTTATTAGATTGCATGTCATTAATTGTTATAAACTTCAGTTTAATACACGTTTCCTTACCTATAATTTTCTCTTCTCTCAGTGTAAAGGCTTAGCAGAGACAGACTGGAAGGGCTATAAGACTCTAAGACCGCACGAGCGACCTTCTAAAATCTTAAATTTTCAGCAGTAGATTTCATATTTCTCTAGCTTTCAAGTAGTTTTGTTTTTTTGCGGTACTCTCCCTGTGCTGTGCATCCCTCTTAACAGTTATCACCATTTGGCTGCCCTCAGCTGACATTTGTTTTGTTATTGTGCTCGAGTGGGGCTTATCAACGAAAAATCCCCCAAACACAATTGCCGAGCTTAGCTATAAAAGCGAGGCATCTTAGCTGGCAGTGGCATCAATCAACTTTCGACAGGCTTTCAAGACGCAAGATGCAACTTAAGCTGGGTAGACTTTTGCCACTTTTGCCGCTGCTGCTGCTGCTGCTGCTGCTCGGACTGGCGTCAACTGAGGCGCATTATCGTCGTGGCAATGTTTTGGACACCCGACCATCCCCCTACAATCCCAATCAGAGACCGGGTGGTCCACTCTGAATAGATGTCGTTCGTGATGTCGTTAACACATTAGACTAATTTGATGCGATTAAAGTCAGCTGTACATCAAAGGGCAGCTTACTAATTGAATTATTGATATTGAGTGTTTGTGTGTGTGTGTGTGTTGCAAAAACTGTGTGTACTTTGTTTTGAGTATACACTGTACACAGTACAGACAAATTGCTATTAAGTGTTTCTACCTGTTCCATCATTTCAGGCTTTTCCTTTAGCTGCTTTTCAGGGCAACCCAATTAGAAAACTTTGTATTTCACAATTTTGCCAAGTCATAATTGAAATTTGCCTGTCATCTCTTGACAGTCATCGTTAGGACTGTTACTCGTACTTCGTCTGGCTCCAATTATTGGGGCACTGAAGCCAAAACGACCAAATTCCAACAAGCAATCTAAAAAAAAGGGAAGTGCTCTCCAAACCCCAAAATTGCTCTAGTTGCTTTGTTCAGTGCTAAAATTTAACAAAACAAGCAAGAAAAACTTTGTTTGTCGTTATGTTGAATGTTTATTACCCTTGCAGAGATTGTTTTTATGGGTAGATATAAAAGGGTTTCATAGAAAGTTTTAATTTTTACCGATTGTATTTATAGCAGCTTTTTGTTATAGTAATCCAATGTTGATCAATTCGGCAAACATTTTAGAACACAATAATTGAAAGTTGATTCTATGTTAGCTACATGACATAGTCTGTAAATGTTCTTTTACATTTAATGAATATCTTGCACAACCCTTAGCAAGGGTATTAAAATCTGTGCTCTTTAAACATGGTCAGTTTCAGAGATACTTTGGTTGGCAAGGGTTTCTTTCCAGCGCAAAAAGTTGACAACATAATTTTTAAACAAAGGCTGCTGTTGCTAACATTTGTAAGTACCGAACAGCAGCTGTTAGTTAACATATGTTCCTAACAATTCGTGTTGCGCTGTTATCAAAGGTCAATTCTGAAAACTGAGTGTTCAAAAAACAATTTATTTATTTTCAAAGCTTTTAAATAATTTAATGAAAATAATGTTTACGCATTTTTATGCCTAGATTGTATATTAAAAGAAAAGAAAGTAAAGATCCTATGTTTACAGTAAATGTAAACACTATTAATGATACTGACACAGTGATTGATATTTTTTGTTTGGAAAAAACCATCAAAACCAACATAAACAATCTTAACAAAGAGTATATATAACACATATTGAACACATTATGGCCAAGATATTATTATTTTACATACTTTTAGCGCACGTCTAGCGTGACTTTTATTAAATTCGTGATGGAATTTGGAAGCTTGCCATCGCTTAAGATATTGATACATGCCAGAATTTTAAAGTAAAACGGTTATAACGATATTGACATCGGTATTTTGCTAGCAAGAGCTTTATTCACTTTACACTGAGCAAACGCTAAGCTGAATTCATGCATTTTAGGCATGATTTATGCACAACTTATGTATGAAATCGAAACTAGTTTAACTTAGCAATTGAAATTCGAATTTAGGCGTGATTTTTGCATAAATAAGTTATAATGTATGCATAAGAAAATATGAAATGTGTATAAATTATGCATCAATAAGCAGAAATTGTGCATTACTTTGTTGAAATTATGCTGTATCAATATTGAAATGTAAAAATTGTGCATAAATTATGCATAGTTAAACACGCATTGTGCATAAAATCTCCTGTTTTCGATTCCCAGTCAAGAAAATCGTTGTTTATATACAAAATTATTTTTGAAAAAATAACAAAAATCATAGCTTTTGCATAAGTTAATATAAAATGTATTGAGCACAAAAAGTCAATCATATCATTTGACCATAAATCAAATATACGTGTAACACAATCTATCATAAAAATATGACTATTCCCAAAACTGTATTATTCATTTCATATTGAACTAAATTTGTTGAGCTGCTAAGCCTGAAACGTGCTATCTATTGGATCCCAATCTTATCGAAAAAATTGCTGTTTGCTCTGCTTTGGTTTTTCTGTCAATTTATTGGTGTTTGACGCGCGTTCTGTCACGCAGCGAATTTGCATGGCGTCATCCATCTCTACAGGTCTCCTTCACTCCATGTATCCTGCTCTTCATGTCTCCTACTCTTCATGTCTCCTACTCTTCATGTCTCCTTCTCTTCATATCTCCATATCCCTGCTGACAGGCCTCATAAATAATAATTAGAAATTGGGGTAGCACAGCCTTCAAGTGGAGATGCATTCACCTGCTGAAGGTGTGTGAGAATGTGTGTGTTTGTCGACACTCACGCATCTTGAGATGTTGTGCGCGTGATGCGATTTATAATTTGTAATGCAATTTACTGATGCGACAGCGGGGCGTATGAGTAATCAGCTGGCAGCGATGTTGCTGCTGTTGATGTTGATGTTGCTGCTGCAACTGTTGCCAGCGTTTTTATTTGCGTATATAAGTATATACATATGTATATATATTTTAAAATTGAGTACGCGCAAACATTTCAATGAGTTTCACACACAATTTTTCCTTCTATTTTTTTTTTTTTGCTTTGCTTTCTATTTTCAGACGACGCGGCAGATCCAAGAAAAGCGCAAAGAATAACACTTGCGAAAATTAGCAGCAGCTTTGACGCTGCTGCGGCGTCAACGTCAACTGCGACGGCGACGTTAGCATCGGCCGTGCCAACTAAAAATAGTGAACACTGTGCGCGTGACAGCTGTGTGTGCGAAACGATGACGTCATTGCCTGGATAGCCTGGTTAGACAGACACATTGGCGACGTCATTGAAAACAACAAAACAAAAAAAAAAAGCAGAGCTAAAGCAAATTGCATATCACGTATACGCCGCGTTTATGCCAGGCACAGAGAAAATGAGCCAAGTAAAAGTGATTTGATAAGATCAGCAGCAGCAGTATATATATATGTATAAGTATATAAAAATGCCTTTATATATTCAATAAACAATATGCGAAGAGTAAACACACGAAGAGCCATGAGAATCGCACGAAAGCACAGCAAGAAAAAAGAAAAGCGGAACAAGCACAAAAAAGTACAACAACAAAAATAATACTACAACCAAATATTGTCGTGAAAATAGCATTTGAAATGCTTTACAGCTGCTGAGCCTCAGTCGAAATTCATCGTCGATCGGCGTCGTTGAATGCCTTCGCGCTGCGGGCGTGTCTATTGTTGTTGTTGTTTTGGCTGCTGCTGTGCCCGTGTGTGTGTGTGTGAGTGTGCGTGTGTGTGCCTCGCTCTCTCTGTGTGTGTGCGTGTGTGTGTCCGTCTGTCTGTCGGTTAAAAAGAATTTAAATGCGATATACACTGGCGCTAGACTTGCTAAAAAGTAGCAATTAGCCTGCCTGTGTTTATTAAATCGACTTAAACGAGCTACGATAAACGAGAGAAACATCAACAACTAAACTAAAAACCAAATAATAATAATACAAAAAAACAAAAAACAAAATATACACAAAAAAAAAAAAACAAAAACAACAAATTGAAATATATATTTTGTGCAAAAACAATACACAATAAATACGTGTACGTGTCATAAATCATAAATAAATATATATTGTGCTAAATACGTTGAAACTTAAAATGTCAGCCATAAATTCAAGCAAAGGATTTTATTTAACAACATTGCAGCTGCTCTAAAACGGTAAGTACTTGTCTATACTTAATAGAGTTGACAGCTCAATTGATATCACCATCGATAGTATCGATATTGCAACTAACGATACTATCGAAATGATATTTCCATTGATAGAAAGTTACTTTTTGTATTGTTAAAACACAAACAAATTTAACTTTTAGAGAAATATAATTTTATTAAATTTCACAAAATTTGAATTGAGTTCAATAATTTATTGCTACACATTGCAAGAAAAATTTCCTTAAATTACCAATTTTCTAAACTACAAATTGCCAAGTATTAGAATAATTTTTCATTTTTATAGAAATAATTTTGAAAGGTCAGAAATGTATATCTTATTATCGAAACGTAGGAAAAACGTGCCTTGAATTTTTAATCCCAAAATTCTCAGAAAATAAATTTTATCTATGGAAAATTTATAGGAAATTTTACGGAAAATTTATTGGAAATTTTTGTAAGAGCTTGCATATACTTACATGTACTTCCTGCCAAAATGTTCTACTACTAAAGCAAAATTTTTCTGAAAGTCCTTACAATAAATTTGTAGCAAATTTCTTTATACATTTTTGAGTTATGGAAATCCTAACAATACATATTTCTGCAAAATAAACAAAGACTAAAATTATGAAACAAAAGTTAATCAATGTTTGTAGATCAAAAGCTTAAATCAGATACATCTTAAGAGTAGAAACAAGTAAGAATGCTATAGTCGAGAGTGCCCGACTACGAGACTCCCTGCTCCCAATTTGCATTTCAAGCAGTTCAGCGGCAACACAAGCAAGCAGCGTACTCAACTTGCACAGTGCATGTCAAACTGTTGTTTCTGCCTGCTGAGACAGGGGAAATAAGTTCTTCCATAACTTTGGTGCTATTTATCCGATCGTGTTGAAATTTACACAGCTGATCAACATTGATACAACATATATGTGTACCAAAAATCAAAGATTTATCTTTAAAATTGTGGCTGTGGGAGTCTTTTTTTGGATTTGCGGGGGTGTGTGGTGGTGCATCCGAAAAACATGCCAAGTTTGGTGCCTCTAGCTCTTATAGTCTCCGAGATCTGTGACAGACGGACAGACAGACAGACAGGGCTAGTTCGTCTCGACTGTTGATGCTGATCAAGAATATATATAGTTTATATAGTCGGAAATGCCTCCTTCTGCCTGTTACACACATTTGCACTACTTTATAACTCCATTTTTCCCATTTTTAATGGGAACAGGGAGTAAAAAGGTCGCTTGAATCGTTAATCTCAAAAATATTCTGATTTTTCTACTCATAAGAAAACAAATTTTATTTGTGAAAAATATATTGGAAATTTTTAACAACTTTAATGCATGATTTTGTATTTCTACTTCTTGCATAAATGTTCGGTTTTTTGAGTAAAATATTCATGAAAAGTATATCTACAAGGCCTTACGAATAATTTGTAAACAAATTTTTAGTAAGTTTTTGAAGCATAAAAAGTTTTATATTGCATATTTTTTTTAAAATTTAAAAATTGATTTTAATGATATTTTAGTTATTAAATAAGTCTGTGTACTGCATACACATTCATTAAATTCAAATTCAAAAATCATTTTAAATTGAACATATATAAATCAATAATTTTCAAAGATTTATAAACACTTTTCTTAAAGAAATAATCATCAAAACAATCGTTAGTTTAAGCTATTGATATAGAGACTAACAAAAGCAGCACTATCAATGTGCTGCCAGCTTTAATACATAACAAAAATAGACTGCATTAATAATATAATTTTATCAAGTTAATCAATCAGTTAGTTGACATTATAAATGTCAGTCTAATTAGCTAAATGCGTTTACCTTTTTACTTTTTTTTGTTTGTCTATCTCTACGAAAATTGTTTCATTTCCTAGTAAAACGAAGACTTATTCACTTATTTGTGTATAGATAGGAAAATGTGTGTGTATGGGGGGGGGGGGGGGGGGAGTAATAGGTCTGATGTGTCTTTTGACCCGGAGTGAGGGTTAAAGGCTCTATGTTGATTCAAAATGGGCCCACGCTGCGCATACGCAATTTATGTGCGTGTTTGCTGCATGAATGTTTTCATAAATTGAGTTTGCTTTTTTCGACAGCTTGTTTGTGTATGCGTCTATGTGTGTATGTGTGTTTGTGTATGTGTACCTGTGAGGGTTGACAGTACACCTGGCCCTCTTCAAGCTCCCCCTACCCACCCTTGATATATAAACATATACTACCTGTCATATTTCATTGCTATGCGACATTCTGTTCTTGTAGAAACAGATTCAAAGCCAACTCATTTCAATAAGGGTATTATGAGGAATTAAGAACACATTGAATTCACAAAAATGTCTATTTAAGTGGGGGAGTGGCGCTGGGAGGGTAGGGATTGCTCATTGTTATGCGCGGAAGGCAGCTTACGCAATTGATTAGCTTTATAAGTATATATTCATTTGTATGTAGTACTTAATGTAACGTTCTTTGAGCATCCATTCATTGAATTCAAAGCATTTCAAGAATTTCTGTTTAATAGCAAAAATAATGTTGACAAAAAACTTTGTTTAATTTATGTACATTTGCATATGTGCACAAGTTCATTTAAATGAAACTAAAATAAAATAAAATAAATGTACACATTGCATTGCATTGCTAGGCGTCATCTTCAGCTTCTTCTTTAGCTCAAGATACATGGGCGCACTGCCATGTTATTATGTAGTATCTATGTATCTATGTACACTTAGAAAATATCTAGCTGAAGTATAGAAAATCAATCTGAAATGAAATTCGACCTTAAACTAAAATTAATCTAAAGCCAAAGTCAACATTAAATAAACTAAAATTCAAGCTAAAACAGAAATCAACCTAAATTTTGATATTTGTTTTAAACCAAATCAAAAATCAACTCAAAATTTAAGTCCCCTTGAAAACATCAAAGTTTTAAGTTTAATGAAATTGTTTGTCAATTTCTGTCAAAAATTAAATTTCTACTCTTCAGTTATATTCTGAATTCTTAAGAAAAATATTGCCAATAACTAGAAATGCAAATATTTGGAATGTTTAGAAACTGTATTCCAAATAATATCAATAATAATAAGAGCGACCATAAAATCCGGACTTTTTTTCATTAGAAATCGATAATACGAAATATATTTAAAAAAAATTAAATTGTATTTCAGAAGTAAACTTTCTTAAAAAGTAGTTCAACTGCCTTTCGCTGCAAAAGTTTTAAAATTTCAAAATTCTGATTCATATTTTTGTACAAGTGTAACTATGTATCTTTGTCTATGTTATGTCTTTACCATGCTCGGCCTGTCCGTACCTTGACAATGCACTTGAGTCAAGTTGCTTCCTCAGCTGGGCGCGGCCAGGTCGCCGCGTCGCTTGGCTGCCAATGCAAAGGCTGCCAAAATTGCATTGAGAGACACCCTGGGGGGAGGTGGTTGTGAAGGGGGAGGGAGTATATAGTGAGTGTCGAGTAGACGCCAAAGCAATGATAGCAAGCACCGTGCACCGTATACAGTGTACTCCGTATGCCGAGTACCGAGCAGCTGAAGCAGCAGCTGAGAAGCCAACGCTCTGCTTGTTTGTTTATTTATAACATTTTGTTTGCTGCTCGTTGCTGTCGCCTGCTGTTTGCTGTTTGCTGTCGCGTTTCCTGATTATGATACCCCAAGCAGCAAGTACATTCGCTTTGTCATCAAATTAACAACACTGCCCAAATAGTTGTGCTTATATTCAAAAAGTTCATTAGTCTGCGTCGTATGCAGTGTTGCTTTTTAAACTTTCATTATTCTACGACCACAGCCTCAGCCCTACCTGCCCCCGCCACTGTTCTTATGCATTCAAGTGATTTAAATGTTGCATTTTCAACATATATGATTTATGATTCAAATGGCTTATAGCTGAATTTGTCATCCGCAATGAATGTGATGAGTAATGTTTATTTTTTACCTAACTGCTCTATAATAATGAGCTTATGTGTATAAGAATACTGTTGTATTAGAGCCTTTTTGCTTACAGTTTATATATTTAAACATTAGTCAATAAACTTTTTTTAAATTTAATCTAAATAGTAAGACAAATATGCCAGTTCTTAGTTTGAAATCGGATCAAAACAATCGGAATCGGAAATATTCTGATGTCCGAATACCAATGGAAAATTCGACTTAGGAAATATTCGAAGTTATCTTTAAAATAAAAGAACGATTGCAATTACTCTCGAAAACTTAAAAACAAAATCGAAAACGATTCGAAATGAAAGTTTTCTTAAACGTCTGAATATACACAAATATCGTTGCTGAAAATGAAAACGAATATATCGATATTTTTTCAAAACTCTAAAATATATTAGTTTAAGGTTAAAGATCTAGTTTAAAATTAATCTTTTCTGGTACTTGGCATAAAAAATAAATATTCCGATTGCATAAGCTATTTATATCTATATTCACTTGGTATTCACTTCAAATGAAATTCTAGCTTGTAAATTCATGTATTTTTCGTTTGACTTAAAATTTTATATATATGTTTCAATATTATTGTTTTTAAGTAAGGGTATTCAAGTATCGTTCAACAATAAATAGATTTTCGATCTCTTTTTGTATTTTCCTACTCGTATTCATTTTCATGCTGAGGGGTTTTGCCATGAATGATAAGCACAAGTACTTCAAAGTAGCGACCGGCTGCCGCTGTCTGCCTGCCGCCTTCGCTTGCCACCCCCCTCTGTCAGTTTTCAGCCCCCCCTTTGTCAGTTTTCAGCCCCCCATCGCACTTTATCTGCTGCTGTTGTCGCTGTCAATGCCATTGTCAGGCTGTGTCAGGATTGGTTCATTGTTTTTGTAGTTAATTAATTTTATATAGTTACCGTTGCACTTTTATGGCACAACAAATGGCTGAAAGTAGCCCATGGCGTTCATTGTTATTATTGTTGTTGTTGTTTTGCTATTGTTGTTGTTGTGGCTGTTAATGTTTTTAGAGTGTGTTTGTGCATTTTATAAAATTGCTTACTTGTGTGTTTTTTGGGTTTTTGTGTATTGTGTTTTGCTTTATAATAAGTATTCCCATTTGGCCCAGCGCAGCAGCCAAGCGGCAAAATTTGGCAAATTGTTTGCGCTACTTTTACAAAATTTTTAATATCAAAAGCAAAAAGTTTGCCCAAGTTTGCCTCCAACTGTCACCAACAAAAGTTTTGGGCAAATACACCTCTTTTGTTCTTTGGGAAAATTAGTTATTCAAATGAATAGCTTAAGATATAAGCTGACATCATTATAACACTCACTGCAAGGCTATAATAATTGGTATAACTAAGTACGTCGATATCATATATAAACATTAAAGAAACTATACAAAATAGTTGCATTTCTATACAAACTCTTCCATTTACTTTTCAATTCACATAAAGGAATATACGACAGTTCTGACGGCATTAATTTCATTATATAGCAAAGTTTTTGCCAGCAAAGCCGCAAGTGCATAAACTTTTCCAGCTCACTGTACTCGTACATTCCAGACACTTTAAGCTGAATGTTTTCTTGGCATGAAAGTTTCGCATCACCTTTTTTGCAACCCAATGCTTTACCAGGATGATTGATCAATGTTGACAGATTTAACGAGCTGGTAAAGTGCTGCAAAACAATTCAATTATATGGAGTGGGGGGATGGGGGAGTGTATGTGTGTGTGCGTGTGTCTCTCTCTCTCTCTGTGTGTTTGTGTGTGAATAGTTGCAGGGCAAATGGAATGAAAATATTTGCATATATGCAAGCGTTTGGCAGCTGCAATGCATCATCATTCTCACATTTTTGCCCATTTTTCTATACACACTTTTTTTTTCCATAGAAGGAGTGAAAAGTCTCATTTTTCCAACGCTTAGTTGCCATAGCTGGCATTTAGGTATGTGTAATTATTTATGTGTCCGCTGACCTGCCACATATACACCTCACATTCATGCCTCAGACCCCTAGCACACCCCCTCTATCTGGCAGCCCAGGCAATGCAAACTTGCAGCTTATAAATAATTCTGTTTGTATTTAATTGCGTGTTTTCTTTTTAAAGCGCAATGCCTTCAAATATTTGCACAATTTATTCATTTATTTATTTATTGATGCATCTTCTACTTTTCAATAGGTGTGGCATTCACACAAGGTCTCTTCTCATCTTATGACAATGCGAATTTAATCGCTAGCGATGCTGTCTCACATTCTCTATGTCTCTGTATCTCTGCTTAATGCGATTTCAATGCCGTGTAGATTTCAGCTGGCCATTGGCCAAGGCATGCCAATATTACTTAAGTTTTCAAAATCTTTATTATCTACTCAGGGGTTAGCATGGGTCTTTCTCATAAATCTTTGACTTAAGACCACGTACAGCTGTATTTTATTATAGGAAATGTTGTTTGTGGTCAAGGCATTTTTAAATAATGCTTAACTATAGTTATTGAGCTATATATCATTTTAACAATAACTTTAGATAATCTTATTCCATTCCATTCCATTAAACGACTTATGAGTTATTAGCTCAATCCGTAGTAAAGACGGAAGCCCCTTCGTTCTAGCTTGCTCGTTCTTCAAATAACCAATCCTAAACCGGTAGCGATGCAAAAATATATATAAAATGATAGATTCTTTAATGAAAAACATCGCTCTTATTGAATATGGTATCGCTTTTGATATCAATAAATATGGATGATATAAACGCATAAATATTGACTCGAATGATAGCTTTATGTTCACCATATAATTTCATGTTATTTCAATTTTAAAAATTTTCAAATAAAATTATAGTTTTTTCAAATAATTCTTTTAGTTTATGATCTTATTTAAAAATTATCGTACTTTATAAATCAGAATTCCATGCAATTTTGAGCATTTTACCGCATTGTAAATATATCAATATTTTAGTTAAGATATATCAGATCAAAGGACATCGATAATGTTGGTGATTTACATCCCTACTGTAAGATCTTTTTACTCCCTGTTCCCATTAAAAATGGGAAAAAGGGAGTTATAAAGTACTGCAAATGTGTGTAACAGGCAGATGGAGACATTTCCGACTATATAAACTATATATTCTTGATCAGGATCAACAGCCGAGACGAACTAGCCATGTCCGTCTGTCTGTCTGTGTGTCTGTCTGTGTGTCTGTCCGTATGAATACACAGATCTCGTAGACTATAAGAGCTAGAGGCACCAAACTTGGCATGCAGGTTCCTATATACCGTACGCAGATCAAGTTTATTTCAAATTTCGGATGCACCCCCCCAAATCGCAAAAGACTCCCACAGCCACAATTTAAAACATAAAGCTTTGATTTTTGGTACACATATACATATGTTGTATCAATGTTGATCACCTGTGTAAATTTCATCACAATCGCATAAACAGCACCAAAGTTATGGAAGAAGCTATTACCCCCGTCTCAGCAGACAGAAACAACAGTTTGACAGGCACTGTACAAGTTAAGTGCACTGCTTGCTTGTGTTGCCGCTGAACTGCTTGAAATGCAAGTTGGGAGCAGGGAGTCTCGTAGTCGGGCACACTCGACTAGAGCATTCTTACTTGTTTAGTTTCCATTTTCATCAGCGTGTAGCTGAGTTGAATTTCTTTTAAGTAAAGCCCAGTTTGACCTAATTTTATCAAAGTTTCACAATCCTTGTGGTATCGGAATTATTAGCTGTTCTGAATTCCGAATATCAATGAAAAATTCAGTTTAAATAGCTTTGCTTAGTAAAATGAGAAGCATTAAAACTCATCTGTCAAAAGTAAGAACAATTGGCACTCCATTCGAAAGCAAAAGCTAGAAAAAAAAAAGGAAATGAGAAAAGGCCTGCATAAATTAAGTAAAATATCATTAGTTAACATTCAACCTGGATTTGTAATGGCGGTCAGATTCTGATTTAAATCTTATAGCCACATCGGAAATTGTTTAATTAAGGGTATTCAAAGTTCGGGGTTATTCAAGCTACGTCAACCCAAAGCTTGCTGTGCTGTTCTGTTCAATCTGTTTTACAATCAATTTGTATTCATTACAGGACTTAGTTGACGGGGGAGCATTTCATTAATATGGCCCATCAATTGCCTAATAAACTGACAGGATAATAATAATCCTTTCATGCGGCATAATTTGAAGCAGATTCAATGCCTGTCCAAGTTCATTTCTGTTAATTTGTGTGAACTTCAGAGCCATTAAATGCTCAATTATGCAAGCTGTAGCTAAACTCTGTCGCTCTCCTACTCTCTCACTGTCTCCATCCTTCTCTAAACACGCGTTTTCCTGCGGTAAGCTGGCAATAGGCATTATTTTGGCCTTGGCTAACAGACATGTGAAAAGTTGGTCAACTTTGTTTTTGCCGACTGTGGCACAAAGTTTATTCAGCCTCTGAGCCAAAAACAAAAACCTGGCTGAAAAAGCATTTCTCTGGGTAACTTTGGCAACAGTAACTTGGTCTGACCTGACCTGGCAATGGCATTGCAAATGGTAAATGGCAAATAGCAAATAGCAAATGATAAACAAGTTAACAATTTAATGAGCACAAAAATGTTCGCATGTGAATTTCCAGAATATAATTTAATGATGTTCTCTCTCTTTGTGCGGTTTGTGGTCAAAGTTTTGTTTCATAAATTTTTATTACGATATGCCATACGATATATAATTAAACACAGAAATGCGTATACAGACAAGCGGGGAAAATGTGTTCTTATAGAGTTGCCGATGTTTTGATACCCTTTGATAGCAACTATAGGATATTGTGTTTAAGAATTGATAACATTTTTTATATCAAACTGTTAAAAGCATATTCAACTTAAGATATACCAAAGCTTAATTCAGCTATCTTATTTAAGAAAGGCATTCTTGAGTTTGGTTCGAATATTTTGTAAATCTCAACAATTTTTCAGTTCACAACGCAATTTTTAAGCGATTGTTTCTATAAAACATATAGGTTTGTTAAGTTAAAATAGGGTTTTCTGAAGAAATTTGACAAACAAATCTGTTTTTCATTCAAAAACTGAGCTTGTAAAACATCATTCCAATGACAGCAATAAAATAAAACTATTCCAATTTAAGACAAAAATTTCAAAAATTAAAAAAAAAACATATTTTTACTGAGAATTTTTGGATTTCATTGAAATATGTGGTAAAAATTAAAAGTTGATCAGACAAAGCACAATATATGAGAGATTATTACTGTGAAATTTTTTTTTTTTATAAATAAATAAATAAAAAGTTTATTGATATTTTTATACTCTTTTTTTAACTTTTTTGAAAAAAAAGGAAAAAAGAGTATATTGGGTTTGTGAAATGTCCGTCTGTCCGTCTGTCCGTCTGTCTGTCCGTCTGTCTGTATGAACGCAGGTTTTTTCCACAGTTTTGAAGCTAGAGCAACCAAACTTGGTATACATGTTGGTATATACCATAGGCAGACAAAGTGTCAAGATCTCCCCCCCACCCCCACCCCTTCCCCCACAAACCGCAAAAACCTATATCTTCCACAGTTTTATAGCTAGAGTAACCAAATTTGGCACAAGGGCTACTTATCACATCCTTCATTGATCTGGCAAAAAAAAATTCGGCCACGCCCACCCCCGCCCCCACAAATAGGCAAAGTCTGTATATCCCCCACCCCTTTAGCTAGAATCACCAAATTTTGCAGGTTGAATTCTGTTGCCCTATTTAATAGATTGGATAAAAATATTTTTGCCACGCCCACCCCCGCCCTTGCAATCAAGCAATGTTTGTTTCTCCCAAACCTGTAGAACAGGCCCAACCAAATTTTAATTGATGGCAAAACTTTAAAGATTTGAGCAGAAATTCAATTGCCACGCCCACTGACTCCGCAAAGAGGCGAAAAAAAGAGTATATCGCAGTCGGGTGCATCCGACTGCAACGTTCTTACTTGTTGACTCTTGACTTTAACTCAAATATCTGAAAAAAAAACAAAACTCTTTTTAATACGATAACTTATATTTAAATCGCATGATGTTATGATAGCTTTATAATATAGTTAGTCGATCTCTCCGATTCCGATTTTCATGGTCGAAAACGCGCGTTTTCAAATGCGTTTTATATATAGGCCTGCTCCAATTTTTAAGAACTTTTTATTCCGATTTGTTATCGATTTTCTCAACCTTTTTTCAAAATAAATATCAATCGTTTTTCCTTTTTAAAGATAATTTTGAATACTTAGCATTCCACTACCTTAAGCGCACAACTTTTTGAATCAAGTTTTCAACAATATTCGAAATACAGAACAGCTAATAATTTCAATTCCGAAAGTTTTGATTGAAATCAGAAATGCGCACAGGTCTAATAAGCTCTTAAAGTCTTAATAGCTTTTTCTAGAGGGTATACCAAATCAATGCATTAATAAATAATTTTTAATTAACTTGATTTCCCCATTTCTCAACCTGTTTCTAACCATTTTCTTTTTGTTTTTCCTTTTGCAGTTATTGGCCAGCATGCAGCGCTCTAAATGACAACACGATACCAAAAAGTTGAAACTCGCTTTGTGATAAACCCAAGTTGAATAAAGTACGCGCCAAGTAGTTATAAATACTTTATACATTATAAATATTATATTTAATTACAAAGTTTTTTTTTTAGTTGCTATTATATATATATATATTTTCTGTTAGTGAGACATTGAGACAAACTTGATAAAAGACAACAAAAAACACTTAACACTGCAAAACAAGAAACTTAAACTTAAACTTAAAACTGTAACTGTAACTGTAACTGTAACCCAAAAAGACAACTAGAGCTTATAGAGAGTAACATAGTTAAGGATTAGCCCACCCGAACTGAACGATTAATATATCAATATATATATATATATATATACGCGTGTCCTGCTCACCATGTCACATGGGGACCTTGAGGAATGTACGTAATATATCCTGCCGATGAGCTCATCTTGATGACCTATGGTTTCTTTGCGCCACGTGTGAAACCACGACCCTCACTCGACTGCCTGCCCGAGCCGCTGGTGCCTTTAGAGTATCCAACTAGAGTCAACTCGAACAACAACAACAACAGCAACAACAAGAACAAGAACAAGAACAACAAGAACAAAAGCAGCATCCCCGTCGCCACCAGCTTTACACACAACTCCTGGACACCACCACCACCACCTCCGCCCACAGTCGACGTCGTCGCCGCCCCACTGCCCTGGACACCAGCACCGCCCACATTTTTCAGCGATCCGTTGCCCATACCACCCCACAGCAACTGGACACCACCACCGCCCACATTTGCCGCCGATCCGTTGCCCATACCAGCCCACAGCAACTGGACGCCACCAAGTGCCGTTCCACTGCCCATACCACACCGCATTCCTACTGCCTTAGCCGCACCCACGCCACCCAACTCCCCCTTGAAGCAGCTCTCACCGCTTGCTGCGCCGAGCAACTTCTTCAGCTTTGAGGAATCTCAAAGTCTGCCACAGACGCTCACACGTCGCACCTCGCGTGCTTCTTTAACCCACTCCAATCACAACTTGGGCGGAGTAGGAGCAAGCAGCAGCAGCAAGCGCTCCAGCGTACGCAGCAATCGCAGCAAGGCGCCCTCGCCCATGTATAATGACGCCAGCATGCAAGGCGGGAACACTGCACCTGACAGACGCGCACCATTCCAGCGCAGCAGCGCTGCCTACGACGAGGAGCAGCCGCAGCAGCTAACGGAATATGATGCACGCTCACGCAGTCCCAGCATCTTTCTGGAGCCACCCACACCCGATCCCACAAATGCACACTTTGGCCATGGCTGGGGTCGACCCATGTCGCCCATGGATTTGCCGCCGGAGCCGCGTGCCAGCAGCAGCGTGGCCAGCAGCAAATCGCCCACAAGCAAATCCCGCTTGCGCCCCAAGCTGCATATACCGCTGGGTCGGCTCGGTCGTTCCACATCCTCGGATACGCGTGAGCGGGAGAGCAATCGGCTGCGTGAGGATGTCCATGTGCATGTGGAGAATCCGGTGTTTAGCAGCGAGAATCTGCGACAGAACAACTTCGATGCATTCTTTGAGGCCAGGGAGCCGGTCATCAAGCTACAAACGCGCACACCCAACTCGGCGCCAGCGGAAGGACCTCAGCTGGAGCGCTGCGCTGGCGTCTATGATTCACCCAGAACGCGCAGTCCGGCGGGCAGCACGGGCGGCGGACTCTTTGCACGCTCGCCGCGGGAGGATCGCGAGCGTGCGCTTAATGCGCGCTCCCGCAGCGCAGATGAGGCGGGGGGCGGTGCTGCGGCTGGGGGTGCGGTTGCTGCGGGCAGCACAGCAGGTGGTGCTCCTCCAGCCTCTGCCAGCGCTGGTGGCGGCGCGCACTCCAAAGGTGACAGGTGCCCCCAAAAATTACATTTTTACAAAATCTAATCAAATTTCAAGTTTACAGTTGTTTATTGCTGCTGCTGCTGCTGCTGTTGCAACGCAAGCTATAAAAAAAAAGAAAACATGAACTACTCTTAGAAATTGTTGTTTGTTTGATTGATTGATTGAATGAATGATTGACGACAAGTGCGAAAGTGCTGCCAAAGTACTTAACTGCACTTTCTGAAATGATTTTTATGACCTTGCAGAGTGTTATTTGACAACTTTGTTGTTGTGTTTGCTTTTATCTGGGAAGCTGTTAAAATGTTGAGCAGAAAAATCAAGTTAAGAATATCTAGGTTTATAAATGAGTACCAAGTATATCAAGTTAGTGTTTGCCTATCTTTATAAAGACTCTAGTATTATTTTCTAACTTATATTCTTTTAACTTATTTTGATTTATAACTTTTGAAGTTTAATTGCCAAATTGAGTAGACTTCATTCATTTACTTTATATTTTTAAAATTGCAGCTAGTTTTCAGTACTTTTTTCGATGAAAGAAATTAGAGATATTTTTGGATTAGTTGGGTTTTTTTTTCTTTCCGTTTATACTTATTTTTAACTCCATTTGTTTTAAGAATGAACCACTTCAGGATGCCGTATCTGTTTTCCAACATTTTAAAATTAGAAAAGTCATTTGTTCGCTGTCAACATAGTTCAAAATAAACAAATCAAAATAAGAAAGAAATAAGAAAACATTGCCTTAAAAAGGGCACCACGCGTTTGCTTAAACCGTTTGAGAATTATAAGCGACACTCTAAAAAATATATTTTTTTGATTATGATAAAGTGGCTTGCTTTGATGTTTTAATGTGAAATTTCCGTTTGTCGGTCTGTCTGTCCGTCCGTCCATGCATATGAACGAAATTTTATTAAAGCTAGAGCAATCAAATTTGCTATACTTCTTTTATGCGAAATTACGAAATAGAATTCTAACTCTTTATAAACAAGATAATAAAAGAGTTCATTAGAGATTAGTTAATAAAAACTTGAAGACTAAAATGATGACGAGGGCTACATTATAGGAACATATAAGTTTCTGATTTCGATTTGCTTTTCGTCCAAAATTTGGCAAATCAATTTTAAAGCTAAGTTAGAATTAAATTGAAAATATGTTAAAGTTAGTTCTCAAAAGAAATTAGAATAAAAGAGTTTACTTTGTATAAGTATCTTTTTGATAAAACAAGAATGTTATTTTTAAAATGATATATTTAAAAAGTACAACAAATAACCTCTGCAAGGATGTGCAAGCTTTTGCATGTCGATGCTCTTAGTTCTCTTTCATGTTTTGTCTTGCACAGTTGCGTTAAAAATACAAAAAAAAAACAAAAAAAAAAAAACTAAACATTACGAGTTGAATGAGTCGAGTGCTTAAGCTGCTTGACTTTAACAGGAAATATGCCTGGTTGCCCGCCCCAACTGCCCCCTCGAACTGCCTGGCAGTCGTCTTATCCTAATTCTTATCACACATGCAATGACGATGTCGAGTTTTGCTTGCATGCAAAGTGGATTATGTGCATGCCTGCATATATGCTATGGCAACTAAACCTCTGCGCCTGCCACGCCCACCCACAGAGGCACACACACTGGGATTTAACCTTGCATTGCGTGCCGCTGGCAATGAGAGGGGATGGGTTGGTAGATTTGCAGCACGCGCTCGCGAAATGGGCACGCACATAATTCCTTTAGCAGTGCTTTTCAAAGGCAAATGTAAAGGAGCAGGAGCAGTAGCAGGAGCCAAGGAGCCAAGCAACCAAGAAGCCTGCTAGCTGCTAGCACATCCTCCTGCTGTGTGAGATGACGGACGCCTTCCAAACTGAATGCCAAGCTTAGCAGCGCGTGAAGTGTAATCAACAACGTCAGCAGGCAGCTGGCAGCTGGCAGCTGGCACCATATCCTTGCAAGGAGCAGCTGCAGTCTGCACGTGAGCTTGCCACGCCCCCTTCAAGACAAGCAAACGAGTTGTCGCCCACTTGGAATTCATTTAAAAGTTCACAGTGCGCGCAAATTTGATGACCAGCAGCAACCAGCTAAACTAAAACTAAATCAACAGCGTGCTCTACGTGATGCTGCTCGAACACACAGCTAAGGGATATACTACTACCACACTGCTTTCGTCCTGGCAATCTCAGACACGCCTTGTTTATTTCGCTTCAAATTGCTGTCGGATAACTAAAGGATATATATACTATATATAAGTGCTAAGCACATGCCACATCCCGTGCCAGTTTGGACGCCTGCATCCGCTTCTGCGTCATTTAGTGTCGCTAAATAATTTCTATAGCATACTTTTGTGGGCAACAAAATAAGCACTCATACGCCATGTGCGTCGCTCCAAAGCAATGCAGCTGCTGCACATCTAATCGTGGAGCATCTGTTTAAGCTCGTTATCGCATGTATTGGAGCTGAGCGACAATTGACAATTGGACTCTGACAGTTGACAGTGACTGTGACTATGCTTAACATTATGTTAGCTATGTAGATGGCATCGTATACAGCGCTCAAAAGGCTGAGACTGTATAAGATATAAGTTGAGAAATAGCGAAAATGGTTTATATACTCATTTAATATCGTTAAAGATAAAATAAGAGCAAAAATTAAAACTTAACATTAATATGGGGATAATCAAATTGAAAAGATTAAAAGTTGGTCCAACATTTGTTGCCAGGATTGATCTTACTTTTATTATCGTGAGTGTGACTGTTATCGGCACTGCATATCTTAATATCAGGACTGTTACTGCGACTGTAACTGTTAATGTTACTGTTGTATATATATATGTTATATCAGAACTGAGACTGCAATACTGTTGGATGAATAAATCTATACTTTTGCTACTTTTCCGAAAATCGAACCAAAAGGAAATATATAATCAGGCCTGTTCCGAATTCAGTACGTCTTTTTGTACAAAGGAATGAGTTCCGAACGATTTACAAATTAGTGTACTTACTTTCGATCGGAATGGATTCGTTTTTTCGTTTAAAAGGTCGTTAACAGTGAATTAAAACCTTTAAACGGTTGTTAACAGTGCTGTAAACGAATAACATACAGCTCTGTTAACGATAACAGGACTTGGTTTGCTTGCATGTGGAACAACTTCAAACTAAGTTTTCTTAATTAATTCTTAATCAGAGTGTGTCACGATATTTGTCAGTCACAGATAGAACAATATTGCTCATGTCTGATACGTATGCGTGTGGTCAGCTAGACAGATGTATAGAGAGTTGGACAGTTGGACAGCAGCACATTTGAACAGTCGGACAGTTGAAACAGTTAAACAGAGTCACGGGTCCCAAAAGCAATTTGTGCTTGGCACCAAAATTCGAAAAGCCAATGGCATTACGCTTCATTTATCGATTGAATTTGAAATGAGCCTCAATTGGGGATAGGCAAGCGTCTTTGGTCGTAGTCCACGAGTCCCGATTCTTGACTTGTTCTGTTGACTTTTGTAATGGGCGCCCAAAGTACTTGAAATTTCTCCGTTTGCTCAACTGAAAATACAAAGAAATAAAAGAAAATAACAAACAAGAAAGCAAAACCCGAGCTGGAATCATTATTTATGCATAAATATGAGAAGCAGCGATTTGTTTGATTGCAGGGTGTTTATACGTCCGGGTTGCCCGGCCAGATGGAGTGTGAGGGGCGTGGACAACATGTCTGGCACGTCAGCCCCAATACATTTCAGTATTTATCACGGAAATAAGAAAAGAAAAAGTACGAAAAGAAAAAAGAGAGAAGAATTCCTGTCATGCCTGCCATTATTGTGACTGCCAAGCGAAAGGGGCAAAAGTGCGGGGGAAAAACGAAAGTCGAACGCATACCAAAGACTGAAACGGGCTACTGTTTAATTTGAGTTACTTATTTACTTACTTACAATTATATAAATATATACATATATTTTTTTTTTGTATAGCTTTTAGATTGGCATTTATGCCAATTCGATTTGTGTTCAGATTTTGATTAAATTGAAACACATTTGATATGGAATTTAATTTGTTTTGCATACATTTCTCATTTTCTCGTTTTTTCGTTATTGCGTTTATCGTTTTGTTTGCGTTTGGAATTTTTCTTGCAGTTTTATTTTCCATTTTATTTTAATTGCTTGATTTGTATTAATTGTTGATTTCGGTTTTAAGCATTCTTTTCTTTTTGAATTTAAATTGAGTTTGTGCTGTTTGCTATGACATATGATGTTTAATAAAAGTGTTTTATTTTCATATAGATTCTTTGGCAAAATCTTCAAGTGGTCCAAAAAATCGTAGGTTCTTCGGGTGGAGGGGACCACGCGGTGGTTCCCTTAGCCCACGGGGCAGCATGGCGTCCTATAATGGTGTACTAAAGGATTACAGTCACAGCAGTTTGAATGAGGCTTTCAAATCCCAAAACAATGTCAACTTTAAGTTAATTAAAACAGGTGAGTTTTATTTTTATATTATTATTATTATTATTATATTATTATTACAAAATCCACAAATTTCGAAAAAATGGATTCAGGAAAAGAAAAACAAGTAAGAATTCTCTAGTCGAGTGTGCCCGACTACGAGACTCCTTGCTCCCAACTTGCATTTCAAGCAGTTCAGCGGCAATACAAGCAAGCAGCGCACTTAACTTGTAAAGTGCCTGTCAAACTGTGGTTTCTGCCAGCTGAGACGGGGGTAATAGATTCTTCCATAACTTTGGTGCTATTTATCCGATCGTAATGAAATTAACGCATCCGATCAACATTGGTTAAACATATTTGTGTACCAAAAATCAAAGCTTTATCTTTAAAATTGTGGCTGTGGGAGTCTTTTGCGATTTGCGGGGGTGAGGGGGGTGCATCCGAAATTTGAAATAAACTTGATCTGCGTATGGTATACAGGAACCTGCATGCCAAGTTTGGTGTCTCTAGCTCTTGTAGTCTCCGAGATCTGTGTGTTCATACGGACAGACGGACAGACAGACAGACAGACAGACGGACAGCCGGACAGACACACGGACATGGCTAGTTCGTCTCGGCTGTTGATGTTGATCAACAATATATATGGTTTTTATAGTCGGAAATGCCTCCTTCTGCCTGTTACACATATTTGCGGTACTTTATAACTCCCTTTTTCCCATTTTTAATGGGAACAGGGAGTAAAAAATTTGAATATTTTGTTTATTAATTTGATATAACAAATTTGTAGCGAAATGTAAGTCGCTTTGAAGTAGACTTAGTTTGTCTAATTAGCCAAAAGAAGCTTAAATATAAGTCTGTCATATTTATGAGAAATTATAGCGAAACTAGAAGCCGGAACGGGATTCGATATGTCACACACAAAAGGCAAAAGTTTTTTGTTTGGCTGTGGAACATGAGAAATTCAGAGTGTGTTTAGCTATTTTTGTGCCCAAACAACAATTTACATTGTGCATGTGTGTGTGTGTGTGTGCTTGTGTGTGTGTGTGGGTGGGCTGTATTTTATTTGATAAGTTTCTCGTTTGTTTTCCGCATATGTGTGCATGTGTGTGTGCGTTTGTTTAGACGGCTTTCGCTTTATGGCTTATTGATTTCAATCGCACTGTGCGTCTTTGTCTTTTGCCATGTCGTACATTAATGCCTTGTCTTTGAGCCATAAATCTATTCAATTGATGTGCACACGTTCCCAAATTCCCATGCTTAAAATAAACGCTGCTTAACAGCTGCAAACGTGGCGTATACATAATTTGAACATCTAAGCTCTCTCAACTAACTATTTTGGCTGCTGTACTTTGAAGTTTGTTTTAACTTTGCTGCATTGACCTTTTGAAACTTGTTTCTCAATATTTTGCTGTTGTTGTTGTTGTAGCAGCTGCTACAGTTGCCAACAGACAACATTTCAAAGCACAACAAGCATAACTTTGACTTGTGTCAACGAAACTTTACTTTTACTACAGAAGCCTCTTTGCCAAAAAAAAGCAATACACAAACTCAGCTCAAATTGCATTTGCTTCATCGAGTTTGTAATTTTGCAACTCCCAGTGCGTGTTTGATCCAACTTTTTAATAACATTTTTGTAAGCCGAGCAAAGCGGCAGCATAGTTTATCTGTCAGTTGCAACTGAGGCAGGTATTGTTGTTCCAGTGGTGTTTATAGCATTTATTTCAGTGAGGTCTCCTTTTTTTTTAATTAAATATTATATAAGCTTTGTTTTCAATTCGCTTTTATATGAATTCTATAGAAATGTGTTGAGCAAACTTTGCGCATCTATTCTGAAAATGAAATAAAAGCTGTGGAATGCAGCGGTATACAATTATTTTCAGCTTGCAATTGAAGTGAAAGTGACTTGGAAACGAGGTTATACTATATATATTATATATAACGTTCAGATTTTTAAAGTATTTATCAAGTTTACACGCGCCAAGGTTTCGTTTTACACAATTCTTCAATGGTATTTTCCGACCTTTTTTTAGTAAATACTACATTCAAAGTGCTTTGAACTGGATTACAGTCCGATTGTAAACTATATTGTGCATTTTTAAAAAACGCAGCCTCTGGAAAGTATTTTAAAAACAAAAACTTGCCTGATTTCCATTAAAAACTTATTTCTATCCAAAACTGTACTGGATAAGCTAAGATTGTTCCTCTGAAATTGAATTTGCTTCCAAAATATTGATATTTAGTTTTATTGATTATGTAAACTGCAAGATATTGAAGACAAAAGTAACTCAGGATAGACACATCAGTATCTTGAGGTACAACTTATTTGAAATTATGAAGTTAACATGGTTACCTATCTATCAAGACTGCTGTGTCTTGCTCCGAAATCAAGTTTTAAACTCTCGAAATACAATTTTGAAATGATTTTAGATAGCCTGAAATCTGACTGACCCAAGGATGCTTTATTCAACTCAAAAGCTTTATCCGTTAGATTGATTGTTCTACTTCAAAACCTATTCTGTTAGATTGAAATTGCACAAATCTCTGGTAAACCTTTTCAATTTACAACCTAAATTGAAAACGAATGTGTTCAAAACCACAAAACCAAAGCCAGCATCCCACTTTTGGATACACCACTTTATATAGAAAACTAACCAACTGTAGCTATTGGTAATAGCAATTGCTGTGAAAATTGTTAACATTCCACTTACATAGCAAGTTTCCAGCATTTAAATTATCTACAGATTGAGATTTTTGTTCGGCTTGCTGACTTTTAAGTGAAGAATGCTGGCAACTTAAAGACTACTTGTTGCTGCTTTGGCTGAGACAGACACTGTGCATCAGTCAATAAAAATGTTTATAGCCCTGGTTGCTCTGCTATAAAAACTGAAAGGTAGGTGACTCTGGTGGCAAGTTAAGCAAAGTGAAGTTAAAAGCCAGCGCAGATTCATATATATTTAAATAGTCGTAAATGTGATGGATTACGAGCGATGACTGACAGTTTTTCTCATATATATATATAGTATGTATGTATATATGACGCAGCTATTCATGATTTTTTACGAGCCAGCCTTTTCATATTAAGTATACGTATGCGCGTTTATGTGCCGCACACACATACATTGTGTGAAATGAAATATTTGTACCTTCTAGCCATGTTTAACTCTTTGGCTTATTTCAGTTTAAACAGTTTGCCTGACACTTTTAAGCTACTTTCAAAATGTTGTTCATTTAAGCCTTAAGGCTTAGCGCAAGCTCTGAGAACTGCTTTACTTATACTCTCACAGCTGTTAAGTATGTGTGAGTGTGTGAGAGCGTGTGTGCGTGTAAGTTCAGAAGCTGACGCTAATGCACTTTGCTGCAACAATCAAAACATTTTGTTTTCATTCCCTGTTTCCATTAAAAATGGGAAAAAGGGAGTTATAAAGTACTGCAAATGTGTGCAACAGAGAGAAGGAGGCATTTCCGACTATATAAACTATATATATTCTTGATCATCATCAACAGCCGAGACAAACTAGCCATGTCCGTCTGTCCGTCTGTCTGTCTGTCTGTCTGTCCGTCTGTATGAACGCATCGATCTCAGAGACTATAATAGCTAAAGACACCAAACTTGGCATGCAGGTTCCTGTATACCATACGCAGATCAAGTTTATTTCAAATTTCGGATGCATGAAAATAGTTATATTTGGACGGAAAATTCTGTTAAATGTCAAAATGTGGAAGTTGCATTCTGTTATTTTCAACTTAAGCTGACTTGAAAGTAGTTATTTTGGGAGAGAACATTCTACTTTGCATCAAATATGAAAATGTTGAAGTTGATTATTGTAATTCAAAACTCAAACTGGCTACCAAATAGTTATTTTTGGGCAGGACTTCGATGAAATTTGTAGTTGCAACATAATTGAGTTAAATAAACATCTAGAAATTTCATTAAATTAAACCAATTTCGACAAAGAAGTTCAACTTAAGCTATTTTTCACTCTTTACTTTGCTGTGTCTAAATGTTTAATGACTTGTCTGAAAGCAGAAGGTATTAGGAAATGGGTTGGGCTTTTGGGGGTGAGCTACTAAAGTATGCACAGTGGGATTTCGATGTCTGGTTTGGCATTTATATTTTTATCTACGCTAAAAGAAAAACCAATCGTTACAAAAAACCCAGTTTGCTTTGCTTCTATGCAAATTAAGTTGTAATTTGAATTTCCAACGATTTTGCTATGTCCGTTTTTTTGGTGTCGTCCGTTTCCTTGGAGCTTTGTTTAACATGTTTGTATATGTATTTTAAAATAGTTTAATGATTTTTTAGTGATTTGCAAAATTCAATCGATATAGATGTGATTTGCAATTAGATGAGAAATTTTAATCCATTTTGTGATACATAAAGGAACTTTTCAAAAGAAGCGCAGCAAACTTTTCTTGGAAAAACAAGCGCTAAAAGTAATAAACGTTAATTGGCTTGAAAATAAGTATTATTCTATCTATATTAAATGAAACACGCTTATTCCATTATTGCAGTATCCGATTTCAACGAATCACTTTCCCAATTGTATGAGGAACATGCAACTGCCCTTCAAACTTTAGTGTCCAATTATCGCAAGAAGAATGCCGAGCTGCGCAAGGAAAGGTAAGTTGATTGGAGCAGCACAAAACCAATTTCAATGCAGCTGATACATTTTGAATAATTTATTTTTATATATTTTTCAATGGAATATAGACCCAACTGCCATCTGGGCATCTTTCAGGCATGGGAAACATTCCTGCAGGAAGCGGAAACAGACTCTCAGGCCTGCAACGATGTTGCCAGCGTGCTCTCTCGCCAGGTGAGAAAATTGACAAGGTTTTCCAAAAATAAAATTTGTCAACTATGCTCATGTTGACAGTTTAATGCAAAAGTTACGTTGCGAGCTTAAAATGTAAACTAAATAAAACAGCTCGGTTTAGATTTCATTACGGCGAACGAATATAGATTGTGGCTGTCAAATGAGTTAATTGAATAATGGACATCCTTAAATCAATCCTCGGGTTAAAACCGAAAATTAAATACATATAGTATATACATATATGACCACATACTAATTATGCTTAATGTGTGCGTATGTGTATGTGTATGTGTATGTGTGTGGGAGTGAAATTGTGCGAGTGTCCGCCGCTTTGGCAGCCTTGGGAATTCGCATGTGTAATTTAAGTGCCGCGTAATGTAATTTTTTTTTTTATACATAACAAATGCTTAAAAAGGGTATCATTAAGTGAAAATGCGTGTAACAGGCAATCTCCAAATTTTATTAAGTATACGTATATGGCAATATATATAACAGTCTCTTTGTCTGTCCGGCTGTATTGACGCGTTCAATTCAGAAACCACATTTTAAATAACTACCTTCACTTTTTACAGTCTAAACTATAAATATATTATGGGTGCATCAGAAATTTCAAATAAACTTGATCTACGTATCCCAAGTTTGGTGTCTCCAGCTCTTATAGTCTCTGAGAACTGTGCGTTCATACAGACAGACAAACGGACAGACAGACGGACAGACAGACGGACATGGCTAGTTCGTCTCGGCTATTGATCCTGATCAACAATACATATAGTTTATATAGTCGGAAATGCCTCCTTCTGTCTGTTTCACACATTTGAAGTACTTTATAACTCCCTTTTTCCCATTTTTAATGGGAACAGGGAGTAAAAATATTAAAACAATCAAATCAAACACATGAAAGTTATTCAAGAAACTATTTGAAGAGTGCATATTACGCATACGCCATATTGTCATATGACACTTTATCATTCGATTTGTGTTTAAGCTTAATTAGGGTATCTCTTAGTCGAGCACACTCAACTGTAGCATATTTACATATATGTTATTTTATGTGTGTTTGTTATTTTTTGTTGCTTTGTTTATATTTGTGTATTTAATTTGCATTTTAACTTATGATTTGCATTTTTAGGCTAGCCTGACAAAACAAACTCAAAATTAAAACATGTTTATTAAACAGAATATATCTTTAAGTATTGATTTTCATTAAAACAGCAGAAAGCTACTGAAGAAGAAGAAGAAACATGTTTCTAAGACAATAGAAAACATTGATGCATTTTTCAAATTTGAAAATACATCAAGTTTTTGAGGCTACATTCATTTCTTTTCTGAAAGAATTTTTGAGCTAAGTTAACTTTTTTGTTATAAACAGGACTTTCTTTTTCAAAATACCTTTAAGCCTTGATTTGAAACACGTTCAACTGTTTAATAATGAAAACTTAACACATTCAGCTAATAATAAAATGTATAATAATTGTTGTTGTTCACTTTCAATTTTACAGGTGTCACGACCAATGCTGGATAAATCCTTTCATCGCAAAGTTCAAAGTCGCAAAATATTTACACACAGGGAGTCCTTTGAGACTATTATCGCAAAGACTGAAGAGAAGCTATCGAAGGTGTGTATGTGTGTGTGTTATGAAATAACTTTCAGCATAATTAAGTGTCACTTCCCCAACCCCCTTGCTACCCCCTACTCAACTTCAAGTGGGCTTTAACAACATTGTCAAGCACTTGGCTTATTAAGTGCTTAAGACTTATGTTTACAGAAAGCGGTTTTAAGATCACACACACACATCAATTTACATTAAGCATACGCAATGTTGCTGCATGCCACTTGAATTGAAACCAGAATAATATTGTCAGCGGTTTGGCTTACGTTTCAAATTAATGTTTGCAATCTAGCTACGTTCTGTGTTTGGCTTTGAAACCGCTTTTTGCAGCCTTGATATTACGCATACGCATTGTTGCCGCATGGCACTTGATCATTCAATTGGTGTTTAATCATTTCCTTTTGACTGTATTTTGTACATTTGTGTTTTAGTGTCGCCTGGACTATAAGCAATGCCATCTGGCACATCGCCAGAATCCCAGCCAGCACTCGCTTACGGAATATATAGATGCACACAATGCGTATGTGCAGCAGTTGCATGCAACGAATGGCATGCTGGAGGCCTACCATGGCGACACATTGCCACAACTGATGCAGGAACTCGAGGAGATACACAACGATCTATCTAATATTGTTGCCGACTCGCTGCAGCAGGGCGCCGATGTAATTGCCAACAAGGTGAGTCACTGCGAAAAGGAGTCTGCAATCTCAACTGATTTATGACTGCGGATTAAAGTTCACCATTTGTGGCACTTGCTGCTGCCATGTACTATGGGCTAAATGTGGCACTTTTTGTGGCATTCATTTGTTAGTTGAAGTAGCTTTTGAGTATACTCTGCAATATGTCATTTAAAAATTAACATATTTTTAAAGTTTGTACAAATAGTTTTGTAATATTCAAAAGTAATTTAATTTCTTTCTTTATTTTTAAAATTTTTTTTTTAAGTTTTTGGTGAAAGGCTTTTTCTACATATTCATCTGTAGCTCGTTGGAACTTTGCTTTCCCAAAATGATAGTTTGACGATGAAAAGCTTTTGAAATAAGAGCCAAGTTAGTAAGTTTTCAAAAAATTTTAAGTTGGAAAAAGCAGGAGAATTTAAAAAACACATTTTTTTTCTTCTTTTGTAAAAGAAATGTGATACCATTTAAAAGTTAACAAATTGGTATGCAGTAAAACATTCAAAAGATTTTTCAATCTATTTATAAGTCAAAAACATATTGCAATTCCAAAATTATATCGATTTATCGGGCTGCTTTTGCTCCGAAAATGTCTCATTTCCGAATACACATGATTTGGATGTGAATTCAAAAGTTAAATGCGAAGTTCATATCAAAAAAACTGTTTAGCAATAAGCTTTTAAGAGACTTTAGTTGTTTTAATCGAAAGTGCAATTCAGGGTATTAATATCCATCAGCAAATTGCTTATCAAAAGTTCAATGTTAATGTATCTCATAATACAGTTTACTGTTTTAATAACACAAATTCGTTTCATATGCTATTAAAAAATTGTATTTATGACTGAAAAAAGTATACATTATTCCCATAGTGCAGCGCAGCAGGTGGTTTGTTCTTTGTGGTTGGTGTTTTTGTTGCAGGGTGTTCAAGTTGACATAATTGCATGGCTAGAATATTACAGTTAATTTTGAGTAAGGACTGAAATTGGCTGGAATATTGTACTTTTTGTACTCCACACAATATACAATTGCAGCACTCAGCACCATTATAATAATTGCTCATAATTGCGACTCCAGGGGCCGCAATTTGTGCAGGTAATTTATTTAATGTTGAGTTGCGTGCGCTTGAACATCAAACAATTGCCGAGCAAAATGCTTATGTTTATTAAATGTTTATTTTTCTTTTTTACGAAAACATACCATATTTGTACTATATATGTATGTATATATATATATAAATCTATATATTTATAGGCCACGGACCAGGCCAAGCGCTATGCGAGTCTGACCAACCAATGTGGCGCTGTTTCCTCGCAACAGGATCTGTTGAACTTTGTGCGTCTCCTGGCGCAACCTTCGCAGGCACAAAAGATACCCAGACGCGCCTTTGCCCCACCACAAGCACAGCAACCAGGCGAGCCGGCGGAAGAGACGGGTGACTATAATGTAAGTAACCTAGCAAAAACACAAACACACCGGATTTACACTCTGAAACTAACTCATGCGCTTAATTGCCATTTCCTTTTGAAATTGTGGCCTACATTCGTTTGCATTTACACGTTGAATTAAACTCATGACGTTTTTAGAGAGAGATTTATAATTTTGGAAATATTGGCTTAGAAATGTTGGCAAATAAATGAATAGAAAACCATTGAAAATTTTCCAAAATAAGTACAGAAATTCAGAATTTATCCGACCTGTTCTGGTTTCCACTTTCGGCAGCATTTCGCGAAAGTAAATTTAACTAAAATCATCAGATTTGCATTATAGTCTTAGAAATAGGGAACGAATAATATCTCATCTTCCAAAGAATTCAATCTTTGATAAAAGTCAAGTGAATTCAATCCGAAAAAAAATTGTAAAAAGTGAAAAGAGGAATATTTTAACAAATTTTACTTCTTTCAAATCTTTCGGAAAGTGGAATCCTGTACACCTTTTTATAACTTTTCAATACCCATCACTACTTTTATAACCCAAATGTGCATGACTGTAGCCCACTGCTGCTCTGACACACAAAACCTCGGGTTCGATTCCCCGTCAAAAAAATCGTTTTATGTTTAAAAATTGATATCACTATCATTATCATTAAAAAAACCCAAAAATAATACTTAACAAAAATATCCATAAATTATATTTTAACTTGCAATAAGTCCATCTGTTACTTTTATTAAAATTCATAAAACATAAAATGTTACATTTGATTTATCAAAGTAGAAATAATATAATATCGAATCATTTATATATCGATATATACATCTCTTCCTGACAAACAGATAGACCCCATATACACTTTGTGTACATTTAAAAAAAGGGGGCTACAAATAAACATTCGAATTGTCGATAACAATGTCAATATGAAGGCGTTATGTCAAAAGATGAAATCATGACGATAGATCCCTTTAATATATCGATAATATCGATATATTTCTTGTATCTTTATGCTTCATTCCTGCCCAAAAACCAGCCTCAAAGCTAAATTCAGCGTGTAAATAGGCACACATACATACATATGTTAACACACAGAGAGATATGAGAGAGATTTGTGTAGTGCATTACAACACCTAAACATATAAACATAAACATATAAATTCTCCATCCACAGGAAATGACGCCCCTTTTGCGCAACGAGCTCGTCTTTGACCGCCACTCGACGCTGTCGCAGCGCTCGGCGCTGGAGTCGCTAAAGCGTGAGACCATTGAATTGGAATTGCAAATACGTCTGCTGCAGGTGAGTGTGTGTGTGTGTGTGTGTGTGTAACAAGTGTAACAAGTAATATATGTAATATATACCTATAATATATACACACATATGTATTTGTTTGCTATACAGGAGTCCATTGATGCACTGAATCGCACACAATCGCGCGGCATTGAGGGACAGCTGTTTAACAAGGTTAACGAGCTCCAAGAGGATTTATCATTGAAGAAGTTTGATTTGCGCGCCAAGCAAATACACCTCGGCGCTATGCGTGCACAGGTGAGTTATGCAAAACTGTGTTGAAAAGCTTACGTGGGGTTAGTCAAGACACAAACCAAAAGCGCTCAAAAGCTTTTGAGGCAAACTTGCCTTGAGCTTTGCGGCGCACCTGTTGCGCTGAGTGAGCTTTTGCGCGATAAGAAGTCTTGTAAATTTTATCAAGTGTTGTTTTCTATATTTAAGCTGTGTTTTAAGCTCGCTTTATTTATCAGTTTCGCGTTCTATATAATCGTGTGCACGCTTCAAAAGTGCACATGAACTCAAATAGCAACTTCGTATGTAGGTCAAACAGCTGTGAGATATTTGGATATACACTGCGCATGTGACCAAAAAAAAAAAAAACAACAGAAATTCCCAAGCAAACAACTCCGGAAAAGTGCGTCCTTCGTTTTAGTATAACGGTAGCTGTGCTTGCGTTTGGTCACCGTGTGGACAACGGCATATGTGTGTGTAGAGTAGCAGGCAAAACAAAAGACAAAGTCGAAAACATGTGCTAAAACTGTACATTTTGAGATAAGAAAGCTCAATAAACAGTTGCAGTTGTTTGTTTTGGTGTCACTATAACAGTTATTTAAGCCATTTCGTATTGTGCGAGGCTCTGTTTATTGTTGTTGTTGTGGTTGAGAGGCAAAGCACAACGCAAATAACTTTAACCTCAAGCTTCAAAACAGCTGTTCGCACGAGTGTGGCGAGAGAGAGGAAGAGAGAGAGAGAGTGCGAGTGCGAGTGCGAGTGCAAGTGCGAGTGCGAATACGAGAGCGAATACGAGAGAGCGTGTGTTTACGAGAGAGAGCGCTTGCATGCGCAGCGTTGCCAGATCGTCGTCGTTATAGTGCAACTGTTTACGAGTATAAAAGCAACGTGCAAGTCTCGCTTCAACTCAGTCACGTGCCTGCATTTGAACACGTTGCTCATAACGCGCGTCGCGCTTGCGAAACCAAAAAATAACTCGAAATAGCTGCTGAGTGATCCGCATCCGTTTCGACAAATTAGCCGTCAACTTTTATTGGACGCGCCTTCTTAAAAAGCCAAATACAAACAAACAAAATAAACGTCTACAAACAACAAATAAAATAAAAAATACCCCTGAGAAATGCGTTTTTAGTCTGAAGGCGTTGTCCCAGAGCAACAATTTAGTCCTTAAACCAAAAAAAAAAAAAAAAATAAAGCAAAACATTCAGTTTGACCGACCACAGACAATATATTTTTAAGAGCGCAGGACAGGCAGGCTTTTTTCGTGTTTCAGTTTGAGACAATTTTTCAAATAAATCTTAAAACTTGACTTGAGCGTAAGTAAAGCAAAAACTAAAAAAAAAAAACTAACCATGTTGTTAAACAACTCCACAACAACAAAGTTAAAATTATAGCTAGCCTAATTTCTTAGCATACTTTTTTATCAAAAAACACGCATACGCACCATGCGCCCAAAAACTAATTTTTTCGCTGTCTGTCCAAACAAAATGCAATGCAAACAACAATTTCTACAAAAAAAAACAAAAAAAAAAAACAATATTTAATTCATAAATAAATATTTACTACGTAGCACTGTCAGTTTTCTTCGAATCGTTTTTTTGCTTGCTTTATAAGTACTTCTTAATTAGTGCATTCAAAATAATATACAAATAGAGAACCAAGTCGGTTGGTCACAACTTGGCAAAAATAACACACATACAACCACACACACACACACACACACACGCTTGTACTAAATTTTTAGCGGCAATAGCTATAGATATCAGGAATCGAAACAGTTTTTATGAATATAAAAATTAATTTGAAAAAAAAACCCTTAATGTAAACTATTATTTATTTGAATGATGTTTAGATTTATATTTTTTCTTTATGTTTTAAGCAAATATAAAATTTTGTTTATCTTTTTAACTGTAAAAGTCGGTGGAAGTTTTTTAATATAGTAAATCAAAAACCAAAATTACAGTTCACTTTCAGCTTTATTCTTTCAAAATCGAAGTTTAAAGATTTCTTTTTGAGATCAAACTTATCTTCTTATCTCTCAAGCACAACTAATAAAACTTAGCACTATCAAGGACTATTTATCTGCCGTATCGGAAAAACGCAATTGCTTCAATATTTTTAAAATCGAAAGATATTCAAATAAAAATTAACATTTTTCGACAAACCTTAACTCTATTAAATATCTCTTATCTAAATCATTAAAATTCTTATTCTTAAATTAGACAAAGAGTTCATTGTTTCATAAAGATATTTCCTTATAATTTTTATAGCAAAAATCAGATCATTTTAATTTTAAAAATTTGAAATAAATACTAAACCAGCAAACTTTTTTAAAATACAACTTGCAACTGTTTCGGTTCCTGATAAGATATATTTACATCTATCTGTATCACACTCTCACCTATAACATATCTAGCCACACTTTAATATAAATAGAATACAAATACAAAAAAAAAGCTACTCGTATGTATTGTAAATACCAAATACAAAACTAATCCACACTTTGCTAATCTATAGAAAGTAGTTAACTTATTTACTATGTAATACCAAAAAAAGCGTCTAGAGGCTTCGCATTGCATTTGAAATCAAAATCATTTAAGAGATTGTGTCCTGAATGTGTAACTCCGTTTGTAAACGGCTATTCATTTGAGATAGAACAAACCTTCCCAAAAAAAAAAACAAGAGACTTGTCGTGCGTCGTTTAACAAATTACTCAAATTTCATCGAATTTACACCCATCGAGCAGTATACACTAATAACAAACAAAAAAACCAAAATAATTGTGCACCATGCGCGTTATAATTCTAAAAAAGAATCGTCCCAATAAACGCGGCACGCCGACGGCATCAGCGGCATCGCGTGAGCCGCCAAAAAAATCGTTCGCAAAAGTAAGAAATTCGATATTTAGATGCAATTTCAATATCACAATTGGTTTTTATACATTGCTTGTTTTTGTTATGCTTTTTCCGCAATTTGAGTGTTTTTTTTTTTAGTACTGCGATGATATTGATAGAGTTCCTATTTTCGTGTTTCTACAATCGATACTATCGATAGTTTACAAAATCTCAACTTTGTCCAGCTTCCAAATCTCCACAGTGGATAGTTTTCAAAATCTCATCTTTAGTGTATTTAGGAAATTAAAAAGGTAGACATAGAAGAACATCTGAAAGTGTCACAACTTTCTAATTTCTACAATCGATACTATCGATAGTTAACAAAATTTCCGCTTTCTGTATTTATTTCTAAAACATTTCTAAGCCCTAACTTAAGAGCTTATAAGGGTACGCATTTCACATTTCAAAACTGAACGTGGTCAGATTTCCTAACTTTTCTTTTCAGTCGATACTATCGATAGTTTACAAAATCTCAACTTGGTCCGGCTTCCAAATCTCCACAGTGGATAGTTTTCAAAATCTCATCTTTTGTGTATTTAGGAAATTAAAAAGGTAGACAAAGAAGTATATCTGAAAGTGTTTAAAACTTTTCTTTTGTCTAATTTCTAAACATTTTACACTTCAAAACTGAATGTGGTCCGATTTCCTAACTTTACTTTTCAGTCGATACTATCGATAGCTTACACAATCTCAGCTTGTTCCGACTTCCCAAGCTTTACAGTGGATAGTTTTCAAAACCTCATCATTTGTGTATTTAGGAATTTAAAAAAGTAGACAAAGAAGTATATCTGAAAGTTTACAACTTTCAACTTTCTAATTTCTACAATCGATACTATCGATAGCTTAAAAAAATTTCCGCTTTTTGTATTTATTTCCAAAACTTTCTAAACCTTAATTTAAAACCTTATAAGGGTAAACATTTTACACTTCAAAACTGAATGTGGTCCGATTTCCTAACTTTACTTTTCATTCGATACTATCGATAGTTTACACAATCTCAACTTGTTCCGACTTTCCAACGTTTACAGTTGATACCAGCGATAGTTTTCACAACCTCAATTTTGTGTATTTAGGGGATTAAAAGGGTATACGAAGATGGTTTACTGAAAGTGTTTAAACTTTATTATATCAACAATCGATACTATCGATAGTTCTCAAAACAATGCATTTTGATAATTAATTGGGCTACATTTGTCAATCTTTAGCTAAGAGATTAAATGGGTAAACTTTTGATATTTACGTGATAAACATATGTTCTAAAAAAATCTATCGATGATTGTTAAAAAATCGAAACTGACAGTCCGAAAGCGTACTATCGATAAGGCGTTATGTTCTCTTTTACGTTCATATTTTAAGGTGCTTTTCTTAATTGAAATTCTTTTGTGATTTCTTCTATTCAATTGCGGAAAGAGTATTAAATCTTCGATTAATCGAAGATTCACATTTAAAACGCTTTTACTGCTTTTTTTGCTGTCTAAATTGCCAATGCAATCAATTTTTGAGATATATAAATACAATAAATGCAGTTATTTACAATACATTTTAGAAACGCAAAAAAGTTGTTTAACAAATTCCATGAAATTCAAATGCATTTGCATATTTATATAAGCAAATATAACAGCATGCTTAACTAATTAATTCTACTATAAATGCAATATTAAATTGATTAGAAACAGAAGAATGCATATTTGTTATTTATCTTAGCTCAAAAATTGGTTGTTCTGGTCGAAACAATGGCATGATAATAAAAAAAAATATAAAAACAAATATAAATATACCATAAACATTTAAACAAAAGGCTTGGCATTTAGTACATACATGCATATATATATATATATATATTTTAGATCTAGTTTAGATAACAACTGCTTGAGCAACTGCATCTTTATTATTATAATATGTGCAATAAAATTGCAAACATTTAATAGTCCAATTTATATATATTATTATTAAGAAATATAATGATCTAAGCCTCACTTGCCGTAAAGAGCACTTCGAAGGCATCTTCGGAATTTTCAGCTAGACGCAGCTTCAGATAATATAATGCAACGATCATAATGAAATATGCCTCTAGAGCTGAAATATTAATGTATTTATTTAGTTTGAATTGAATCTGAGAGATTTTTTGTACCCTTGCAGATGGTAAAAGAAACAGATGAGATTTTATCAAAAGCTGTCAAAATTAACGATTTCTTATTATAAGAAACCTGCCAAATGTTCCACTGCAAGAGTATTAAATCTTCGGCAATATCAAAGTTATTTTTCAAACTACTTTTTGTACCAACCTGCTGAAAAAACATCGAAGAGCAACACTTGAATAATGCAATCGAATACAATTGTATAAATCACAAATATTGCAGTGCAAAGAGTTAACAGATAAATCCAAATCAGCAGATACAATTTGCGTTGCTAAACGAAAGTTTTTGAATTCAAAATTTATATATTTCATTAGAACTTTATATATACTCACACGAATGACACCCGCTATAAGCAGCTGAGAGCTGAAAAACATTGTTAAACCCACAATCAAAGTGAATTTAGGACCGTGGTATGGTATCTCATTGGCATTCTTCATGTGTGGTGCCAGCCAAGGATCTTGGTTAATAACTTCTTGCTTGAAGCTACAAATAATGAGCAATAAACCGACCATAGCTTCAAATAATGAAATAATTTTGCAGCCCAGCTTTAAATCGAAGAAATAGCAGCAACTTTTCAAATTGAGTATTTCGCGTGGTAAAATCTGAATAAGCGTTTCTTCAACTTTGTCGTTGATGTACTCGAGAATATTGAAAAACGACATTTTTGTTGAATTTGTTGACGACTCAATGAAAAGTGGAAACTGTTTATAAATATATGTCTCGGGCAACAAAAGCCTACTTTTCTGTTTTTACTCCCTGTTCCCATTAAAAATGGGAAAAAGGGAGTTATAAAGTACTGCAAATGTGTGTAACAGACAGAAGGAGGCATTTCCCACTATCTAAAGTACATATATTCTTGATCAGCATCAACAGCCGAGACGAACTAGCCATGTCCGTCTGTCTGTCCGTCTGTCTGTCCGTCTGTCTGTATGAACGCGTCGATCTCAGAAACTATAAGAGCTAGAGACACCAAATTGGCATGCAGGTTCCTGTATACCATACGCAGATCAAGTTTATTTCAAATTTCGGATGCACCCTCCCCCCTATTTTGGTACACATATATGTTGTATCAATGTTGATCAGCTGTGCAAATTTCATCACAATCGGATAAATAACACCAAAGTTATGGAAGAATCTATTACCCCCGTCTCAGCAGACAGAAACAATGACAGAAACAACAGTTTGACAGGAACTGGACAAGTTAAGTGCACTGCTTGCTTGTGTTGCCGCTGAACTGCTTGAAATGCAAGTTGGGAGCAGGGAGGCTCGTAGTCGGGCATACTCGACTAGAGTATTCTTACTAGTCTGCTGCTTTTGACTAGGTTTTAGGTTAAGACGGCTGTCAGACAGTTAAGTCCGACACACTTAGGCCACTGATTTGGCCCATTGTGGTACAGTGGGATCTATGTTTTCTTTCTCCTATTTAAGAGACTATTTGTCTAGAAGGGGTACCAACCCGAGACGGCTATTTGTCTGGGATTGATATTAGATATTTCTGCTAAGTTTGCAAAGAAGTAACTGCAAAAGTGTTTTCTGCTTCGTTTTCCAAAAGCTGCTTTTGACCAAGTTTTTGTGCAATTTCCTATACGTGAATTAAGTGCAGAAAATCCAATTTGATTTATTTGTTTGGCAGCAGCAAAAAGCGTAAAATGCCGGAAAATGAAAACAAAAATTTAAAACAATTCAATTTTCGAAGCGCCAAACGTGTGACCTCCGTTTAAGGACATCTCCATCGTAGTTTGAGTTTCATTCTTATTCTCAGTCGCAGTCTCAACTCCTATCTAAGTTTGAGTCTAACAAATTAAATAAAACATGTCTCAAAATTTCAATATGTGCAATAAAATAAGTATTAACATTAACATTTATTATGCCCATGTTTATGCTTTAAGCCTCGTTTGCGGTATAGATCACTTCGAATTCATTGTCAGAGTTTTCAGCTTGACGCATCTGCAGATAATATGCCACAACGATCATAATGAAATATGCCTCTAGAGCTGAAATAAGTTTGTTAAGTTTGAATTCAATTTGAGCAAGTTTTTATACCCTTTGCAGCTAGCAAATGAAACAGGTAAGATTATATCATTGCTCAAAAATAGAGTTTTACTTTAAGAAACCTGTCTGTTTTGCGCTGCAAGAGTATTAAATCTTCGGCAATGCCAAAGAGACAACTTTTTTCAATCTATTTCTTGTACCCACCTGCTGACAAAGCATCGTAGAGCAACGTTTCTGGTACGCAGTCAATGATTATAGTATAAAGCATAAATATTATGGTGCAAAGAGTTGTCGTATAAATCCAATTCAGCAGATACAATTTGCGTTGCTAAACGAAAGGTTTTTATATCAAAATACATATTCAATTATAAGTTTATTATTCTCACAAGTAAGACACCCGCTAAGAGCAGTTGGGAGGTGAAAAACGTTATTATGCCCATAAGGAAAGTAAGTTCAGGATCGTGTTGTTGTATTTCATTGGGATTCTTCATTTGTGGTGCGACGGGTGGTGGCATCCAAGGATCATCATTTAAAAGTTTTAAGCTATATATTATTTGCAGCAAACCGGCAATAGCTTCAAATAATGATATAATTTTGCAGCCAGTTTTCAGATCAATGAAATAACAGCAACTTTTTAAATAAATCATTTTTTTGGGTAAAATTGTAACAAGCGCTTCTTCAATTTTTTTGTTGGTGTTCTTTAGAAAATTGAAAAACGACATTTTATTTAAATTTGTTGATGACTCGATGAAAAATAAAAAACTGTTAATGATAATGTGTCTCGGGCCCCAAAAGCCTACTTAGCCTTAGACTGTTTTCTGTTTGTTCAATGTTTTCCTTTTTGTGTTTTGGTGCTTTTGATTAAGTTTTTGTGCAATTTCCTATACGAAAATTAAGTGCACAAGAAAATCCAATTTGATTTATTTGTTTGGCAGCAGCAAAAAGCGAAAAAATGCCGGAAAATGAGAACAAAAATCTAAAACAATTCAATTTTCGAAGCGCCAAACGTGAGACCTTCGTTTAAGGACATCTCCATCGTAGTCTGAGTTTTATTCTTGTTCTCAGTCGCAGTCTCAATTTCTATCTGAGTTTAAGTCTAGCAATTCACAGTGGTGTAAATTCAATAAAAACATGCCCAAAAATTACATTTTTTTTCATTTAAGAAGGTTTTTCAAATCAAGCTCTTGAATCAGAAAACAAATAGTTATGTGTGCAGTTAATCGACATATTTTTAATAATCGTTATTTTCTTTCAATTAACGATTTATTTAAAATCGACTATGATTTTTTAATAAATTAGTCGATTTTTTCTAAAGGAATCGATTAAACCCACCACTAACCAAACATTTAAGTCGTTTTTTTTTACCAGAATAATAAGGAGAATAAATCGATTAAACTTAACAAAAAACGTTAACACACAGTAAAATTTTAATTTTAGATTGAAAACATCAAATGTTAGCGGAAAATAATCTCTTATATTTATTTTCAATATCAATATTTGCTAAGAATATATCTTGCGAGACAAGTTGATTATAATCTTTATTTTAAGAAAATGCCATTCAGAATAGATTGAGGCCTGTTTCCATTTCCGATAACTTTTAAATCCAAATTGTTTTCGACTTTGTGAAGCTGTTTTTGAAAGAATTAGCACTCGTTATTCCCTTAAAAAGCTATGTTTCAATATTTCACATTTCACTGTCTCAAAAGCACAAATTTTCAAACTGATATTCGGAATTGAGAACAGCAAGTAATTCCGATTCCGAATGGGAACAGGTCTGAATATTCAACAAAACAATTTTCCAACTAGGGAGAGATTTTAAATGTTAAGTCATTCTAGCTTAAAAATACATGTTTTTGCCGAACATTTTGTAGATTTGAGCCCATAGTACGCTGGCTTAAATTGTTCTGCCGCAGCCGCTGCGCCGGCCTCTGCTTCTGGTTCAGTCGCTGCTGCAGTCGCTGCTGCCATTGGCACAATCAGTTGCCCATAAGCGAAATTCCTTTACTGATTTCCTTTTAAAAGCATTTTTCGAATTGTCTTGACTTGGCCACTTGAACTTTGTGTCCATTGCCCAATCCAGTTGCCATTCCACTTTTTGCTTGCCCCTTTCCCCTGTTGTTTGCCCCTGCCCCAAACGTTTGGCATTGCGCGCAACAGCAGCTTTTCAGCTTTTCATTCGCCCAGGATAATGTTGTATGTATTGGTGTGTATCGGTGTTTTCACATTTTATTTATTGTTGTTTGCTTATATTGTTGTTGTTGTTGCTATGTTTGTTGTTGTTGTTGCTGCTCATACAATGACAACTTACTTCTGGCTCAAGCAGCGTTTACTTGGCATTTATTTTTGGGCACGTCATCTTAATATAATAAGTGGCATATCATTTGATTTAAATTCAGTTCGAAAGCCATTAATTTGTGCCAACAAAATAATTGTAATAATTTCATTAAGGCTTAATGCAGTTGTGTTGTGTGTTTTGTTTTTGTTCTGAATATTAAGCAACATTCAATAATAGAAACACACAAAAACTGAAACAAAAACTAAAACAATATAAATTTAATTCTGCTTAGTTGCTTTATTTTGCCAAACATTTATCCAATTTGTCTTTTGTGCACAGTTTTTGCATAGCTGCAGGTATATTGTTTTGTTATTTTTATTTTGTTTTACAAATACAGTTGCGTGTTAGTTTTCACACTGTTTTGTTTGTTTTGTTTGTGGAGTTGTCTTGTTTTTGTTTGTCCTGTATACGTAAAATAACTGAAAAGAACTTTAAGTTTTATATATTTTAAATGTGCATCAATGGATAAGCTGATTAGTTCTGCTATTTATTCTGAGAGTTTTTCTGAAATGCTTTTTAGTTAAGCACTTTTATAGCTGGCTTTTATTACTGTCGTTTTAAGGATCAATTCTATCCTATTCTGGTGTAGATTAACTTTGAAAATCAGGCTTGACGACAATCTGATGAAAACAAAAAGGTTATTATTTGTCGCTTAGAATAAACTTAAACTTAAATCGATCTCACGAATTGTGATAATAAGCTTATAGTTAATTGGACAAATTTGCCACCCTAGGGGTAACAACAAAAAGGTTGCATAAAACGACATTGCAAACATATTTTGCTAGTGGAAATTTAAATCAAAAAATCATTGTTAAGAAATCTAATAATAAGTTTTTGGCTTAACAGATAAACTTAATATTCCACGTCACACTTTCCACCCTTAGGGTAAAAAAAAAACAACATTTTTCAACAGTGGGAATAAACTAACATAAATAAAATCGATGGCAAAAACTTGATAATAAGTTTAGGGCTAAACGATTAAAGTTAAAATTTCACTTAAAAACTCCACCCTTTAGGGGTAGAACCCATAAACACACCATTTTATTGCTACCTTCAGCTAACCTGCTGTGCTGTGTGTGTTAATTGCTAATCTAATGAGTCAGAACACACTGTGTAATTAATAGAGACTATAAATTAAAAAGATTTCAATAATAAATATATGATTTATTGAATTCAACATGCACATTGCATGCAAAATGTAATCCATGCAATTAGCACAATAAATTGTCTGTTAAAAAGTATATGCATGATCAATTAATCATAAATTAAATGAAATCACTTAGTTGATACAGTTCTTTAAAAATATAAAAAATGGTTTAATCTCTTACCAAAAAAAACTAAGTTAACTTAAAAAGAAACCTTTAAGTCATGCAAATATAGTAAAAAATAGTTCTCGGAGTTTTGTTAACTCTCTCTCTCCTTAAATAAATTGATGCACGCGCTTAGCCTAACCGTCTTTGTACACGTGTGACTATTGTGTGTGTGTGTGTGTTTGTGTTGGTGTTGTGTTGCGACTATCATAAGGGCTAAGGTCAGAAACTGTGTGCCCCGAAAAGGGTTAATTTTAAATTTATTGCCACGGCCTTGTTACATATGTATGTTATGCATGCACCCAAAAGCCATGCAAAGGGATGCCCAGCAAACCCAAGAACCCCAAAGACGCAAAGGGCATAGGCATGGGCGTAGGCGTAGGTGTAGGCATAGGCGTGGGTTGTACACTGAGCAAAAACTATGTTAAATAAGAAAAAGTTTTGACATTGTTAAAGTTAAATGCATTTCATTTTGTTGTGTAAAATTTGTTGCTTTTAAAATTATGATTGATATACTTTGCTTACAGTATAAAGCTTCATTTTAAGAATTAAAACTAAACTTTGGGTGAATATACTGAAAATTGGTTCAAGTTTTGTTGCTTGAATTGAGAAAAATCAAACCTATTTAATTTTATTAAAAATAGAGTCTTGGAATATATTGCATATTTCTGTAAATTAGATTAAAAATGTTGCTGTTGAGATTTTAAATAAGGTCCAAGCACTTTTATTTTAGGGAAATATATTGCATTAATTGGAAAGTTGAATTTACATTTTATTGCATTTGAATCTTCTAAAACTTTAAGTTTGAAATTCAACTTCCCAAAAATATTTTTCTCAAAAATTTCAAATTTTCATAAAAAGTAGAATCAAAAATAACATTTTTGAGAAATTTTTCGATGTTCAATTTTGAAGAAATATATAATTAGAAATTTCTTGAATTCGTTGAACATATTTGTGGTGCTTCAAGTCTTTTTTAGCTGAGTTCCTCTTTATAAAAGTTAAAAAATATGCCTTTTCTGAGTGTAGCAATAGTCCAAAATGGGTGAAGCAACAACAATTTACACGTTGCGCCGTACACACACACACACACACACACACACACACACACACACTCATAACACCCACACACTTACACACACGCAGGGGACAAACTGTTGTGAATTTATGTGTAAGTGAGTTGAGTGTTCTGGGAGCGAGCTGCATGACGGCTATGACATGGCGATATTTCTCTTACTCGGCGGTTGCCAGGACACGTTATCTCTGGTATATGTGGGATATGGGATATATAGGATATGGGATATGGCATTTGGGGGTAGCCAGGTTGTACTTTATTTTATTGCTTTAATAAATATAAAATGCGTTGCGCTTCTTTTTCTGCCTTTTTTTTGCGGCTTTTTTCTTTGTTTGCGGCCAGTTATTGGCATAGTTTGTTACAATCTACGAATGAAACACAATTAGCCAGTATTTGGTTTGGGGGTGTTAAGGAATGTCTTTAATCTTAAGCAGGACATCAACTTAATTGGGCGCTTAATGCATTGTTTGCCATATAAGCAGAGAAAGAGAGCAAAATAATTTTTATTTTTTGCTGGCGCATAAATTTTAATTAATCATAAAAATGTGTGCGCATCAAAATGCCACAGGTTTGAGGGTCCTGTGTATTGTGCTGCTTTGTTATTGTCGTTGTTTTTGTTGTTGTTGTTGCCTAGCAAGCTGTCCTGAAGAAAATTCATATTCGTGTTTAATAATAAATCACAAGATGCTGCCGCTTCGAGGTCGCAACATCAGCAGCAAGCAGCAGCAGCAGCAGCAGCAAAGTCCTGCCCCAGGATTCTACACAGCGGCTACAGTTGAATATGGTGCAACGTTTGATTTTCATTAGCTCTGACATACACACACACATATACAACACACACACACACATACAGAGTGTGGCTTGTAAGGACTCGTGCTCGCAAATGGAAATGCCTGCAAAATGGCGTCATAAAAGGATTGCCGGCTAAGGAAATTTAATTAAAGTCTTCATCCCATTGTGCCCCATTTCCATTTCCATTTCCATTTCCATTTCCATGGCCTGCCTGCCTGTCTGCCTGCTTTCGTCCTGTTTTGTCCTGCTTTCACTCTTGTCAATTAATCAGCTAAGTTCGCGAGCTCCATTTTATCAAACAGGATGTTTGCATCAACTAATTTGCTGTATTTTGCGGCGTGTAAATAATTATTCGCTTGCATTTCCCGTTTGTTCTTTGTTATCTCAGTCACAAAAACTAAAACAACAAAAACAATGCTTTGCATAAAAAAGTTCAACTATTTATTTACTTTTGAATAGGGTAAACTGCTAACAGTTAATTGCAATTCCATAAAGCTTTTAAATTTTTGATTGGAACGTTGAATAAATATTCGATAAATTCAGTTGTTTCATCTAATTGAATGCAACATTGCGCTGAAATCGTTGAGTTAAGTTTAAGCAACTATCAGTTCTGCTCCCATTTCCAATGTCATTGGAAACATGTAGAATCGGAATTATTAGCTGCTCTGAATTCGGAATATCAACAGAAAACTCGGTTTACGAAGTTGTGTCCTTAGGACAGTGAAATGTAGTATTCGAACTTATCTTTCAAAAGAAAGAATAATTGGAATCTCATTCTAAAACAAGAACAAGAAATGGTAACAGGCCTGTACATTTTATCTAATATGTTGGTTGTTTAGGAAGGAAAATACAAAATAAATGAAATCACTTTCCTTAACATTTTTGAAATATTCAGGTATGTTCCGAATTCGTATTCTGTTTGAAATTTGTGGAAACAGTATTACTTGCCCTTGTGCAGTACTCCAAACCTTAAGCGAAAACGTGCAAGAAAACGTAGCTTTTCTTGATTCAGCAATGTCTTCTAGATGACAACTAAATAGACTTTTTACTGTGAAAACTTGGTTTCAAAAAAGAGAATACGAAACCATTCCGATCGGAAATCAGACCAGTAACTCGCAAATCGCTCGGAGCTCATTCGTTTTTACTCTTCAAAAACGCACTGAATTCGGAACAGGCCTGATTGTATTTAGTTTACTTTCACCCTTATATTTAATTGAATTCTGGACTCTATTTTTTTATTATAAATAATTAAGTTGCATTTGTGATAGGATTCAATTCAATAGCGGAACAGGAATTACGAAATTAAGAAAATTAAATCAAAAGTTTTCCTCAAAAATGTTGGAAATTATGGTAATCGAAACAGACGTGTTAGTTTCTTGGAAAAGTTTCTTGGAATACAACATTGTTTACATTTTTGGCTACATCTTTGATTATGGGTCGCAGCACATTATTATATTTATAATATAATAGTAAAGTATGCAACTCTGGTAAAATAAAATGCTGAATTTCAAATCAGCATACAGGGTATTCCCTAGCTAATAATTCTCTAATGATTATAACAATCATAACAAATACTTCTACCCGCCGCGGCTGCTGTTCGAAACTGATAAATATTTAAGCGCAAATCTGAACAAGGAACAAACTGTGAGCTGCTTTTAGTTGAAAATAAAAAAGCAGCTGCTTTTATGGTTATTTTATTGTGTTCTGTTCTGTTCTGTTCAGTTCAGTTCACCCAAGACAAGACAGGAAGCACTTGGCAGACAGATTTGAGGAGCTTGTGGATCAAGCGTGTTGAAGTAGCCTGCTTGGATGGAGCTTGGATGCTTGGTAGATTTGCACAGAATTTGTTGACGCACGACAAGTAGCGCATTTTGGTTCTATTTTTCCACTGATTGCTGTCTGGCTGAAAGTGCGGTATGAGGGGGAGGAGAGAATGCTTTCTGTGTATTTTCATTCATTAAAATTTCATTTGAAAATCAGCAAAATTGCTGCCGTAATCTTTTCTATCCATTTGTTTTGGCAGCATTTGGCCCGAGCATTGTCTTGGCATTGTCCTGGCACTTGAACAAATATTCCTGTCAGCAAACACGCTTGATGGACATTCCTTGCTCTTGTTCTTGTTATTTTTCTTATTCTTATTCTTGTTCTTAATGTTGTTGTTGTTTTAGAAAAGTGCAAGGACATTGTGTAAAGTTTATATACGCTCAAGGCATCTACCAGCTATTTGACTTGTATAAATTCTTATAATGGCTGCAAACAAAAAGAAATTAGAAGAAATCGAAAACTAAAAGAAAATCATCTTTTACGTTTCACAGTTTGAAGCAATGTTTTAGTTTTGTTAGACTGAAACTGGTTTTTGATATTGCTCAATCCTTGTTTTGGCTTGCTTCTTGATATAAATATGAAAATATTTTTTCTAGATTTTTTACTCTCATAACTTTATTGAAATGCTATATCCTTTTGAATGATTTGGTTTGATTTTTATGATTTTTACTAAAATTGTTGATAAATTTTGAAAAATATTGAAAAATTTAAAATTTGTTATCGATTTCTAAAATTAGATAAATAATGTTTTTTGAGGAAGTTCACTTTTATAGTAGAGGCAAAAAAGGATCATGGCAAAAATTAAAAAGTTTTGACTTGCAAAGTTTTCAACTTCATAGGAAATTATTTTCCTGAACTTTCGATTGTTTCTGCTTTATTTAATTTTATTAATTTTTGAAAATAATTTTCTACAATTTCTTAAATTACCTAGAGTTTTGAAAAGATATTTGTTTGGAAAAGAAGACATTTTCTTATAGCAATTAATTTTCCATTGAACTGAAACTTTTCGCAGAAAAAATGTTTCAATTTGCTTAAAGACTTCAGCTTTTTTTTCGACAACTGTTTCGTTTGACGGCTTGGAATTCGGGGTTCGAACCGCAGCATGTTGCCCCAGTCATATTTCTTCAACTTAATTGCTGTTCGCGTTATCTGAGTGCGTTTTATTTGACGTTCATTGTTGATGCTTCATGTTTTGGCCACCTTTTTCCATGTTTTTTTTGTTTTTGGTCTACTTCCATATTTTTTTTTTTTTTTTTTGGCGCTGTCAAGATAAACACTGAAAACCAAAAAAAAAAGGAGAGTTTCGCACAGAACAGGGATAAAAATAGTAAGGCATACAACATTGTTTGACTTTGTGGATATATTTTTTGTTGTTTGGTTGTTTGTTTGTTTGTTTGCGCTGCTCAGTTTGGTTTGGTTTGGTTCGGTTTCTGTTCTTTACTGCTCTGCTTTGCTCTGCTCTGGTTTACACTTGGCTGGGTTATCCCTTCAAAGCACTTTGGCAGTTAAACCGTAAAGATGATAAATGCGAATGTCTTTCAATTTGAGCTGCTGCTGCTGCTGCTGCTGCCTTGCACCTTTACTTCAGATAAAAAGGGGCGTGGAATGTGGCTTGGGTTGCTGAATTTATGGTTATGCTGTTGACCCGAATTAGGCCAACATTTTGCATATTTCTTTTCACAGTTTCGTTTTTTTTTTCTCATCTTGTTGTTGGCCAAAAACTCTGATTGACAAACCAGCTGGCCGCCTACTCTGCCAGTTGTCCAGCTCAGAGCCCACTCAGCGACTGAGCTTAAATATAGAAAGTCACATTAATCAACACTTAAACGTTTAATTAGCCCACATTAATCTTGGTACACACATACACACAGAGCCCCTTGTTGCCTTCTGTCAATTGTCTCTCTCTTCATGTGGTTGGCTTTTTCCTCGAATGGCCTTCCTTGCCTACTTCTCCTCCTCCTCCTCTTTTATACATTTTGTCATTTAGCAATTAACTTTGCGCCTCTCTCTTTCTATTTCATTCAGTTTGTCTCTGCCTCGGTCCATAACCATTAGATCTGTGCAATATTGTGATAATTGTGACTGTTCGTTAGAAATGATACTGATTGTGATTTTAAGCTATTTATGAATTCTTTTTGATTCAATACTTTAGTATACAACTTACAGTTTAATATAATACTATAACATTTCAGTCTTTTCATTCAGTTACGTTCTGTATAAACTTGACTTGACTTTAAAAGTGTCCTCTCACTGGAAGCAAAACAGCATAATTTATGCTGGGCGGCAAAGTTAGGACTTGAATATTTACTTTTTCAAATGTTGCAAAGTTCGCAGGCTTTTCTAGTTTTATGTTTCTTAAAACTTTTTTTTGATGTTTATTATCGTAACATGACCTGTGACTGTTAAAATCGATATTGCTCTGTTAATCTTAACAGTTTGACTGTTAGCATTAGGACTTAACATTTCCGCAAACATTCGAATTCACAGTTTGATCCGAATGTTTGTCACAGTCACAGTTTCTCAGTCAAAAGTTACTGTGTCACAGATTGATCAGCTCAGATCACAGTTTCTTAGTCACCGCTTACTCTCGATATCAAGTAACAGTTTGATCATTATATTTGCCACAGTCACAGTTTCTCAGTCACCTGATACTCTGTCACAGTTTGATCAGTATATTTTTCACAGTTTCTCAGTCACCGCTTACTCTGGATATTTCTTCAAAGTTTGATCACTGTATTTGTGACAGTCACAGTTTCTCAGTGACAGGGTGTCACAAGTATTGCACAAGCCTAATAAACACGCCCTGTTCTGGCAGCGCCAAATTTGCGGCATGCCGCTTGTAAATATTGATGAGGCTGCTGCTGTGGCTGCCGAGGCGACTCTTTCGACTGTGGCAAATGTGGCTGCCACAGCGCGAAAGAGGCAGATAAAGAGTAAGGGAGATAGAAAAAGAGTGAGAGAGTGAGCTGTTGATGGACTCTTGCCAAAATTATGTTGCAGCTTATGCTGCTGGCTCGCAGCTGTCGCCGTTTTTGATTGAAATATGAGCCCAAAATTTGCTGCCATCGCGGCTTGCCCCACAAATCCACCCCCCACCCACCCACTTCTCCTCAGTCTATGACCCATTCGTAGCCTTTTGCAAACCGCAGAAAGTCAAAGCTGCGCAATCGAGTTAATTAATTTTCACGTTGACATTTCATTCGTTGTATATATTTAATGAGCGGGTGTCGCTTTTTGGCCGAAAGGCTCTTTGCCAATATCCATATTTACATATAAGTATATTTACATATATTTTACTGCTTTTATGACGCCCACACATACATATATATGTGTATATTTATGTATTTATGTATATTTGTGGGTTTCGTTGTGGACTGACTTTTGTTGTTGACTCGTTTTTCAAAATATTGTGGCCAAAGTTAAGCCAAGCCAACAGCAGCAGCAACCACAGCGTTGAAAATATAATTTCATTTTACCATTGCATATCCAATAAGCAGGGCCTGGTGTTACTTGTAATGTCAAAACTTATGACAGCAGCATAGAAAGTTGCAAAAAAAAGTATATTTGAAATACTTTTTAGCATAGACTCGACTTGCATTTTCGCTTTAAGCACGCTGTTTCAAAAATATAAGTTAAGGCAGCTTTTAAATATGTAATTAATATAATTATGCCCTTCAGCACTTTAATGCCACTTAAATGAAGTATCACAATGCATTGCAATTACACTTGTCAGAGTTAATTAGCGTAAATTTAATTGCAATTTAAACACATATTGTTTTTGCAAAAGGATAACTTGACAACCAAATCAAAAGCAACCTTATCTGATTAATGTCAACTGCATGAATGCCGCAGGCTAAAGAAATTCAATAATAATCATTTAATCAAGCCTGATTTACTTAAAGCTATTTAATTATTGATTTGACAAGTTTTGAGTTTGAAATTGTACAAAGAAAACTATTTGCATATAACTTTTAAATATATGAAACGACTGGTTTTTAAGTTTTTAAGTTCGAAACAATTGCGAATTCAAAGTATTTGAATATGGAAGCAAGCTTTACTCGTGCTTTTATACTCTTTTTTTTTTTTTAATTTTTTTTGAAAAAAAAGAAAAAAGAGTATATTGGGTTTGTGAAATCTCCGTCCGTCCGTCTGTCTGTCCGTCTGTCTGTCCGTCTGTCTGTCCGTCTGTCTGTCCGTCTGTCTGTCCGTCTGTCCGTCTGTCCGTCCGTCTGACTGTCCGTCTGTCTGTCCGTCTGTCTGTATGAACGCAGTTTTTTTTGCACAGTTTTAGAGCTAGAGCAACCAAACTTGGTATACAATGTTGGTATATACCATAGGCAGACAAAGTGTCAAGATCAAAGAGGCGAAAAAAGAGTATATCGCAGTCGGGTACATCCGACTGCAACGTTCTTACTTGTTAATAATTACTATTATCATTATTGTTCACACCGCAGTACAGTTTTTTAGAATTTCAATCAAGATATAATTTTCAAATGAACTAATGTTAACAGATAGCTGAGGGAAAGTTTATCTCTCTCTTTTCTTATAGTTGTTTCTTTTCAAACTACAAAAAATATGAATAACTGAACAAAAGATTTAAACGTTCAGATGAAATTTGTTTTGGAAAATATGCTCTTCAATATTGTGTTTTTTCGGATATAAATTGATCACAAAATGGACTCATTTGTACGTAACCAACATTCCCAGGAGGAATACTCGATAAAAGAAATTGAATACATCCGAAAAAATTGATTTATATTCATAATATGTGTCAGTTAATGAACTTAAAATTTGTCTCTAAGTTCAAAACCTTGGAAGGGTAAAAAAAAGAAATCGAGCTAACTTTTCTAAGACCCAGAAATACTGGATACGTATAGTATCCGAAAACAACTGTTCGATACGGTATGATTTCGCTATCTTTGAGCTATGAGTCTTGAAATAGGTTTCAACATGAAATAGATATCAACATGAAACATAAAAAAATTTGATTTATTTTTATTTTGTCTTGTGAATGTGATTTTATACTATCGGCTGATCTTTATCAGAAATATTAACATACAATAATTAGTATAACTTTATATTATGCTTGGTTAAGCGCAAGATGCACATTATTAATTTGAAAGTTTCCTCATATTGGCTAATATTAAACTTTGCTTTTCAAAATTCCAGCTAATAGCAATTTAAAGTTTTAATATACCCGTTTGAGCAATTAAAGTGCAGCATATGGCAAGACAAGAACAAAAAAAAGTGAAGAGAAGAGAATATAAAAACATTTAGAAGGAGCATAATCTATGCAACGCCCTACCAGTTTTTCCACTTTTCCACTTTTGCCATTTCTCAGTATTTTTCCTCTCTTTATTTTCTCAGTCAATTCTCAGTTTTGTATGCTTTAGTGGGTTGTGTTCCACTGTTTGGTTGTGTTCAAAGGCAAAACTTTAACTATTTGCCTCGGCACTTGTCTTTTATTTTGCCTTTGCCTTACACTTAACTACATAGTTGTTGTATTTGTTGTTGTTGTTTGGGTTGTTGTTGTTGTTGTTGCCGCTGTTGCTGCCCCCGCTTCTACTGTTGCATATAGTACTAGTTTTTATTTTCCACTCTTTCAATTTTTATTTATGCAAATAAGTTTTGCAGTGCCTGCTGCTGCTGTTGTTGTTGTTGTTGTTGTTGATGCTGTGGTTGTTGTTGCTGTTGCAGTTGTTGCTGCTGCTGCTGCCTTGTTATCGCATAAGGATGTTGTTACAACTTTTACTATTGTTGTTGGTGTTGCACAAGAATCTACATGTTGTCTGGCCGCACAGCACACAAGTGTTACGAGAAATGTTGTTAAAATAAGTATAAAATAAAAATAAACCAAAAGAAATACACCCTGCCCAGCAAGAGAAACAGAAACAGAAACAGAAACAGGACCAGGACACAAAGTAATAAAGCTCGAGTGACTTCTGTTTGGGTTGCTGCTGTTGTCGAAACTTTAATTATCACTGTGTTTGCACTCTGTGTGTGTTTGTTGTGAGTGTGTGTGTGTGTGTGTGCATACTCTCTTAGCCACAAAAGACAAAAAAAGGCTGTTTGGCATTTTATACAAAACTTTTGTAGTCTACATAGTTCATTTTTTTTATTGTGGTGGCATTTTTTGTGGTTTGAAAACTTTTGGTTGCTACTTTTGGTTTTTTTCAACTTTTCTACTGCCGCTGAAACCACAACAAAAATCGCGCATACGCCAGCGCAGCCGGCACATTTGTGTGGTCAATAACTATTGCATACTTCGCGGCACAGGCGTTTTGTATGTGAAGAAATCACGCATACGCCGCATATGCACATGCAATGCCATTAGCATAAGCACACTTGAAAGCGACGGAGGCAGGGAAAGTGAGGAAGTGAGTGAGAGCGACTCTTACGACTTTCAACATTTCCATATTCATTCGCACATTAGGCAGCCAAATCACACACACACACTCGCACACCCACACACCACACACACAATCGTACAACCAAAATTGTTGTTGCCCAGGCTCATGAATTTTTATTGGTGCTGTCGTTTGGGTTTTTGCATAAATTACTCGACTTTGTGAGCGCGCCAAAATGTGGCAAGGGCACGCAAATGCAACATTCGATTGCAAATTCAACTTCGACTGCATGTTGTACGAGTTGAGCACAAGTGCAACAAAATGTGCCCTGGACAGCCAAATCAATGAACGAATTACACTGCACGCTTCATGGCCACTGGAGTTGCACATTGTTGTTCCAATGATGGAGTTAGCTCCGAAATCTGGTTCTTTTTTAATGAACTAGCTTTACATATTGTTTGTTAATGAGTTTGTTTGATTGTTAGGTTAGTTTGCGAGCTATTTTGATTAAGTTCTTTGCCTTGTTGCTTTTTTGAGCTCATTTGTCAGTTAAGTTCGTTTTATTGATAAGTTCGCTCGATTTTTCATTCGATTGTTCTTTTGATTGTTCTTTCGATTATTCTTCCGATTGTTGTTTCGATTGTTGTTTCCATTGTTCTTTTGATTGTTCTTTCGATTGTGGTTTTGATCGATCAATTGTACGTTCTCTAACTCTTTCTTTTGAATCGCTGTATCTTATCCTTTCATTCCTTCCTTCCTTTGTTTTGATTAGTTTTTTGTTCGCTCGATTTTTCATTCGATTGTTCTTTCGATTGTTCTTTCGATTGTTCATTCGATTGTTCTTTCGATTGTTCTTTCGATTGTTCTTTCGATTGTTCTTTCGATTATTGTTTTGATCGTTCAATCGCTCGATCAATTGTTCGATCACTAATTCTTTCTTTCGAATAGCTGTATCTTATCCTTTCATTCCTTCCTTCCTTCGTTTTGATTAGTTTTTTGTTCGCTCGATTTTTCATTCGACTGTTTAATCGATTGTTGTTTTGATCGTTTAATTGCTCGTTCAGTTGTTCGATCTCTAATTCTTTCTTTTGAATCGCTGTATCTTATCCTTTCATTCCTTCCTTCCTTCGTTTTGATAAGTTTTTTGCTCGTTTTTAAAAAATTAAATTCTAAGAAAAATGCATGACCACAATGAAGCGAACTAAAAACTTCTACCATGTATTATTTTAAAAAACATTTAATCCATATAAATGTTGAATAAATTTTGAAATTGCAAAAAGCTAGATATCACATATATTTGCCAAGCAAAAGCAAGCGTAGTATTCCCACATTTTTTGATGAATTTTAATCAGATTTAGATCAGGCAGCGCATTTCAATTATCAGAAATTAATTCAACAAAAAATTTGTTTTAAGCCATGTGGAAAGAAAATGCTGAAAATAATTGCTGCATATAATTTCCATAATTATATCTGTTTTTGCCAAATTAAACTAGTTATTTGCTATTTGCAAATATTATGCATATTAAAGTAAAAAGTCAACAGCAATTAAAAAAGAAAACTAAATTCAAGCTCAAATGAACAAAATGAACTTTATACAGGTCAGTTGCCCTTTTGAAGTACAACTCAATCGAAATAGTTTTCAATTTTGTGTTTTGCCATTTTCAAATGAAAAGCAACAGTTTCACTTTACTGATTTAACGTTTGAATAGTTATTCTGACACTGGCTCAAAGGCAAAACTTTTAAAAAACAGCTAAAAATATTGAATAGAAATTGGAGAGTTGTTCAATTGAACTTAAACTGAACAATGCAATGCAACTCGAATTTGGCAGGTGTGGCTTTTGTTGTTTTTCATGTTTCGCTGATTGCTGGCAATGTTTTCGATACGATAGAGTTGTGGGTGGTGTTGAGGGGTTAGGGGGGGGGGTAAGTGCTAAACGATGCCACGTGCAATGCATTGACAAGCAATTTTGCATTTGTCTGTTGCGAGGGGTGGTGTTGGATGGGGAAGGGGTGCAGCAGCGACACCATCAATTTGCCATATATCAAAGTGTGTGTGTGTGTTCGAGGTGTGTGTGTGTGTGTGTGTGTTCGAGGTGTGCTGTCATTTAATCTTTGCAGCTGGCTGCCAGTTGCTCTGACAACTTGATTGCAAATCCAGCAACAATTCACAATTTGGCAGGTGCAGTTGCTATTGTGAATTGAAAGAGTTGTTGGCGTGTTCGAAGGGGGAGAAGTTCGGAGGGGTTGTTCTTGGTAGCTTGAGAGCTTTGTCATTTTGGCAGCTGCTTTGCGAATCATTTGGCACGTAAAGGATAAAAGGATGTTGCACGGCACGTTTTGGGTTTGGTTTGGGTTTCAATTAAAGCATCGTTTGCAGCCCGCAAATTCGGCAAAGTTGGCAAAGTTGGCCAAGTTAACAGCCTTAAGCTTTAGAGACAGAAACAGAGAGAGAATGCACATACTTCGCGCAATGCACATGTTCAAAATACAATAAATATGTATGTGTGTGTGTGTGTTTGTGTGTGTATAAGTGTGTGTAAGTAGTAGTGTATGTGTGTATGTATCACAAGTGCAAGTGTTACAAGGCCAAAAGTTTTGCAGCATTGGCACAAAACGCGCAGCACGTGGCCTTTTCTTTTATATATTTGCAGGTTTTTACTCGGCATACATCTTTCTCTATGTAAGTGTATATATATGTGTGTGTGTGTATGTGTATGTGAGTGTGCGTGCGTGGGCGTGTCGCATTTAAGCCTCAAATGCGCCTTAGGGGTAACCGTCTTATGGGCAAAAGAACGTGGCTGGCTTTAATGGAAAGCAAGCGGAAAATCGCTTATAATAGCCATAAGAATATCTTTTCTACCATTGCTTTTTCTTCTTCTTGAGTTTTGTTTATACCCTATGGCTTAACAGTGAGCGGCAGTTTAAGCATTTGTTGCAAATAAATATAAAAGTTTAAGTAGAACTTAAAAAATCTGGAAATATAAAAAATTTAATTGTTTACTTTTCGTGCCACCAACAACAGCTCGTTTTTCTGTTAACATGCTCATACACTGTTAAATGCGTGATAATGTAAACAGCTTTTAACAGATTCTGGAAATTTCTTGTAGAAACGCAAGAGTAGGGCTCTTCTCTGTTAATGTATACAGTATGCAGTGTTAACAATAACAGCACTTGGGTTGTTTGGGATTTTAAGCGAAGTTTTATTATGTATTTCCGCAAAAAAGTCAACCTTTGTCACTGGATTTCGCATTTTTTTTATTTTTCCGGTTTTTTGAGACCAAAACCCGTTTTCTAGGATTGTTTATGGAATGGTTGACCTCAAGCTAAGAGTTACCGAAATTTCAACTAGGAATGTAGAAAAAATACACCGATTGATCGATTATTATGCATTTTCGGATATCAGATCGAAAGAAAGGGAGCAAAATAAACAAAAGCGTTTGAAGAAGTACTTCAATTCTTTTGATAGAATGCTCTGGTCAAGGAATCCAGCTGTTCTTTATTTTTTTCTAGTATGACAAATGCAAATTATATTTTTATTGGTTTATTTTTAGCCGTTCTTATTTAAAAATGTTTGTATAATTTTTAAATCGATTAACTTATAACTTATTTAAAGGTGTGAAACAGGAGTAAATTTCTTAAAATATTTGCATAGTTTTCTTTTTTTTGACATTTTTCAATCTTCAATTCTTATATTGATGTAGTTTATGTAAACCTTATCTAATTTATTTCTGATAGCTGCACTTATCACTTGTCTAACCACACTTAATATGCTTACAAAGCTGTTAGCTTTAGTAAACAATGTTTATGCCCTCTTAAAGACTACTTTAAAACTGTTTACAGAGCATCTTTAAGTCGTGCTTTAAGTGTCTGCTTTATGGCTTTTAGTTTCCTGCTGGCGACAGCTGCATTAATTTGCTTGTCATGACCTTAGCTTGGGTTTTTTAGCCCAACACACACAGAGACTGAAGCCTTTTTTTATATGCTGGGCAGCTGCTGAGCTGAGCTGCAGGTCTCTGGTTGGCTTAATTGCATTCCTTTGATAAATATAAGATTGTGTACCCTATAAATGCTAAAATATGACCACAAACAAGCTGCAAATCGATGTTGCGTTATAGAAAAGCAATTGTTTGCCTGCTGCCTGCTGCCTTCTGAGCAGCCATATTGGAAAGCCACGTTAACCAAACCAAAGGGTTGGCATTTGAATTGGTTATGGCCAATAGCTTCCAGCTGGTTTTACTGGGTGTTAACACAAATATTTTCAAAGAAAACATTATGCTTTTCAGGCTTTCTCACTCTCACTCTCACTCTCTCTCCTTCTCGCTCTTTCTTGCGCTCTCTCTCTCCCTCTTGCACTGCTTTGAAATTATGTAGTTGTGTGAACAATTTTTAAACGGCTCGTGCGTTAAATTCATTGGCATGGAATTTTAATTGGATGATTTTTAGAGCAGGCCACGTGCCAATTTTATGCCATATTATGAATTCAAAGCTGGAACTATGTACCTACACATATATGTTCTATATACATATAGTATTTTATATATGTTTTTATATGTTTAGAAGAGCTTTACACAATTTGTGAGCCATAGACAAATATTTCACTGTTGATGCTAGTTGCTGTATAGTCATAGATAAGCCACTAAGTGTAAGCGTGGGCGTTAAGTCCTTGCACAACATACAAGGCACGACAAACACATAAACAACAACAACTGTAACAGCAACAATAGCCAAAACAACAACAACTTACACATTGGCAGCCATTTGACTTGCTGCTACAGCTTCAATTTTAGCTTTAGTTCAAATTTACACAATGGAGCTACTTCATGAAGTTCTTTGTCAAACTTTGGATTATTTATGATTTGTTATCGACTTATCGATAAATCAATCTACTTTCTGCATTTCGGCATATTATGGGTTTATTTTGGCCTACTTTTATTGCATTTGATTCATTCTAGAATTCAATGTATCGATGTTTGCATCCAAGATGTTTATCATAGAAGTTTGTTCTTAAACTCATTTTAGCTGCTTACACGAAGAAAAAAAGTTTAGAAATTATAAGAAAATACAAATTAATAAACAAACTTAATGAATAAGAAAAATTAACAATATATACAAAATAGTTTAAACGCAAAATAAACAAAAAAAAAATGAAAATTCGATAAGAACATTTTTTACAAAAAGAAAACGAATAATTCCAAATCGAAATTTATGAAAAGAGGAGTAATCGTTAAATAAAATTTGAAAAAAAAAACGCGAAAAAAAATGTATTTTCAAAGCACACATTTAGTCGGTTTTCTGCATATAGAAACACTTCAATTATTATTCAAATTGATTTTTATAACTATGGGATATGGGAATGTATCAGACCTGTTTTGAAATCAACTTTGGAAAAGATTTTGAGCAAGTGAAATTTACTTAAATGTTTCAATTTTTATTATTGACAAGTTTTTGCGGATGGATTTATCTTTACAATGATCAACGATTGAATTCGCAGTAAGTTGAGATATGCCTGATTTCATAGCTTTACGACTTTAATGCAATTCGAAAGGTTTTAAGGATATTCACCCTTTGCAACATGCTGAATGTGAAAACTAGAACAGGCCTGATATAATCCCATTTGATTTGATGCAAAAGTTGTCTATGAAGTTTTGTACACCTCAACTTGCATGAAGTAACTTCACTGTGTAAAACCAAAATTGGATTCAACTTCTGCTCCCATTCCTGCTGCTTGCTGTGCCCACTCTAAGCTGATGTGGCGTACGTGTGCAGTGTCCTGCTCGTATATAATGATGTGGTCTCCAGTCGCTTGGCCATTGTGCGCTCCCGAGCGTGAAATGTATGACAAAAAGAGCAGAAGCTGACTCCGACTCTGACGCTGATGCTGATGGTGACTCTGAAGCTGCTGCTGGAGTGCGTGTTGGGCAGAGGGGGGAGTGTTGGCAGCAGGGACAGGCAGAGGGCACAAAATGTGAGCTAAAAATATACATGACAGCTAAAACCCGAGAAAATCAACACCAAGCATAACAGCAGCAGCTGCCTTTGTCTTCTGTGCTTAGCCCAGAGAGTTTTCGTTGGCCCAGTGGCAATGTTGCTGTAGCTGACGATGGGGCTTTTCGAGATTTGTGCTTTGGCTGCGAGCAATCCAATAACAAATTATATGCACAAGACAATTGGGTCCTTTATTGCCCAACGACTTTTATGCGAAAAGTGCAAAATGATTTACGATTATGTTGATAAAATGGCTTAAATAGTATTTTCATTTCTTAACGCTAGAGTGCACTTTGGAGAGCAACGAAACGACGATGAAACGTTGCTCAGATTCTTACAAAAATATATATATATACACACACACACACACACACACACACACACACACACACACACACACACACACACATAATTTCAATTGTCTGTTGCCGTATGATTTGTTTGCGCTTAAGCGTTGGCGACAGCAAAAAGACAACGACAGCAATGACATTTTTTGTTCGTAGCATGCTTTTGTGCGCACACACACACACACACACACACACACACACACACACACACTCACATATCCCAATATGCATATGTGTTTGTATGCGTGAAATATTCATGACGCTGTCTTCTGCTTTTTCACATTTTATGCATACGCTTTAAGTAATCGAGGGAATTTCTTAGTTTTAAGCTCTTACCACGCCTCTCTCTCCCTCACTCTGTGTCTTGCTGTCTCTGTCGCACTGCGTGTCTGCATATTAAATATTAACTGTACACAAAAAGAAAACCAGCTTAATATCAATTTGATATGTGTCGGCTCGAAGTTTTCTTGGAAATCTTTCTTTTTATATCACTTTGTGACTATGCGAAAGTGATGTGTGTGCTGAAAATCAAATTAAGTTGTTTCAAAATTGTAAGAAAAAATTTTGCTTTGATATGTTTGCGATTTTGGGAAAAGAGTGAAAAGTCAAGAAGTTTTTCATAATTGGGAATAATGTCGTTGCATTTTTTTGTTTAAGTCTCAAAACTTAGTTTTTTACTTTAACTTTTAAATGGAAAAGACGCTTTGAAAACTGTTAATCACATGAAATCCTTAATTGTTTTTAACAAAAACTTTGCCAAAAAGTCAGAAAATTTAACATAAATTTATTAAAAAATACCAATATTACATTTTCAGCTAACTTTATTACTACAGAAGTGGTTTTTATGTAGAATGTTTTCTTTGTCAAGTTTATTCTTTAAATTTAACAAACCAATATTTTTGGATATATCTTTACTTTTGTTAAATTATTTCTTTGGGTTCAAGTTTACGTAAACCTAACTTTTCAAGAAACTATTTGGTCTAAGGTTTGATAAAAAGTGCTAAAATGCCGAGTCCCTAGCTCGAATTTATTTGGTCTTCTTTAAAACTTCTCTATTTTATAAAAGTAAAGAAAGACTTTATTAATATTACAATATCTGAAATGCAAATGTTGCCAGGTTGAACGTTAAAACCGGTTTTTTTCTTGCTGTGCATAACTCATAACTCACACACACACAATGACACACACGCACACACACACAGGGACAATGCTGCTGTCAAATTTGGTTGCCCGCCTGCCTAAATAATTCATTTTTGCTCGAGAGCAGTCAACTGTTTTAAATTTGTTGCAACTGCAAAAAAGGGATTGCTTTACTTGCACCTTGCTGACTTGGCTTTCAGTTTGTCAGTTCGTCAGTTGTTCAATTATGTAAACTGTGGCAACAAACGCTGACAGTAACACAATATGTTGCACACAGCAAGCTTCACTGCATTTGCCTCTGTATCTATATTATATATATTTGTAGTTGTATCTGCAACTGTAGCTGTAGCTGTATCTGCATCTGTATTTATATCTGCATCTGTTTCTGTCATTGAAAGTGCACTTATTGGTTTCATATATGCACTGGCGTAGGAAGTGACAGCATTCAACGTGTATAAAATATTAAAGCATTCGTATTTCGCATAATTGAATGAAACCACAAACAGCGCCACAAAAGAGTTCATTTTCTTGGTGGGGTGGTCTCTGGGTTTTATGAGTTCTGAATCCTGAAAACACACACACACAAACAATACAAACACAAACAACAACGAAAGCCCATAGACTGACAGCTTCTTTGATGGCTGCTCAGGTGAGCAGCTTATATATTCATAATAAGCTCAGACTTTATTACTCCATCTATATATAGGCTTTATATAGGCAGCCAGCTTGGTTAGGGGGTCATTTCTGACAGACTGTGGTCCATAAAACAGCAAAATGCAATTACTTTTCCCACACACAATTGATTTTCTATCGCTTTTCACGCCAAGCAAAAGTAAATTGGCCGTGAAATAATTGCAAATACGCCAACTGAATAGTTTTCTGCACAATATATCCATATATAAACATATACTAAGCACATAAATCACAACTTTCCCAAGGCAATAAATTTGACACAGAACTTGCTCTCAGCACAGATTGAATGAACTTTAATTGACTTGAGACTAAACAGTTCGCTTAGTGCAGCTTTAACTCTTTTTAATTTAAGCAAAATAATATAAAACTTTTCAATAAAAAACAAAATTGATAAAACCATAATTGTAACTTTCTAAAAAGAAAAAAAATGATGTTTAAATTTAATTATTTCATTTTTTGTTCATATTTTGTCAGATATGTTTCTGTTTGTCAAGTTTTTGTGTCCAAGTTTTAAACCACAAATAAAACTTTTTATTTAAAAAACTGAACTTTCGACAATGGAGAGAAAATTATAGTTAAATGAAACTTATAAAATTTTGTTGAAATTTTCTCAGATATGTTTCTTTTTGTTAAGAATTTGCGTTCAATTTTCAAACCACAAATAAAACTTTTTATTTGTAAAGAAAAGAAAAAGTTGTCATAAGTCATAATTTGAACTTTCTACAATGCAATAACCTGAGGGTTAATTTTTAAAATTTTCTCAAATATGTTTTTTCTTTTCAATTTCGCCTCCGATTTTTAAGTCACAAGTGGGTTAAGATGGTCTGATTTTACAACAATTGCTTTAAATTAGAGATGAGCGATACGGTGATTTTGGTGTCACAGTGACAACAGTGACTGTTCCAAAAAAATATCAGTGACATATTTCAGTGACTGTGAGTACGAGTACAAATTCAAATTTAAGTATTCAAGTATATCAGGCAGTGACAAAATATCCCATGGTGACAAGTATATCAGGCAGTGACAAAATATCCCTCGGTGACAAGTATATCAGGCAGTGACAAAATATCCCTCGGTGACAAGTATATCAGGCAGTGACAAAATATCCCATGGTGACAAGTATATCAGGCAGTGACAAAATATCCCTCGGTGACAAGTATATCAGACAGTGACAAAATATCCCTCGGTGACAAGTATATCAGACAGTGACAAAATATCCCTCGGTGACAAGTATATCAGACAGTGACAAAATATCCCTCGGTGACAAGTATATCAGGCAGTGACAAAATATCCCTCGGTGACAAGTATATCAGGCAGTGACAAAATATCCCATGGTGACAAGTATATCAGGCAGTGACAAAATATCCCTCGGTGACAAGTATATCAGACAGTGACAAAATATCCCTCGGTGACAAGTATATCAGACAGTGACAAAATATCCCTCGGTGACAAGTATATCAGGCAGTGACAAAATATCCCTCGGTGACAAGTATATAGCAATTGCAAAAAGTATTCGAAAGCACATGTTTTAATATTGTATTATGTAAAAATCTATGTTTGGCGCTTTTAATCCATTTAATTTATAAAAAAGTTTTTTTTTAAAAATAATTGGCAGTGATTTTGTCGCTGTTACTTTTGGTATTTTGTCACTGTGACGATAATTACTTTGAAATACTAGTGACAAATAACAGCGACAAAGATATCGTCCCATCTCTACTTTAAATACAAATCAAATTCAATCTAGTTCATTAAGCTGTCATTTGAAATTAACTTTTCATACAAAATAATATTTTAAATAAATAAATAAAGACATTTGAGCAGCAATAACACGAACATTACCGAAACTCAGTTGGAAACTACGCCTGATAGCATATTGCGTGAGTTTCGTGCCACTGTTCCAAACGCCGCTCGAATCGGGAGCTGCTCTCGCTGATTGAATCCATCAGCTACAAGCGCCCCAATTGTAGTGAAGTGCTCGTCGAAATAAATTACATCCTTGAGCGAAAGGATCCTAAGTACGCATTGTTGGTATTCGTCGAACGCATCGTCGGCGTCGATAATTTGAAACACTTGAGATCTGACAACAGCCTTAATTCGTCCTTAGACATGCCGCCGCCCAGCAGCACCAGATTCCTGCCAACGCATGTGTGTCCAGAGAACATAGGCTGCGATCAAAGCAATGGCTCGCGTTCACTCCAATCACAGGACCTGTCCACATCGACGCCGGTGAACAGTCGCATCAGCAAGTTGATCGATGATACTGTTCACGCTCCACTGAGTGCACCAAGCAGCAGCCACTTTGTTTCTCAACAGGCAAGCACCACAGTTTCTCACAGCGAGCAGCATTTGCAGCGTGGGAATTTGAGCGTGATCAAGAAACGCGTGCTGCATGCCGTTTCAAATACACCATTGTTGGAAGCCCCATCCACCACTAGCAGCAGAACTAGTCATTTATCCGTCACATCCATTTCGAGCAACGGTGCCGACATTGGCAGTAGCAATCCCAGCAAGGAATGCATCAATTTATGCACTGGTTCTGGGAGTGGCACTGAATCTAGACCTGGAACTGTCGCTGGACCTGGCACTGTCACTGTCGCTGGACCTGGCACTGTCACTGTCGCTGGACCTGTCACTGGAAGTGATATTGAACCTGCAAATGGCAGAAACAGCACTGGCACTGTCCCTAAGCAACAGTTTGGCATTAAAGCCAACATAATGTCTGGTAACCAGAGTAGCAAGTCGCCTGTGTGCGATGGCTTGCCGGACGAAGATCGCACACATATGCTATGGAATTATTATAGGGTTGATGGCCACAAGCCGCTGCAGAAGCGGAACATTGTCGCTTTGCCCATGGATAGCCAGCAACGAGACTTGTTGTATGAACTCATCCACGTATTGGCTGGTATGCATGGCAGCTATATTGTGCCGGTGCCACAATATGGTGATGGGGACAATAATGAAATACGTTTCGCTATTAACTTGCAACTGGACAAATCTCTAGCAGATATTGTGCGTCAAATACTGCCACTTGCCACATACTTTACAGGCGTACAGCGGATTATAGCGGCCACCGATGGCGGAGGGCAAGTGAACAATGCGCTTAATGCTTCACTGCAATCTCTTTCCCATGATTATTATCTGCTGCTGACGCAAGTGGAATCGGAATGGGATGACCATCAGTTGACGGTGCCAAAGATGCTTTTCTATATGCAGCCGACCATTTGGGTCATGGAGGAGATCTATAACACCTTGAAGGGGCTGCAGCCACTTGAAAACCAAGGTGCGGCCGTCCTGACCCATTTGTGTGACCGAATTAAGAGTTTGGGCGGCGATACAGCCGCCCAGAACTTGATCATCGATCTTACGAGCAAGGCGGCGGCGCCGTATATGCTCATGCTGCAGCTTTGGATACAGAAGGGTGTCATTGTGGATCATACGCAAGAGTTTCTTGTCGCGGACAATGAGGTCATACACAAAGACGAGCTGCCCGAGCATTATTCTGATGACTACTGGGAGAAGCGCTATGTAATCCGCAGGGATTGCATACCCTCTTTCTTGGAAAAACATGCGGACAAGATCTTGCGAACCGGCAAATATCTAAATGTGATCAGACAGTGTGGCAAACGAGTGATGCCTACGCAGGAAATGGATCTTCAATTTGATCCGACCAATGAACAGCATGAGACTGTGATCAATGATGCCTACTACTTTTCGTCACGGATGCTCCTGGATGTCCTGCTCGCCGAGAATGATCTAATGGGTCATCTGCAGTCGGTAAAGCGATATTTGCTATTGCAGCAGGGTGATTTTACGATGCAATTCATGGATGCCTGCGAGGATGAGCTCTCCAAAAATGTTGATCAAGTGCAGCCCATGACATTGGAGAATTTACTTGGCCTCACACTGCGTCTCTCCTCCGCTCGCAGTGATCCCTATAAGGATGATCTGCACTGCGGGCTACTCACCTATGATCTGGTCACACAAATGTCTAAGATTATGAACCAAACAGAAGAATACTGCAAGACTAATGATCGCCTGGATTTGAGCGGACTGGAATGTTTCGCCTTTACGTACGAGGTGAAGTGGCCAGTTTCGCTGGTACTCAATCACACTGCCATAACCAAATATCAGATGCTTTTCCGTCAACTGTTCTATTGTAAACATGTGGAACGCCAGCTGTGCAAAATTTGGAAGGAAAATTCCATTGCGAAGAAATTTTCACCGCAAGCCGCTGAGCTTTATCGGTCGGCCTTTACGCTACGACAGCGCATGATGAACGCTATACAGAATATGGAGTACTACATGATGATCGAGATCATTGAGCCCAATTGGCATATATTCATTGAGAAAATGAAGAGCGTGGAGAATGTCGATATGGTGCTCAAATTGCATCAGGACTTTCTTGATCTGTGCTTAAAGAGTTGCATGCTTACTGAAACTTCACATGTGAATCGTGCCATATTTAAGTTATATAAAATCTGTCTAAAGTTCTGCGAATTTGTACAGGGTGAGAATGCAACGCTGAATGCAACGGAGACCTTTGCGGAACGAGTGAAGCGCTTTGATCTGGAATTTACGGCCGTGTTGATATCGTTCCTTAAACAAATCATTGATCTGGCCATGGATAATACCGGTGGTCGCTTTTTGAATCTTGTACATAGAATTAATTTCAATGGTTTTTATTCCGATCAAATAGACAAGTTGTGCATCAAAGCCATGGGCTAAAATTAAATCCACCTTATATCAAACGAAGCAAAAGTAAAAAAAAGCTGAGTATTATATCAAGAAAAAAGCAAACTGTAAAACCACACAAAATATACCAAGTTATTATGCATTTCTTACAAAGTAAAATACATATTTACATAAATGTATCTATTATTCCCATAAAAAAAATAACAAAAAAAAATAAAATAAAAAAATTAAAAAATTTAGTGTAGTTTTTCATACAAAACAAGTTTTAAAACAAATACAATTTTAGAGCTGTTTCTTAAACTACAATATAATTCCCAGATTTCGCCAGACTTGTTCATTTATCACCTCTATATATATTTATGCATACATAATTTCTTCAATTAATTGTGTTTTACTTCTCTCAAAGTGCACCTTTGCTAATCCAAAGTTTATCATTTAATGTAGCACAGTTTTGGGGATCTGTATTTGGCTGCTAATTACTCGTGACCTTGTTTGTTATACCTGTGTTATATGTTGCTTTTGAGGTACTTAGTTTGCCCAAATATGATGCCCCCAAAGTATGTCATAAACTGTGCTTAAGTCAAGAAGTTGGGACACAGTTTCTTTGGGGCAGGTCCTAAATGATGTTTGCTTAACAGCATTTGCATTAATGATGGCATTTGGTTGCTTAGTCATAAGCAAGGCTGCCAAAGGCAATTGCTGCTTAATGACTCCACCTGTCTAACAGGGAAAAACAAGGAAAACTGGGAAAACTGAATAGGTCACGCCCAAGCAAACGCCTAGTAAAAAGTAAGCGTGACTTTAATTTGTTTGTACAGCTTGTACTTGAAGCTGAATTATGCATTAGTTAAGCGATGGAAAAAGAGGAGGAGCATGGCTCTTGCCTGGGCCAAAACACTTAATTGGATTTCGATTTTGTACTTGTGACACACGCACTGCAAAATAACAGACATCAGAAAAACAGAGAAAATAACAATTGGATACGGGACACGGGGCAGTTGTCGTCGCTAACGATTAACTTAATTAATGTCACACAAATGACAGCTCAATGTGATTATGTTGACAACTGCAACAGAAAAGCAACAACAGCAACAGCTGCTGCTAATTCAAATGAAATTCAGATACAACATTAACTGGCACAAGGCACACAGCAAATAAATTGAAAATGTAATCGTCAACTCGAAATCAAATATCAACGTTAAATGATGCATGTCTAATGAGCCTCTGCCCTGATCCACATATTTTCTGAATTCAAAATTGGTACTCGGCTATTGTGAGTAAGCAGCTTTTTGTGGCTTTCACTTTGGCTTTGGGCTTTGGGGGCCTTAACTCGCATCTATATATATATATATATTGGCTTTTGGGGGCAGTTGGGGCTGAGTTTTTAATCCGCTAATTAGTTTGCTTTGCGCTCGTTATGAATTGCATCGATTTCCAGTTATCAAGCAATCAAACTAGTTAGCAAATGGAGCTGACAAGCAAACGATAGTATCGATACTGGATTTTAGAGATAATTTTAGCGTTTTTAACATTCGATAGTATCGATAGCTTATGCTTGCCCCATCGATAATAACAAGTAGCAGTTTAATCCTTAATTTTCCAGCTTTTCAAGCAAGCATATAATCGAGCACATATATGCTTTTAATCTGCATTTTGGCGTGCAATAAGTGGTGCTATCGATAGTATCGATTGCTTCAACATATCTCTATATAGAATCAAGAAAGGCTTGCTATTTCTAATGCTTTTGCAGCTCTGTGTTACAAGCAATCAGCTCGTAACGCTTATCTCTAGATGTACATCAGAAATTTATCATTTAAAGTGTTTTGTTATCGATAGTAACTATAAGTTTAGTTATCTTCTTTAAAACTATCTATTTCTATTTCTAACATTTGCCGATTAACTTAGGATTAATTTGAAAATATGTTTTGTTAAATTGGTACAAAATAAATATTGTCAAATTCTGACAAAATCGAAAAAGAAAATTAATTAAAATAAATTTCAAATGCCAAATATATCTAGCGGAATGTGCAATAGATTTTACGCATGGAAATCGGCTTAGTTGGGAAGAGAATCTTATGTGTGTTTGAAATCGTGACTAATCAAAATGCTGCTTGTTTACTCGTGTTCAATTCCACATTCAAAGTATTGTCTTAAGCCATTTTAAATGGACTTCTATCAATCAGTTCATTAAGCACATCTCTAGATGCAGCAAGAAGTTGATCAACGTTTTGTTGTGCCTCCATCAAAAACCAAACAAGAGACAACAGACAAGAGGTTGACAGGCAGGAGGGACAGGAAAGGCATGTGAGTATGCCAAAGTACTGCAGGGAGTCTGTCACGTCCTTCATGTGGCCAATTGAGAATGCAAATCTGTCGTTTGGCTTGGCTCAGTCATCAGTTAGGCTGAGTATCTCTGCTGTGTTGGGTTTGTGCAGGGTTTGGGTTTTGGGGCTGCCTCGTCATCGGCAGTTGCACTAACAGCTTATAATCGCAACTTAACATGCTTACAACAGTGGCAGCTGTGTGGCAGCAACAGCAGCAGCAACATCAGCAGCAGCTGCCGAAGCATCAGTGCAAACATCCTTCATCCCGGATATCGCACAGTCTCTCTCTATCAAAAAACAAAAAACAGAAGAAAAAAACAACTAACAAGCCCTTGTCTGTCTGCTGTCAGAGTAACTGGATGCCAGTCCTGGCTCTGTCCTTTGCCCTGCTCGACCTGAGCTTGTTTGCTGCACCTCAGCGCATCCGAGTAGGCTATGCTAAATGACTCGCATACCAACAGACATACACACACACACACACACCTAAGCACAACGAGCGTGCGGCGTGTCGAGTGCGTTGCACTGAATTTTGCAGCTTTTGTTTTGCGGCTCAAGCCACTCAGCTTGTTTTATATGCGCTTATCTCTAGCTAGTACACACACATGCCAAACACACACACATACACACATATTACACATACATGCAACAACAACAACTGTTGCCATTTTGTTGGCTTTCTTGAGAGGCAGGTCCTTGTGCCTGAGCAACGTTTACAAACATCCAGTTGAGTGGGCGCTACGAGTGTCATTGTTGCTAACAAATTTTGAAATTTCGAAATTTCGAACGTGTGCCTGCATTTCCAGTCAGTCAACTGTGCAAGTTGCCTTTGAATGCCAATACCTTAGCTTAGCTACTGTTATCTCCTCTCCTATTCCCTTTGCTATTTCGACAGCAGTGTTGTTACCTTTCAAGATCTATTTTAAGCGGCAGAAGTTGTTAAAAATATAGCTAAATGTTTAGGTTAAAAGAAAACTTAATAGTAAAAGTTCAAGTTTTTGAATATTTTATATGTAATTTATCATTTGTAAAGTTAATTATAGTATTATATAGATTTCTGGTATCATTTATAATTTTTAAATATTTGTTATAGCAATATGCCAGACAGCAATTTCTGCTGTAATAATTCTGCAGCTGCATTAAATGAAATACATTTTATTAAAGTTTGCTGCGTTCTTACAAAGAATATTATTACAGTTCTCTTTGCTTGTAACGAACCAGCTTAAAACGAACTTTTGCCTAAACAAAACCAATGTCAAAAGTACGCGCACATAAATTGTTTTATTCAAGTCTTTGTTTAAAGCAAACTTTCCTTTAAAACGAACAATTTTTGTATAATACCTAAAAGTTCTTTATAAGTGGAAAGTACTGAATATAGTCAGAAAAAAAGAACTTCGCTGGAAATAAGAAATATTCGTTCTTTTGTTGCCAAGGACAGATTGCATTTCTTTTCAAAAAATAATATCGATATTATTTCCAAAGTATATAACATATTTTTCAGTTTTCTAGGCAAGTTTCTTTGAGAGATTTTCTTATTGGTAAGGACTTTTTTTGGAGTGTAGAATCTTCTGTATCAAACTTTCCTCAATATCGAATTTAGTGTAATATTGAGTTCTTTACAACGGAAATTCTCTGTCAGAAACATTTCGATTTAAACATGATATTTGACATTTGAAACTTTTATTATGAAAGCACAATTCAGTTCTTATTAAATGACTTCTGTGTGCTGCTTTAGCTTTTGCATAAAATATATTTTTATTTTAAAAGGAAATTGTTTGTGTTACACTTAAATCAACTCTTTGCAACGCTGTTTCACTGTAAATGCAGACAATTATAGCTACTAATTAGTGTTTCTATCATTATTTTAAAACAAAGAAATAACAAACAAAACAAAGCGTGCCACAAAAAAAAAAAAGATTTTAAAATAGTGTGTTAACTGTTGAAGACTTTTTTCTGATTTTAAAAATGCACTTGTGACAACTGTTTTTCCCAAGAAAAATTCAATTCCCCAAAGTAGAGTGCCAGATGTTGCAAAAACGACGACAGCTCAGTGTCAGCACGTAAAATGCTAGAAGCAGTGCTTTAAAAGAAAAGCAGCACATTTTCTTAAACATTTTAGTGGAAAAACATTTTTCTATAACAAAATATTTTATTAATCCCTGACTAGTCGTTTTTGAAGAAGCACGCATGGCAAATGTTTTGGAATAAAGCTTAGAAACGCAAAGTACTTTTCATAGAATTTGTTACTAAAAATAAGCCAGATTTGGCTATAAAAAAGCTGAAATTTTCAGATTGCTTCAATAGTCTAAACATCGCCGCTTTTAACGCTTGAGCAGAAATCGTAGCATAGCATTTTATTATTTTTGGGGCTGTGCACAAAATATGCAAACCGCAATTTGCATGAGACAAAAATGTAATTTGTATGACATTCTTGCACACGTATGTATGTAAGTGTGTGTGTATGTAAGTGTGTGTATGTGCATGTTACAGCCAGCATAAATGCTGACCAGGTTGCGATTTAACTTTGTTGAGCTTTGAGCTGCATATTTTCGCGGCATTTTGCCACATGACTGCAAATGGCAGAGTTTCTGCGGGGCTTTTGCTTTTGCTTTTTGCACGCTGGCCACACTCAACAAATTTGGTGGCGCCACCTTTAGCAGGTTTTTGCTGCCTGGTTGCGCACTTTGTGGCACACATTTCAATTGCAATTCTAATATCAGTGGCAAGAACTACAACAATTACAACAACAACTGGCAATATGTAATGGCAACAAAAAGCAAAAAGCAAAAAAAAAAAAGCAAACTGAAGTCAACAAAAGTTTGGGCTGTGCAAAAGTGCAAAAGGCGAATACGAAAAAATATTTGCCCTGCCAGAAATTGACAACTGTTTGCTTAGTTGAGAGTGTTTGCTTGAAAGGGGGGCTAGTTGAGGGAGGGGCTGGAGGAGGGTTTGGAGCATCTATAGAAGCTGTTGGTTTGCTAGTAGCGGAAATTTGACACTCTCATTCTCACTTTCACTTACCAAGTGGCTGCTGCTGCTTTCTGCGCTTTCTCTGTGAATGGGTGGTTGGGTGCTGGGTTGGTTGGACATTGGCTGAGTGTCCCTGCAGGGCTGCTGCAGCGCGTAATATCAGCTTACTTTTTAATGGCACTGCTGGCAGTCAATTATGTAGAGTCTTCTAAGTTCTCTTTCCATCTAAAATATGCAATTAAAGCAGCTGGCAAAACTATTTGATTACCAATTGATGTTTCTATCACAAACAATAAACGAAGTGCCAATTCATATCCATTTACAATTCCAGCTCAATTCAATTGAAAGGCAACAGAAATGCGCTAGTCCTTGTTTTCTTCGAATCTTTAACTAAGTTGAAGCGAGATAAACTTGAAGGCCTAGTATCTTTAATTTCTTTGACATTGTAAACTCAAATATGTTTGGTTAATTCAAGTTGAATTTAAACTTAAATCTGTAAAAAACAATATAGAAATTTGACTCACACTAGATGGCAAATAAGTTTTAGTTCTTTGAAATCTTAAACTCATATGTTTGACTTCAATGCAAGTTGAAGCTGTACATCAGACTATTGAAATAACTTGGAAAACTTTACTTGGTCTTTTCGCCAAATATAATTGAGAAGACAACAGAACACGAGCATGAGTCAGTTCCACTTCTACTTGTACAAGACTTGCATCTCTAAGAAAAAATCTGAAAACTTGTACCATTTTGATAGCCAAATATGTTAAATTTCTTTGACATTTTAAGGCAAAATATTTGTTATCAATTCCAACATTAATTTCACATCAAGCTGTATGAAAAACTTGCGAAACTTGATTTGGGTTCTTTGCCAATTATAATTGGATAAAAAAAACTACTTGAGTAAATTTCTTAGAAATTTTTAACTTAAATATTTATCATCAATACACAATCTGTGTGAAAATCTTGCAAAACTTGCCACACGTTCAGCGCCAATTAGATTTTTGTTGCACAAAGTCAATTCATAAATGTTATTGTGTCGCATAGCGTTCCTTTAAATTTTTGACAAAATAACTTTATAGCTTAAAACGTATATTAGCTATGAAAATGTATGCTTTATGCCAAAAAGTTGCGTCAACTTTAATCAATAATTTTGATTTTTATGCAGTCGAAACTTTGAAATTTTAAATATGCCAAACTATTTGTCAACTTTGTCAGAGTTCAAATTTAAAAATGTGCAACTCGTATATACAAAACTACATACCAACGTCTGCCCAGTATCTTTTACTTGCCAGCCTAAAGTATCTAACTAACTAAAGTTTAATCGATAAATATTACTATTATTAAACTAAGTACGTGCACAGCGCACAGCGTACTGATTTCATAACGTTGCCAAAAAATATGAACATGACACAGTTTGACAAGGACTTATGGCCAAACACTCATACATACACACACACACACACACACACTCATATGTATTCATACATGTTCAAACGTTCCAAGTGTTCTGAGTATTTGCTGCCTTTTTGAGGATGCTCCTTGCGTTACGCTAACAAGACTGCAGAGTCTCTGCCCCTCTATCTCTCTCTCTATCTCGCTCTTCAAAAAGCCTGCGCCATAACTAAGGGTCCAAAAAGCCAAGCACTATATATGTGAACTGGCTTTGAAGCAGCAGCCTGCAACCTGCTTCGTGTCCTGGTGAGCAATTTGTTGCCAAACAGCCGCCCGAAACTCCAATGCATTTTGCAGTAGGAGCAGAAAGAGGAGCAGGAGCAGGAACGGGAACAGAAGCAGCATCAGCGTCGCCCGCAACTTGCTTAATTTTATATCAAATTTATAACTGACTTATTGGCACTTGGCAGTAAGATTACGCCTGCCAGGCAGCCAGACTTTAGAGCTTCATACTCTCTCGTACTATGTTACATATATATCGTGCCTTCAACTCGGCGCACATTCTCGTATATCTAATAAGTTATTACGTATACGCAGCATGGCTTGCTTCGTGTGGCCTGCCAAAGTTTTGCTTTTGGCCGCGAGCACTTTATGGCTTAGGTATGTTGCGTTTGCTTTTGCCTTTTCCTCTCTTTTCCTCTCTTTACTCTTGCCTGTTATGACTTGAGTGTGGTTTGTTGTTATAGAATAAAACAACAAATTTTTAACACGCCCATCAAATTCAAATGATTTGATGTGATGTATGTGTGGCGCTCAAGTTGAAAAAACAAAAATAAAAGCATAAAAAAATGATACATTTATGCAATTTGGTATATTGACAGCTCAGCATTTTCAGCTGCAGGACAAACTGACCACGAAACAGAAACATTTAGCAGCTGCTGGTTTTTTATACCTCTGCATAGGGTATTAAATTCTTGAGGGAGTTATTTTCTAAGTCATATTTTTGATGAGCTGCACAGCTGAGTCGATATTTGGGTATATATGTTTGTTGTTTTTCTCTTGTATAAACAAATTTTTAAATAATTTGTACTTTTGAGTTAAATACAAACTCTAGAAAACAGTTTATTTCGAAACAAGATACTATATCAAACTGTAGACTTGGAAAATAATGCCAAGAGAAGCCAAAATTAACTAAAGACGAGTTCTGAATTCCACTTTTGAATCAATTCCACAGAAATAAGCAAAGCATACTCTCAAAAGAACGTAGCAGAAAACTTAATTACTTAATTTTATGCTAACCCAAAAAGTATGGCACATAGTTTTCTGTGAATTTTATACGAAAGTGGAATGTAAAACAAGGCTAATTACTTTATGCTACAATTCGTGTTAAAAGCGTTTTAATGTAAGCACTTTAATTCGTATTAAGCTAAGAATAAATTAGCCTAATTTGCTTTTAATTTGTTTGATTTATTTTCGAAGCAAAGCAGCAAATTTAATTAATATTATTGCAAAGGGTATTTTATTTTGAGCTTTTTACGTTCTTTGATTTTTTCGTGTCAAAAGCAATTTCTTAGCCTCGACCTCGGCATTTTAATAAATTCCGCATAGCTTTGCGTTTTCAGCACTTTCTTGGCCACTTTTTGCTCGCTTCCCTTTTTTTTTTTTGCTTTTTTTTGGGCTACAATATTTTGCTTAACACTTTATGAAATTTCTACAGGCATTTTTTTTTGTTGCTGTTGTACTTTTGTTGCTAGAATTTTAATGAAAATTTAAATAATTGAATGTGATGCTGCAATGCCACGTGAAAGTGGCCTGCCAGCTAGCAGAGCTTACCTTTCTTGGCTTGGATGCCACGTTGATACGACTACGAACGAGTACGAGTAAAAGTACAAGTAAAAGTACTCGTCCTTCTACTTGTACTATTGCATATTAATGAGCCTAAGAGCTTCGCAGTCAGCACTTTTCTTTACTTACTGCACAGCGTTTAAGCATTTTTGTTAAAGCGTTTGCTTGTTGGCCAAAACCCAACCAGCCAGCAAGATAGACAGACAGACAGACAGGCAGACAAACAGACAGACGGACAGACGCAGCCTGCATCCTGACAATGACAAATGAATACTTTTATGGCCGCGACCCGCAGCAGCAGCGGTGGTGGTAGCAGAGGTGGCAATGGTGGTGGTAGCAGAGGTGGCAGCAGAGGTAGCAGCAGAGGTAGCAGCAGAGGTAGCAGCAGCATCGTCGGCATTAAAAGTTTCGTGTTAGCAAAAGTGACACCTCGAGCAGGTCTATATGTAGGTATACGTAGGTGTTACCGTTACTCTAACTATGTATCTGTGTGAGTTAATGTGCAGAGGCGTTTTTGAAATGGTTTTCAGGGGGCAATGTTGTTTTGATAAAAGATACATAGATAGATAGATTTCAATCAAATATTCAAAAATTTAAAAAAAAATACTGATAATTCGACTTCAAGAATTTTGTCTTTGAGATTGTCGACTGAACATTATTCGATCATAAGTTTAAAAAAGAACTTAGATTCAGTTTTCAATTATTTCATAAGCTTAGATTTTATTTTCAATCTTTTCAAGTTGTATTTTTATAATTTTCTTAAATTCCAATTACAAATCAAATTTAGATAGTCCAACCTTTTTTTTATCAAAACCATACAAAATGATGAACTAAAACTTATGTTAGATATCTAAATAATACGCCCAATTTTATTTGAAATATATGCGGTTTTATTAGAAAGATTTGATTTATTAAAAAATCTAATTCAAAAGATTATTTCCTTTTGAGGAGCTGCGCTATTTTGGAACTAAGTTGAAAACGACTGTGAAATCGTAGTTATTATATATGTTAAGCAGACCTGTTCGGAATTCCACTTTAGAATCCATATTACAGAAAAGTGTGCAGCATACTTTTAGGATTATCTAAATATAATATAAACGCACAAGAAAATTTTCTCAAATTTTCTCTATTCTCAAATTCTTAAATACAAATCATGCTAATTTTTATATTTTATCATCAAAAACCCTTCACCCCTTCTAGCTGCGCCACTGTATTTGTCATACTTTGACTTGTAGTAGTGCTTGGCAGTCCTGCGAGGCTGGAAACGTGGCTTAGGCCATGACAGGAAGTGGTCTTTGCAACTGTATAGTCATGTCCTGTCTGAATCTGAATCAGTGTGCTCTTACGCTCGCTCGCTCTCTCACTCTTTCTATTCTCCCTCTCTGTCGCTCTGTTTAGCTCAGTAAGTATTTATTCAGACTCTTTGCCAGCAATTGAAGCATTTTTGTTGCACGTTTCTGTTCCGTGTGCTGTTTACCAAACGAATTAAATTGTTCGCCTCAAGTGTATTTTGTGCTTTGACGCACAAACATTGCCACAATGACTATGAAACTTGTTGTTGTTGTTGTTGTTAATGTTGTTTTTGTTGTTATAGTATAGTTGCTTTTGTTGTTGCCTAGAGGCTGTATTTGTTAATCTGCGGCACTCAATCAGCGAACGCGTTTGCCCTGACAGCAACTGAATATTTTTTTGTTCTTTTTCTTTTTTTTTTGTCTACATTGCCGCTAATTATGCACGTACTCGTATGTGCTTGTCTGTGTGTAAGGTGTATATGTATGTGTGTCTGCGTCTATTAAGTTCGTTTTCGATTCGTGCTCATACCTGAACCCATATGATTAACGACTGCATTGGGCCAACACACAGTAAAGAACACACACACACACATCGCGTTTGACATCAATTATCGCGCCTTGTGTAACATTCGATGCTTGGGTTTGGTTTATTTTTAGGGGTACTTGGGTTTTACCAGAACCTCCATCTACTACTTTGCCCTTTTGCCTTTGCACTTTTGCTTAGACATTGTTTTTCCATCGATTTTGGGTGTTTTGTGAATAAACGTGAAGTTATGAGCTGACACGCGAACATGAGCCAAGTTAATTGATTTTGTATTAGAGCCAAGCTAAGCTAAGCGCTAAAAATGTTTGTATACAGTTCAAATGAACACGAAAGCGTTTTTAGTCGCTGTTGCCAAAGTTTATTTGCTATATATATATTATATATATATATACCTGTACATCCACTAAATGTATTTTTCATGTGCCTGCTAGCTAAACACGTACACAACAGAGTTGTTTCACAATGTTCCTTTGAACTAGTCAATTAACTGAACAAATGAGCCTGTGCTGAATTCCAATTCAATACAAATTCATAGAAAAATCTGAAGCTAACTTTTGAATTAAATATTCATTTTAATTTTAGACTATGCTTAAAGAATGCGTGACACATTTCTGTTGAAAGTGGATTCGATAGTTCATTTGGAACGGGATAATTCTTGATAATTCTTGTGGTTTGTCTTTAAAATAGTTCATTTTGGTCGTTTAAGTGGAAATCTCGTTTGTTTTTTCCTTTGAACCAGATTAGATTTCTTTCTTTTCTTAAGAGTCCTATTTTGGTTTGTCAGCAAATTCTTTCTTCTGCAATCAGGAAGAAGTTTCAAGAAAAATCGTATATTTGTTATAAAAAACGTTAAGTTGGAAGATATATAAATTTGTACTCTTAGTAAACTGCTCCCATTTCGAATAAAATAACATTTTTTCGCACTTTACTTTCCCAACTTGGCAAACAATTTTGTAAGTTAGATTCGATCAGACTTGAAAATAGATAAATTTCGGATTGTTTATAACAACAAAATAAAGAAAACATTAAAAATTTTGATATGTAATTGAATAAAAGGTACAGAAGAATTGATATAACATTCAAAGCGAACGTAAAGTGTACAAAAACGGAACTGATTCATTGAACTGAACTACAGAATGCAACTATTCAGAAACTCCACTGATTTGATCCAGATCATGGTATAATTTTAATATGACTTAAGATGTTTATAAAACATTATAAATTTTAAATAGAAAAGTGTGCAAAAGTATCGATTGAACATTCAAAGCGAACGTTAAGAGTTCAAAAACGGAACTTGTTCATTGAACTGAACTACAAAGTACAACACTAATGCACACAACAAAGCACACACACACACACTTACAGGCATATACATGGACATTCATGAAAACCAATTGACAGTTTTCAATTTAAGTTGCGGAAATATTTTGATTTCCTCTTTTGTGTGAGAGGCGCTTTATTGTTGTTATTCTTATTGCTGTTGCTGCAGTTGTTGTTGTTTTTTGTTGTTGTTGCTGTTGCTGTTGCTGCTGCTGTGGGAGGTATGTCAGCTCAAGCGTCGCCATATACCATTTGGCACACACATATTTTCCGCTCCATTTCCCTGGCCAGCTAGCCCGCATATGCGGAGTATATATATGAGAATATATTTTATTTGTGCAAAGCAAAGAAAGAAAAACCGCAGCAAGCATTTTGTCAGTGCAATAAAAGTTTGCGTGTTAAATGCCTGGCGGGGCAGCAGCAAAGGCAGCAGCAGCAGTCAGGATGAGATGTGTGTGCAGGCAGGATGTGTGCTCCTGCTTTTGATCCTGCTAAAGCTGGAGTTGGCCTGTTGTCGACTTAATCAGTTGGGAGATAGCGGACAGCCTGCCTGCCTTTCTGCCATTCCGTGTGGGACATATGCACTTTAAATTATGCATATTATGCGCCTGCCCGCCCACTAAGTAATTAAGTAGATAGCAGGCCTTTATATGTATGTGTGCACTTTCAAAATGTGTATCTATGTCTATGTGCGAGTTTGGCTACAATTTTAATTATAAATTCATGCGTTTATTCTGGCCAAAGGCTTTACAACTAACCGCATGCCAAAGTACACTTTCAAGTTTTCAGTTGGGCTTAAATATATGCAAAAAGTTGTTGCCGCCTTTTGATAGCTTGATTGATAAGCCAAGTTGGTTAGAAATTCGATTAGGCCACAAAAAAAATTAAATATATATTCACAAAAAAAAAGAAATAAGAAATAAAGATTGGCAACTGCTTTTGATAAATTACTTTTAAGCTGTCGCGCATAAAACACAAGCCTTGACCATTAATCACATGGTCAGTGACCAGTGTGACCAGAGAGCAGAAAGACCAAAGAGACCAGCAAACAATAAGCAGCAAGCAGAACCAATCGATGTTTGTCTATATTTATAGGCCCATCAATTACAGCCAGCGTGCGTTTCTTCTATTTTTACAGTGTATAAAAATAGCATGCAAGGCTACTCAATTAAATTCGTTTGAATTGAGTTGCGCAGCAGAAGCCCAAAAGGAATTTTCAATGCCACAGGGCAGCCGATAAAGATGCCACAAAATGTGGCAACTAGAGCTGGGTAAACAGTAACGAAAGTGCCAACTGTCGATAGTATTCATGAAAGTAGAGATATGTAGAAAGAACGAAAGATATAAATATAACAAATTTGTTATTCTATAATTCATTTGAATTCTCGTTTACTCAAATCTTAACAGTTATAATTTACGATTTAATTTGTGACCTTGCAAGAAATTAATCGATGTTTTTTGCCTAATCGACGTTTCTGAAATAAATTGAAAACTTTTCAACAATTTTGTTTCCATAAAGTTTTTTTGAGAAATCAAAAAACCAAAACATGTTTTTTTAACAGTTTTAGCATTTCATTAAGTAAAACAATATCATGCCTGTATTTCAAGTCTATAAAATATATATATATATAAAATAAATATATTTCTAATGCGTATTTTGACTATTCTGCTGTGTTCTGAGTTCCACTTTAGCATAAATTCCACAGAAATGTTCTGAAATACTTTCATAAATGAATTTAAGTAGAAAGAACGTATCAGAAAACCATGCTCCTTACTTTTAAACTCCTTCAAAAAGTATGTTACATAGTTTTCTGTGAAAATATTAGGATTCAATATTATATAGTCCATATTTTCCATTTCTCAAAGAAACTATCACTAGCAATAAAAGCACAATACTTTCGATACTATCGACAAAGCTTTTAACAAGCTGTCAGCTCTAGTTTGTCACATTCATAGATTCACACTCAAATACACACGCACACACACACACACACACACACACACATATACATACACATGGTCACACATGAAGCACGTAACTGGGCGCCCTTCTACTTCGTTGAGAGTCAACTGAGTATGTCATTTTATTGAATCAAAAACCACTCAGCTATTGAAAATCAATTTGCAGTACACAGCTGCTGAGGCAGCAGCAAAGGTAACAACGTGCTCCGGAACTGGACCATACAGCAGTCAAGACATTCATATAGAAAGACAGACAGACAGATGGACAGACAGGCTGACAGGCAGACATACAGACAGATAGTCTCTGCAAAGAAATAGGACAATAAATACCCACACACGCACACAATTTTCCACATTTACACTTGCCATAATAATAAAGCGACATAAAACCCACAAAAAAATAAGAGAAAAAATGAAAAAATATGATAAAAAAAGCAGCAACTGAATGTAAAATGTGTTGTTGTTGGGTAGCATAAAATGCAATGCCATTTGAGGTTGGGTATGCTGATCAGCAGTTCTCGCACACGTTGCCTTTTAAACCAATTCCAAATCGAGTTAAAAGCACAAGGACATGCCACACACACTTGCACACACAAACACACACACAATCTTATAGAAAGGACTGGGTGACTGTCAGGCATTCACCTGTATGCAAAATGAAGCGGCAATGCCACTGAAAATTGATGGCAGTCACGTAGAATGTCAGGCAGCAAGAAGAAAATCCATAAAACACAAGTAGAAACTTGACGGGGCAGCATATGAGTTTCCTACCCACAACCCTGACACCCTAACTTTTCTTTTTACTTTTACTTTTGCTGAGGGTGTTATGGGTTTTTTAACTAAACTTGTAAGGCATTGAAAAAAGGCCATGTTGAACTCATGCAATACGAAATAAGGTGTGTTTTAAATTCCACTTTCGATTAGATTTCACATTGAAGTGTTTAACATACTTTTTGGAAGAGGATAGCATAAATGAACCTTCTTTTTCTTGCGGTTTTGCATAGTTTTAAAACAATCCTTAGAGCTTGCATTACTTGTGATTGAAGATTTCATTCAAAAGTGCAATTCTGAACAAGATACCTAAATATTGCTAATGATCCCTTTGACAGGCTGTTATATCATATAGCTTTCATAGGTCATAGATCGCTCAAAAATGATATAGTTCTCTGAAAACATCCGAAATTTGAAATAAACTTGATCTGCGTATGGTATACACGAACCTGCATGCCAAGTTTGGTGTCTCTTATAGTCTCTGAGATCGACTCGTTCATACAGACGGACAGACGGACAGACAGACGGACATGGCTATTTCGTCTCGGCTGTTGATCCTGATCAAGAATATATATGGTTTATATAGTCGGAAATGCCTCCTTCTGTCTGTTACACACATTTGCAGTACTTTATAACTCCCTTTTTCCCATTTTTAATGGGAACAGGGAGTAAAAATCAGGAAAACCAGACGAAAATTGAGTTTTTGGATGAAAAGTCTTTTAGTTTATATTTTATACTAATTTTATATTTTAACGAAACTCAGCAACCGTGAGTTTTAGTATACATTTTGTATACTTTCGTCTATTTGAACAAAATCGCTTAACTATATCAAATCAATGCTCAAAACTTAAGTTTTTGTATGAACAACTTTTTTAATTAGTCTGGCTGTAAGGGTATTGAATCTTCGTTCAACCAGAGACAGCTTAACTTTCTTGTTTCCCATTTCTGTGCGATAAAAAATAAAAGGCAAGCATGTAAGCAAAAGCAACTGAACAAATTGCGAAAAAAAAAGAAACGAAACGAAATTGAAAAGCACGCAACGCTGTCAGGTGACCAAAAGCAAATGAGAAGTAGCAGCAGAAGCAGTTGGAGGTGTATGTGAATGTGGATGCAGATGCAACCAGTTAAAGTCTCATTAGAGAGCAAAGTTTGTGAGTGCTGGTGTATGTGTGTGTGTGTATATGTAAGTGTGTGTGTACTCTGGCCACAGTATTTCACGCAGTTTAACCAACTTGCCTCAGGGACACTGTGCTGTATTGCCACAAAAACCTGATGCGGCTTAATGAAAGGCCATAACTGTGCATTAGTTTTCTTCTTTTTTTTTTGGTAGGCTGTGTGTACGAAATACGCGTACATAAGTATGTGTGTGTGTGTATGTGTATGGACACAATAAAAGGAGGCTTTTCATATGACATGAAATTGCGGCACGCAGCCCATAAAAATATACAGACGACGCCCATACGCAAAAAGCTGCGGCTTAATAATAAATAAAAGCCCGCAACAAGCCATGCAAATGGCGCCGCTACGCATCCGTATCCGTATCCGGTTGTCGTTGTCGTTGTCGTTCTCGGTGCCGTTGCCTTTGGCATTCGGTGTTCATTTTGTTACACATTGGTATTGCCATCTTTTGCTTTGGCAAAAGGCGTTAAGCGTGAGCCGATTACTCGCACTTATCAGACTCAGATTCAGATTCAGACTCAGGACTTGGCTCTGGCAATGCGAAACTGAACTGAACTGAACCAAAGGCTTCTATTTGCTACTTACTTTTCCTGGCACTGATTCGGATGCTGTGCAACCTGCTGCTTGTTTTCTGCTTGCCTCACTTTGCTTGCCACACAGCTTTAATTGCTGGCCATAAATTTTTACATGTTTTTTTTTTTTTTTTTTTTGTATTTAGCTCAAGTCAGTTACAGTCTACATATTTGCTGGTATCAAGTAGAAATGGGCCATGAATGCTGCTACACCTTTAATGAGGTTGGCTATAGCCCAATGACACCAGCTAACAAACTGCTCTTAAGCTTTTCTGTAATCCTGATAAGCAGCAGCAAACAGAAGCAGCTTACAAATGTTGTTTTGGTTAGATTGCAAAAAGAGCTTACAACAAATTTCAGAGTTATTTAAAGCTAGTTTTTCTTAAATTTGAATGTATTTATATTGTTTAAAAATAGTTATTTCTGATTTTTTTATAGTAAAATTCAAGCTAAAATAATGATTTAGAATTTATAGTTTAAAACTCGTAACAAAAGAGTGATTTATAATTTTTATTCATAAAAATTGGTTTTATAAATATTAACGAAAAACTTCGAGATTAGACTAATTTTTTGGTGTTTTCCACAATATTAATAAAATATAAATGAAGGAAATAACTCTTATAAATATGAAGCTAGTTCATTGTGAAGTTCAAACAACTATACTTTGCTTACTAAAGACTATCCCATCAACTAAACTTCGCTTCTTTAGCCAGCTGTCTATTTAAAGTTTTCTCCAACAATTTATCATTCACTTGCCACTTTCAGCTCGTGTCATTACAACTTTCACATGGACAGCATGCTTCAATGCTTTTTTACTATGTGGTTCAAAAAGCGCGCTTTTTAATGCAATGCACACAGCTCAGCAGCAGCACAAATCACACAAAAAAAAAAATGAAAATAGAGTGCAAGAAAAAAAAAAGAATCGAAAAAAAGCAAATGGAATGAGAAAAACTAATTGCTGCTTTTAGGCGTTAATGAAAATTACAAATAGCGCATACGCCGCATGGTGCTCAGCGCAATGGGTGGGCTTTCACTTCGAAATGTATATATGTATATGAGTATTATGTGGTTAGAAGTGTGGATCGATGCTGCATTGTCATTGCATGTGTGGTTGCATAATCGCTGCTCTACATTTCGCGCATGGCTGCAGCCCAACAACAACAAGTACAACAACAATAAGAACAACAACAACAATAGCAACAATGATCTCAACAACAAGCAAACCCATTAGAAGTTGCTACATTTTCACAGCACTCACAGCGAAAGAGTGAGAAAGGGAGTGTGGGAGTGAGAAGAGTACAGACAACGCCGCAACAATTTGCTTCTAGTTTCTACACTTAGAAAAAAGTATGGCTTAGAATTTGATAAACGGCAAAGGCAGTTTTACACAACTTTATAAGTATAAATATGTTTTTCAAAGATTATTTCTTTGTTTTCAAGTCAATTTTCAGAAAACTATAAGTACGAACTTTCTATATCTCAAAGATTGAAAATGTTTGTGAAAAGACAAGACAAACATTTGAATTTGGCATATCTGCTTTTAAAAACTCAAATTTGTACATTTATTGTCTTCTATTCTAAAAAGATTTGATTTTCTCAGTGTAGCTATAGTTTTTGTGTTGAGTCATTCTTGCGCTCAAAAGCACTCACTAAAACAAATAAACACTTTGCGCATTGTTTCGTTTTGACAAATGCGTGTAATTTACGGAAATGTTTGTTTGGGCAACGTCTCCCACTTACCACCCCCCACCCCCACCCCATTACATTCTCCACCCTGTCTGTGTCTCGTTTCATGTTTGCTAAATTGTCTTAAGCGTGTTTGCACGGCACTCACATGTCCTGGAGCCTGTGTTGGGCCTGGGCTCCTGCTCAGCTTCTGCTTCAGCTTCTGCCTGCAATTAGTTGGTGCTCTAAAAGCCATGAAGTAAGCGCTGCACATATCGTGCCACATTTGCACACTAATGACTGAGCTCATGCAACAGTGGCAACAGCAACAACATTAGTAGCAACAACAACAACAACAACAGTTGCAATGTGCTGTTGCACCCTCGTAAATTACAAAGGCGCAACAAAAATGGCAACGGCGGCATTTTGAAAAATATAGGTTACAAATGTTGCCGTCTGCTCATCAAAGTGGCAATAAAATATGCGCACATCCACGCGCTCGAATAGCTCATTACAAGTTATGCACCACAGTGCCACTGCCACTGCCACACCCACTTGCCACATGCCGCATTGTGGTGCAATTTGAGTCGCCTGCTTGGGCTCCCCTAATAAGCGGCCGCAATTTGTTGCAGCGCCAATTGTTGCTAGGGGGAAAGTAACTGCAATTGCTATCAGCTTGCCAGCCAGATGAAGCGCGAAACAACAGCAACAATAACAACAACAACAGCAACAACAGCAACAACAAAACTTGCCTTTGTTTTGCCCATCGTTCATCTCTCGAATTTCTCAGCCCACAAAATGATGGCGCCTTTTGTTGCGGTCCTTAATGAGCAAATTTTAGTTGCCATTCTCCTTTGCTCGCTCTCTCTTTCTCTCTGTCTCTCCCTTTCTGTTGGTCAACTTGAGCCGCTGGGCAACGTCTATTGGCTGCCTTTTGCTCCTTTCTTGGCCACCTTTTGTTGACTACTTTCCTTCTTTGTATTGCCCTTGCTGAGGATTTTATAATTTTGTTAACAAATTTGTTACGCATTGAGAGAACCGTTTTCTATAGTTTGTGACGGGGTTTCTTTTATTATAATGTTTGAACCAAAGTTTTAAATTTAAAGTATTTTCACAAAGAATCATCAGCTATTTGTCCAAAATTAAGTAATTGTATCAAGTGTTTATAAAGATATAGTTATCTGTTTTGTTCTTCAAGATTTCTAAACCAAACTCCCAAGCGTAAAGTCATATTGAATTCTATGCAAGATGAGCAAATATATTCAAAATTGAGCCCATATATATTATGTTGTTTAAAATTTCAAGAAATTTGTCGAGATGTGAAAAAAACGTATCAGATTCCTTAGTTTGAAAATTAAGCAAATTTGAGTTTGATTTGAACTATATTTTAAAGTGAAAAGCTACACTTTCTTCTAGCCCTCTCTGCAAGTGTATTAAATCTTCGTCAGCTAAAAGATTGCTTTTCCATCCGGTTCTTGCTTTGTTTTTGGTTCAGGCTCGCGCAGCAATTTATGATACCTTTGTGGTTTCAATATCGCAATGCAAAGAGTAGAGCAACATAATTAAAAATTGTGACAGCCATAAATTTTTGCGTTGGGTTTTTGCTGAATTCCCACGAGTACGCTGATAGCGTTGGCTCATAATGAAAAATCAGCTAAAAAGAGAAAAACATACAGACAACATTTTAAAGTAGGATGCTGCTGTTGCTGCTGCTGCTGCTGCTGGTCAGCTGAAGGACTTAAAAGCCACTTTTGGAAAAGTTGCTGCGAAAGGAAATCAATTAGAGCGCATTATATGCAACTGAAGTTGAGCTGAAAAGCACTTAAAGTCCTTGCAAAAAGGCAGCGCGCATTGAGGCAAAGACAAGGGCAACATTTGATTCCTTTCATTGTCCTGCTGCTGCTGCTGTTCCCGCTCCAGCTGCTGTTGCTGCTGCTTAAAATCAACGACGACCCTCAGGACACATGGCCACTGATTGCAGAGATGACGACAACGCCCACATTGGGCATCCTTTTTTGCCCAGCTAGTTGCTCCTGACAGCAGCCTTGGCGATAAAGCAGCAACTGCTGCGGGTTACAGTTGCCGGAATTGAAACTGGACTGGACTCAACTGGCGCTGGCTGTGCTACAGAGAAAGAAAAAACATGACATAAATTAGATCACAATTTCAACTATTTTGCATATCAAGGAAGATTTCTAAAATATCTGTCAAAAGAATAGGTATTCGCGTGTATACTCTTCGAGAATCGAATACAGATGAAAAATATATGTTTCTTAACATTATTTTGATGGAATTTCATTTCATTTGGATGATTTTGTATTCAATTTGAGTCTCTCTGTCTGTCAGTCTGCTTATATACGAACAAGTCTGTCAGTTTTGAAGCTATCTTATTGAAATTTGGCACAGAAGCTCCTTTTTTCTAAAGAATCGGACGGATCAGACAACTATAACAACTGGTTTTTGTATAAGAAACTATGTTGTTTCTCAGGCTGGCTTAACTAAATTCACCAAATCTGCGACTTAGTGTATTCTTGTCTGACTGTCCAAACTATATCAAAATCGGGCGAGTAAATCTTCTGTTAATTAAGTTTTCAAATGAACAACTTTTCTGCAAGAATTTAATCTTTGACACGCCAAAGAAAACATTTTCTTTTCTGTTTTCTTGCTGTGTGGAAACTGGATGCTGTCAGTGGGAGCTGCCTCTAAGGTCCTTTGGCGTTAGGCGGATAGGTTTCCGACTAGTGTTGTAAAGTGTCAAAACGTGTATTTGTCGCTGGCAGGATGCGCGGCGGCTCCTTTAATTTGAATTTTATGCACTGCATGCATAAATTTATGGCACAGGACACGCCCGGGCAGGACAATGACAAAGGCAACATGACAGGCCCATGTCCATTACGAGGGCCACCCACCCACACACACACACACACACACACACACACACACTGGCACACTCTTAAATGTCCTGCTGCTGTTGATGCTGGTGCTCTCAACGTCAGGCAGTCCGCTTTCTTATCTTTGACCTGTCTCATTGTGTTTTTGTCTTTAAAATTGTGCTTTAGGCATTTTATTATTTCAATATTATAAATTAATCAGAATTTAATACTGACTACAATAGTGTCTGTGTGCAAATTAATTGCGTATAAATTTATTGCAGCCGCCGCTTTGTTATGGAAATGGAATTAATTTTTAATTGCTGCAAACTCAATTTGTACGTTTCGCATTTTTCGTACGCTCGTTGGCAATAAAATGGCATTTTATAGTTGCATGCATTGCTTGCATTTCGATATTGACTGCTCTCTGCCATCCACACTCCCCCCCCCCACCCCTTCTCAACAATATGAGGACACATGACAAGCTTAATATCCTGCTGTCAGGCTGGAGGACAAGCTCACGCCCTCGTGCCAATCTACTGTCATGACTGTCAGTCTGTCACGAACAAAAAATATATATACATATATATAACATGTCGAAAATAGTATTCGCAACTCACATCAAAAGCCAGCGACAACAACAATAACAAAAAGTGACAACAACAACAAGTTGCACGCGCCTCCTCGTTGCATTATAAATGCTGCAATTGCGCAGAGTGCTGCATTTTGTTTTTTTTTGGAGCTCTACTTTGGTTGTGGCAAGGTTACACAATTATCCTGCCTGCCTGCCTGCCTGCCTGCCTGCCTGTCTATCAGCCTGTCTCTCCAATTCAGTTGCAAACACAAGTCAATATCATTCTTAACTTTTACATATCAGCTGCATAACTTTCAATGACACCAGCTGCAAGTTTATTGATTTCATTTGTGGCATGGCAAAGTAATAGGTACCTATTTTTAGACATAAGTAGATAGAGCTGTACCACAAATTATTCAATTTTTAATGAAAATGCGAGTTACTCAGGCGTTAACTTCAAAGGAATTGAATTCATTTAAAAGGAATTCAAATTTGATTTCAATTAAGTTGAACATGTGTTTGTAATTGAAGCATTCAGTTCTGTTCCAAATTCGTATTCTGTTCGACATTTGCGGAAACAGAATTGCTTGCTGTTCTGAAACTCTCAAAACGTCATAGGTTTACGTTCTTAATAGTTTTACTTTTTTGCCTGCGGATTGAAAACTAATTGTTAGATTACACATGGATATGAAAACTCATCATATTTGGAAAGGAATTAGTAAATTTATTCATTAGATTAAATAATATTTTTAATATTAAATTGAAAACCTTTCTGTAAAACAGAAGCGAAAACGAGCAAGAAAACGTAGCAATGCCTTCTTACTGACAACTAAATACACTTTTATTCTATGAAAACTCGGTTTCGAACTTGGTTTCGAAAAAGAGAAAACGAAACCCTTCCGAACGGAAATCAGAACAGTAATCCGTTAATCGTTCGGAATTCATTTGCTTTGCCTTTTCAAAAACGTACCGAGTTCGGATATGAAAAAATAATTTTCAACCAATTCTTCCGCTCTCGATGGAATAGAGAAACTAGTTTCTTGAACAACTTCCAAAAGAAAATAAAAAAGTTTTTGTAGTCAATAGAATGGTACGGAAAACTAGTAGCAATCATTTGACTGACAATCAAAAACGACATTTTCAATTGTGCTGATGGCATTGTGATACCATTGCAAATTTCAAATTTGATTTTGTGGTTAATCGTTGCAATTTTGGGGCCAAGCTGTGATGTCCAATTGGCTTTTTATCACATGTGCTCCAGGCAAAAGGAGCTTAGCCAAAAACAATTTAATATTGTCAGCCCATCACAGTTTTGAAACCACAAAAATAGAAACAGCAAGGATTCAAACTGGTTTATTTCACTAAAAACTAAGGAATTGCATTTTGCCATTTGAATAAATTTGTAAAGAATTGCAAATATTTGACAACATTTTAATTTGCGTTCATGCCTGCGGCAATATACACAAACGTATATAAATAAATAGCTTAATAAAATGAAAGTGAGCTCAATATAGAAATAAATCAGTCTTATTTTAGTTATGCAGGTACATTTTATAAGGCGGCATCGCTCGGCTGAGAACGTCTTTTTGAAACTTTGTAGAAATTTTACATTTAAATACAATTTCAATCCATTAAATTCTGCTTGAAGCTTTAATGTGCTTTGAAAGCTTTAATGTGCTTTGAAAGCTTTTTTTTAAATTTAAGCTAGCTTGTTGATTTTTGGCGCTTTCCTTGCAAGCTTTACAAATGTTGGTCTATTGTAGCTTTACAAAATAGTAGATAAAAAGTAGAAAGTCTGAAAAACGCGTTGTTCAAATAAAGTTGCTTTAATCTCATTCCAGTTTAACTTAATGGGCTTTTGCTGAATTAACTTAATTCTTACTAAATCTGTTCAATTTGCCATTTGAGTAATTGGCTTTACATGCAGCTGCATGTTTCTTAGTAAATCAAGCCTTTCAAAATCACTGGATTGTTTATAATGCGATTTCTGTCAGTTCAATTTCCACACACTTCTCTTCAAAAGCTGTCAAAGCTGCAAATGAATTGCATTTAATCGAAATTCCGTATTCCATGAAAAGAACCGCAGAATAATGGATAGGGAAGTTCATGCATTTATTGTGGGGCCACTTAAGTCAAGTGTGTGAGTATTATGTAGATAGGGAGAGAAAGAGTGGGAGAGAAGAGAGAGAGAGAGAGAGAGAGAGAGAGAGAGAGAGAGAGAGAGAGAGAGAGAGAGAGAGAGAGAGAGAGAGAGAGAGAGAGAGAGAGAGAGAGAGAGAGAGAGAGAGAGAGAGAGAGAGAGAAAGGCAGAGTGAGAGAGTAAGAGAGAGTACAATATCAAAAACAATTTGTAGGCTAACTAAACTGTGACCAAATGTCACACGTGGTTTTAATTATCGTTACAAAGTATCTGTGTCTATGTCTGTATGTGTGTGTGTGTATTTGTGTATGTGTGTATCTGTGTGTGCCATAATTACATTTTGTGGCATTTGGCAAAGTGTTGATTATTAATTAAAATAGCTTTATTTACCACGGCACGCACAGCACAAAATTGCTTTAGAGTTAGTTGTTAGCAGCGCCTATCACAATATCACAATTTCAGAATATCACAATATCACAATTCTAGTTAAATATTTAACATTTGCGCCTAAATAGAAACATGTTACAAGCAGCATGCATGTTGTATGTTGTATGTACAATAATTATGCCATAACGAGCTTCTATCTGACTCTGTAAACTACGAGTATGTCTCCTAAGTTTGCGGTATTCGCGTGTGTTAGTGTTGTGCTGAAATGAACTGAGCGAATGAACTAGGTTCATGAATTTCGTTGAACTAGTAACTAGATTCTAGGCCATTCAGTGCCATTTTGCTGTGTGCAAATTTGACAATCGGGTTCTTTTTAAAATGACAATAAAACCAAAGAGTTCTGCGTCACTTCATTGATTTAAAAGTTGAAGAACTTAAGAAATTTAAATGGAACATTCTTATTGAAGTTCGAGTAAATACTCTATTCAACTCGATGTGCTAAGACTCTCAAAGATAACTCGAAGCTACTCCGATTTTTATGAGAAAAGTCATCATGGTCATGGACGGTTCTCTAGATCTATTTTGCATTTGAATTTTACTCCATCCCGAAAATAAAAATAAGGAGAAATTTTCAATATCTTAAAGGCTTAAAGAAAAATGTTAAATAAATAAAATCTCCTATTTTTACATTCAATCCATTAAACTTCAACAAAAATGATAGAAAATGATATTTTGAAAATTATTTCTAAAATAATGAATTTGACAAAACGTTTGACTTCAGGCCTGTTTCCATAATTGACTCCGATAAAAACATTCGGATCCTGCTGTTCTGAACTATGTATATCTGTGAAAAATATGAAAGGAAAGAATTTAAATATATATATTTTAAAGGGAATAACGATTTCCATTACTTTCGAAAAACAGGGTCACAAAAGCGAAAGCGACGGAATGAAAAGTTTTCGCAAATTGTAGACTGAAATAATATTTTTTTGAGGAAGAAAATATGCGTTTTGGGTTTAGGTTCAACTTTTATATTGACATCAATTTCGGTTTAAGGTTTGGCTTCATGTAAAAGAAAAGTTCAATTTTCAAGCTTTAAACTTTTTAGACCAAATGAACTAAACATTTCAAATAGGTTCAAAATATTTACCAAAATATGAACTCACGCGAACCACAATGCACAACTCTGCTGCATGATGTTTGGTTCTGCGTGTGTAATTTGTGTGTATGTGTGTATCCTTAACCCGTATGTGTGCAACGTTGATATATGCGTGTGTGTTGTGTGTGTACTTGAATGTTGTCTTAATGGCTGTAATTAAAGTGCAGCCGTGAGACGTTTAAATGCAAATTGCGTTGAGTTTTGGATCAAATGCTTTTAACATGTTTCACTAATTTGCAAAATTGTATCTTTGAACTATCTATTTGCAGAAGGAGTTATTCGTTAGCAAAGTTGAGCCAACTTCGCCGCGAAACGAACGCAAATTTTCCGCTGCCACAGCGCCATCGATGAAAACAAAGTGGCTGAAAGCATTTAAGAGCCTAAAGCCGGCGGGTTCTGGTTCAGCAACACAAGCAGATAGGTGAGTTATCCAAAGCCAATACTACTTGTACAAAAACCCCAAACAAGAACCACAACATTTATGTATGTATGTACCTACTATATATATATATAACTATAAGTCCCATGCAGCTTTTCCCATTAAGCCAAAATACAAACTCCCGCATTATGCAATCCCATTCAAACCGCAGCTGAAAAAAGAAAAAAAAATATATATATAGTAAACTGCTGCTGTGAAAATGGGCCGAAAATGTGTTCCAACTGGCATAGATACAAAATACAGATACAATTTGAAGCGCGCCAAATCCTTGCACAACCAAACAAAGAACCCCTCCCCCTTCCCCAATCCCATCCCACTTTAATATAACTAAAAGCCGCGTAAATACGCCATTAAGAAGCCAAAAAGTCTGACGACTGTGCAAATAAAACACATTTTCCAAATTTGTATTTTCTCTGTATTTATGCAACACACAATTGAAAATTGCGCAATTTTCCCAGCATATGCAATTTATGTTAGGTAATTTAATCACTTTGAAAATTTCAATCCAAAACCCCAATCCACTTGAAATCTAAGCTAAATTTAAGTTTCCTTTAGCTTAATATAGTACTTTAAGTAAGTTTAGTTAAACATGCTGAATTAACTAATATTTTCTACACTTCTTTCTATAACATCTATATGACATTAAACATTCAAACAAAACTTTTTAATTTTACTGCCGAAATTTCGAAAATCGTTACAATTATATATATACACATATATATATATATATATATGATATATTACAATCGATACAATCAGCCAACAACCCCGACAAAATCAAATGTACCACGCTGTATCAACTGTTTTAACCTTGAGGTAACCAAAATTAATCAAGCAATTCAATTTATAATTATCGATTAAATGGTACAAAAAAACAAAAACAAAATAATAAGAAATTTAAAATCAAATTAAATATTTTGCTTTTGTTTAGCGCTTGAAAATAAATCGCTGTAAATGTTGCACGCAAATGTAGAATTAGCAGCTTTTGAAAACAAACCAAATATGACAATTCGATTGTAAAAAACAAAACTAAAAATAAAAAAATAATAATTAGAAGAACTGCACAAAAGCAGCGATAATAACTTTTTTTTGTTTGCATTTTTAGCTGAATTTCTATATACATATATTTGATAAATACGTTTTCATTTATTTAATATTATTTGGTAAGCCATAAACTGCACCTGTGTCTGGCATCATCAATCACAGCGTTCGTAAATCAATTAAAATTGACAAAACAAAAAAGGCAAAACAAAACTATAAACAACAAACGAGATAAGCTATCTTTGGGCTGTCGACGTGTTTTATACACTTTCAGTGCCAAAATATATTTCAAGTTGAACCGATTTTACTCGAACTTAACAACTCTATATAATGCTTTATATTAATAGCAATTCCAGAGTTTGGCTTAGGTATCTTTGAAAACATACTAAATTTTGAGGAAACAGCCCTTTTGCCATATTTTCCTTAAACAATTCCGTCAAATTTTCGATAAATAAACTTTCACCTTGAACTCTCATTTTCCAAAAAGAGAAGCAAATATTCCGAAAAATTGGCATGCAGTCATTGTTAAAATTGTATATAGATCTTTAAAAATGAGTTTAAGCATGATCGGATGATAAACAAAAAAGTTGCATCAAAGTTTCCGATCGGATTTTTTAAATCCATTCTTAGTACTCATTTTCAACATAAGATGTTTTTATTGTGAGAAATTCAGCTTCCTTTCGCTTAAGATATCCGCTGAGCGAACGTTGCCAATCGGTTATCATTTGGAACCGTTTTATATATATACATAAAGATAGTCTAAACCTATTTAAAATTTAGTCAAAACTTAAGATATTTGGAGAATTATAGGACTTGCTTATACTTTTTACTCGTGTTCCCATTAAAAATTTGAAAAAGGGTAAGGGTAAAGTACTGCAAATGTGTGTAACAGACAGAAGGAGGCATTTCCGACCATATAAACTTTATATATTCCTGATCAGGATCAACAGCCGAGACGAACTAGCCATGTCCGTCTGTCTGTCCGTCTGTCTGTCCGTCTGTCTGTCCGTCTGTCTGTCTGTATGAACGCGTCGATATCAGAGACTATTAGAGCTAGAGACACCAAACTTGGCATGCAGGTTCCTGTATACCATACGCAGATCAAGTTTATTTGAAATTTCGGATGCACCCCCCGGCACCCCCGCAAATCGCAAAAAAACACAAAAAACGTACACATATATGTTGTATCAATGTTGATCAGCTGTGTAAATTTCATCACGATCGGATAAATAGCACCAAAGTTATGGAAGAATCTATTATCCCCGTCTCAGCTGGTAGAAACAACAGTTTAACAGGCACTGCACAAGTAAAGTGCACTGCTTGCTTGTGTTGCCGCTGAACTGCTTGAAATGCAAGTTGGGAGCAGGGAGTCTCGTAGTCGGGCACACTCGACTAGAGTATTCTTATTTGTTCCTCTAGCAGTTATGTGTGTCAAGTTTTAGAAATTCTTAAAAACACGGGCATGTCTGAATGCATTTGTGCGTTGATGCTGATCATGAATACATATCTATTACTTTAAGAAGTCGGAAACGCCTTCTGTTGCTATGCGTCACACATGCCGTGACAAATTATAATACACTTTGTAAGAGTATAATGACAGACAAATGCAAGTAACAGATACTTAGCCAGTTCCTGGAGCTATTCCAAAACACAATAAATAGAAAAAGAGAAAAAAAAAATTACTATCTGTGTCCATATGTGTACGTAGAAGTTTTGCCTGGCCTCAGTAAATTCAAGTTGGCAGCATTGAAAAATATGCGAAAAATTGCTGGCTATAAATTCAATGGCGCCATAGACATAGACACCCACACATTGAAATGCTTTGCAGATAAATTGAATTGGTATTGGGCATTGCACTGCACAACGCATTCGCATGCACATGCACATTCACATTCACATTCGCATTCACAGTCGCAATCCGCATTCGTATTCGCATCCGCAATCCGTATTCGCATCCGCTAACGAATTGGCTGCCGTTTATGGCATTCCCATTGGCCTTTCTTGCTTTCTTTACTTTCTTTTTTTTTTTTGGATTGCATTCGCGAACAATACTTTAATACCATGCCGACAGCTTGCACTGCAAACGATGATAAATCGAAAATCTTCTCGGCTTAGAGAGAGAGATGTGAGATATATGCAGCTGCATATAAAGAGAGAGATAGATAACTCATCAGCTTGAACAGAGGAATTATGGGCAGGCTGAGAGGCAGCGACACATTTGTAATATTTTCAAGTGCAGTCTCATTCATCAACACTCTGCTGCTTAACTGTTTATATCAGGCAACATAAATAACAGTTATCCGTGTACAATTTAAACCAAAGACATTCATTTACGAAACTTACAAATGACTTGGATTGAAAATCAAAAGCTCTAAATTGAAAATTGATCAAAGATAGAGTTGCAACTTGTTTTGTAATTCATAATTTATTGAATAAAACAATAAATAAATAAATAAAAATTTTCAAAATATAAGTATAACTTGTTTGCAAATCGTAATTCATTTAAGAAAACAATATTTTCTTTGCCTGATTTTCATTATAAATATATATGACTTTGTACTTGTTTTCTACACGCAAACTGTACAAAAAAGATTTAATATAAACATTTACAAACGTGACAAGAAATGCACAGTTCAAGTTTTTTGTTATATTGCTAAAGTTTTCGCATTGCGCCCAGAAATTACTAATGCGCCCCATTAAACCAAACCGCGACCAGCCCAAAAACCGAAAGCTGCAGCAGCTTCTGAGAAATATTTACGCCCAGTTTTTGGCTGCGCTTTTTGTCCAGTCCAAAAAAATTGTTGTTGTTGCTGTTGTCATGAAAGTTTTTGGCTTGTGCATTAATGAAAAATTTATAATTATTTTTTATGAACTTTCTTTTTATGTTTATTAATAGTAAAACATGCATTTTGCTAGTACACCCAACTTCTGCTAAATAAAACTAAAAAACCTATCCAAATTGTACATTAATTCACAATAAATATATAAATCTATAGATACACCTAGATTTTAGTGTAACCTGTAAACGTATATAATACGTATGTATTATTATTATTATAAAAAAGCAGTATAAATTTTAAATTAAAACTTTATATTTTTTTAATAATTTATATGTAATGTACAAATGCTAATTTAGAATATGTATGCGTGAACTAAGTATGTTATTTTAAAGTTTTAGGTAATTTGAAGGGATTTGAATTTTATGAAATTTTTGAAATTTTAATATATGCTTTAAAATATATGTAATATATTATGGTAGCTGCTTTTAAGATAGGTTTTAGTGCTTGGGCTTGACAAAATAGGTTTTGTTGCAAAGAGATTAAAGTTTGCTCATTTGAAACAACTCGCAGTTTAATTAAGTTAACAATTTAGCAAAGTTTAGCAAAAGATTCAATTTATACTTTGAATATTTATGGCTTATTTCAGATATAGACAGCTATGTAAGCCAAGAAAGCTCTACATAGTTTTTCTAGGTTAGATATCACATATTTTATATAATTCAATTATATATCTACATTATTAGAAATATCGAATTTTATAGGTTTAGTTACTATATTTGGTTTGCATTGTAAATTGGTAATCTATGCAAATAGTTTATATAAAACTAATTTTATAATATTTATGCAAAATAATTTGTAGCAATCAGCTTTTAACTAAACTAGTTGATGCAAACAATTTTACTTCGTCAATGAAGAAGTTTGAAAAAGTTATTTTTAACAAAGAAAACTGCTTATTTTTAGCTAGGTTAAAAGTTGTTAAAATAAACTAAATACAGCTAGTGCTAACTTGATAAGTTCTTAAAAGTATATGCAAACAGAAATAAGTTTTCTTCATATGTATTTGTATAATTTGTAGCAAATGTTGCGCTTTTTCGCAACGCCTAAGAAAAACTAATGGTAATTACTTAACTTAAAAAGGGGTAAAAAGAAAAAGAAAAAACAACAACAATACAGAGAAATTTGTATATTTTACACATTTATAACAAGTTTATAAGCCCACGTGCTGAACTGAATTGTTTGTTTGTGCACAATATAAGCCACTTACAAACAATCAGCGTCGAGAGTTGGCCCACTTTCACTTGCCACTCGTCATGCTTGTTGGCCTGGCCCACAGCCTCTGCCTCTGCCTCTGCCTCTGCCGCTGTCTCTGCCGCTGTCTCTGCCTCTGTCCCTCTCTTGACTGCCCCCCCACTGTGAACAATTGCAGCATTGTCTGGCTTATTGTCTATACGTCCCTGCGTCTCGCTGTCCAACCATTTGGCTGTAGCTTTTTCTGGTAAATAAACCAGGCCCAAAAAGGAGGCAAAAGCAGCCAGCATAAAAACAACAAATTGGCTATAGTTGAGGGCAAATTGTATGCATATAAATATGACATCAAATTATTGAGATACACAAAGTGCTTTTTATGCAGAGAACAGAGTATATTCAAAATAAGTATTTATTGTCTATCAATTGATGTTAAGTGCCAGCTCAGAGTGCTGAAGTACATAATTAATGAGTTGGCATTGAGAATTCTGCAGAACAACTGATTTTCATTAAAATCTTTAAAGGAGTAGAGCAACTGTTATTCAGATATAAACAGTCATGTTCCCAATTTCACTTATGAATGAATTTCACAGAAATAAGTAAAGCATACATTTGAGCTAGTCTAAAAACTGAGAATTTTTATTATATCCTGCTGCGTAAAGTATGCAAGATAGTTTTCTGTGGAATTGTTTCGAAAGTGCATTTTTGAAAAGACCTGAATATAGTTATTTGATCCTCATTTCAGCATAAATACAGCAGATAATAAGGAGAAGCATATATTCTGAAATTCTACTAATCTGTTAAGACCTAATATATTCAAGATTGTAATTTGATAATTATCCTTAAAACCAGTTAAAAAAAAAATTATCTTACGTCTTTTAGTTACAAGAATAATAATATTTTATTTTTTAAAAATTCAATATTGTGTCAGCTCTAAGCTGAAACAAGTTTCATGCAAAAAGATTCAAAGCTGAGAGATTAGACTATGTTACAACAGACTATTGCTAAGCGTCTTATCCTTTTGAACAATGTGTATATATATATATAAGGTTTCGTCCTTCAGTGTTTTATACATTTTGTAAATAAATAGCATTTAATTGTTTATAAAATTAAAAAAAAAGACACACACACATGATTATTGCGTGTGGCAGTTTAAAGTTTAAACTAGAGACTGTGATTAATGTTCATTGGGCATTGTTTGGTGTTGTCATTGTGCATATTTACGAGTATATGGAATATATGTGGCATCTACATATAGAATATATAGAATAATAAGTATAACAAAAGCCCCCCATGTGCAGTTTTTGGTGTCCACAACAATTTATACTATATATATATATGCAAATTTACACTTTAGTATTGTATTATTATGGTATGTAAATATGTTCCCATTGCCAGATGTGTATAAACATTTTTGTATTGTGGTTGACATAATAATTACATTTATTATTGTCATTGGGTGCGTTGCAAAAGGCGCAACATTTATCAAAAAAAAAAGAAAAAAAAAAAGATTTTTTGCATTCAGTTTTATAGAGTACAATATGTTTTTAAACTCGTATCAGTTGTGCATATAACATCATTATTATTATTATTTTTTTTTTTTTTGTAAACTATATATTATAAAATGTAAGACAGACTTTTTGATATCATCTTTATTGCACTTTTCACAGGCGTAATGGTGCCTCGAATGCCCCATCGGAGACACTGCGTCCCAATTTGGATGGCAGCCATCATTTGCAGGAGTACACGTACAAGAAGATAACGGCCTGTGATGTCTGCTCCCAGATTCTGAGAGGTGTGTATTACATTGAAGTTTCTTATACAGTCAAACTCCTTTATAAAGTCTGAGTAGAAAAGTGAGAAACATTTGGTTTTACAGAAACGTTGTGACAACAAATTTTCAAATATTTTCTTTTTGGATGAGTGAGGTTTGTTTGATATTGCACTTAACTTTTTCATTGAAATAGTTAAGACTTTTTATCCAAAATTCCGATATATTTGAAGAAAAATCCTTTCATTCAAAATTTCCATTTAAATATTTCCATATAAAAAAATGAAGCATACTTTTGAGCGTGGAGTAGAATAAAATCCTAAAATACAACTCTTATTTAGTTTTTTTTTCCGAGCCTAAAAGTATGCTTTACATATTTATGTGCAATTGATTTGGAAGTGGAATGCGGAACAGGACACAACAATTGAAGAGTTTTATCTAAGGTCGCATTTTAAGTATAGCTCATAATTTAGAAACTTTGATATAGAGCTATCAAAATAGACATAAAATTGTGCGAAAAATGTTTGCTAAAAAGAAACTTTGCTTAAGAGACTTTCGTCACAAAGAAGTTTGACTGTAAATATAATTATTTTGCTTTAAAATGAACAAGAACAGCTTTTAACTCGTTCTCTGAATATGTCTTATTTAGGCCACACACGTCAAGGCCTAAGATGTCGCATTTGCAAACTGAATGCCCATGGCGATTGTGCACCAAATTTGCCACGTTGTCAGCCAAAACAGAAACTGTTGCGTCGTCAGAAGAGCACTTCGGAGCTGGAGAATCGTGTTGATATCGAGGAAGAAAGTGAGTATATATATACCTTTTTATATATATGTATTTAACCCATACGCACACAAACAAATATACTATGCTCAAGCTCATCACGCGCTATCCACTCGACCCAAACCAGCTAACTTCAAAGAATAACAAAACAAAATAACACTCGCAATATGCTTGTGATAACATAGCATGTATGCTACGTGAGTCCAGGCTAAGACAGTGCCACATTGTCAGTAGCATAACTAATGTACCTGTACCTGTATCTGTACATTAATGACATTCCCATAGGTGCTATGGGTTTTTAGTAACCCTTAATACATAAGAAAACAGCCAGAAAAGCCCTTAAGTGCTTATGCTAAAAATTGAATTGTATTTATGTATTTTTGCATTTATGTTTTTAGTTTTATATGTTTGTTTTTTAGAGGTGGTAAAAGAACGATTGAAATATCGATATTATCGATAGCTCTTCTCAAATATTGATTTTTCCAAATCAAAGTCTAAAATACAGATATCATCGATGGCTTTCAAATCTCTGCTCTGTCATTGATTTTCTTCGATTTATCGATAGCTTTATTGATATTTTCTAGTTATGTTTTGTATTTAAAAGTAACTAGTTTTTTTATAGTTCTATCGATAGTATCGAAACTACATTCGAACTAGTTTTTCGATAGTTTCAAAAGATCTTTAGCTATTTATGTATATTTTTATTTTAACGTCACGAGTTTTTCTGAAAAAGTATCGATGCAAAAGCTATCGATTACTAACACATCAGTGTTTTTTTTGCCACCTCTACTTTGCTTATTCGTTTTGATTGGACTAACTGCAAATTGTCGAATCGTTTTGTATTACCAAAAAGTGCATTTGCATGGGCCTCGTCCACACATTCGTTGTTGTTGCCCATGTCCTGTGCTCGAGTTGGTTGTGTTCCTCTGTTCCTGTCAGTGGCCATGTGAGCATGTGACCATGTGAGTTGTGCATTTATGACCCATTTACCTGGTTATTTCCAGCCAATTGCATGCCACGTTCAGAACAGAGCCAGAACTAAGCCAGACAGGACAGGACCCAGAACCTGAACCAGTTAATAGACAGCTTTAAAAAAAAAAAGTAAAAACATTGTTTGCTGCCAGCAGCAACAATCCTGTCAAATTGTGTAGGAGCGCATCCTGCGCATCCTGCGAGTATTGATTTGACTGTTTTGTTTGCGGCAGGGCATCAGTTGATTTTCGTTATTCTTTTTTTTTTTTCGTTCTTTCTTATTTTATTTTACAATGGATTTATGTCACTCGTGGGACAAACTGATTGCGTCATTTCTGATTTTTGCTACAATTTACAAAAAAATTTCAACAAGACACTTTTTTTTCTGCTGATTTTCCCTTTTTTTTTCGGTTATCAAATGTTTTATTTTTATACAATTTGTGCGTAGCATATGATTTGTGGCTTCAATAAGGACTCAACGTTCATTGTTGTTCATTGAACAACATTGAGCAAAAAAAAAAAAATACATTTATTATCATATGGTATAGAGTTACAAATTGGGTGGGGAAAAGTTAAAAATATACTTTTGTTAACACATTGAATGCTTATAGCTATTACGCAGCTTGAAATACACGTTAATGTAAGAATTTAATGCAGTTTATAAACAGTTTATTTCAATTTATTTATAATATTTTTATAGTAAATAAATATATATATATATATAAATAGAAAAAAACAGTTAAAACGTTGCCACTAATAAAAACATTAAAATTTCTATCCGTTGAAGTGAATTTTACTTAAATGATTCCATTTTTACTCAAGATTGGTCTAAGATTGAATTCATTTGTCTTTGAAATAGTAACAAATTCAGAAAGTAAATAAATTTTTACCAGGCAATCAATTGAACATTGTTTGTTTTAATACAATATATTTTCGGAATGTAAAACTGTTCCGAATTCCACTTTCAAATCAGTTCCATACTAAATTGTGTAGCATACTTTTAAGGGGCAGGATAAAATTCTCATCTTTTAATATTCAAAAAATCCTAAAAGTATGCTTTAAATATTTATGTCGATTTAATTTGGATTCAAGACTAGACCTCATAATCGTTATCGTGTATTTCGAACTGTTTTCTTTGGCCTTATGTACAAACTCAAAAATGTTAGACATAAAAAACTTAATTGACAACAACTACTCAATAAATATATATAAAATATATCAAATCCTTTATCCCAAAAAAAACAAAAAACAAAAAAAAAACCAAAAAAAAATTTACTATAAAACCCATAAAGCATCGCCGCAGGAGTCCGTTAGTCCCCAAACTGGGCAAACAGGAGCCGATGATCAAAATCAAAGCGCAAATCTGTTGAATGTGCCCAATACCAATGCTAATGCCAATACCAATACCAATACGAAATTCCGTCAAAAGACGCCCTTCATCAATCGCATTGCGCAACTAGGTACCGATTGTATTACTCTATATAGTATATATATATCATTATTATACTTATATTGTATGCGCAAAGATACTCAATTGCCATGCGCTTGAATATTTTTCTTTTTATGTTTTACGATTTCATTTGTTTTTGAAAATATTCTTAACGCTGATTTGATTTTTATAGTTTTCTTTAAACGGTTATTGCAATGATTGATTGTTGCGCTTTGATTCACCTAATTAGCGAGAACAAGAATGAAAAAAAAAAAACAGAATATATATAATATTGTAATAAATATATAACAACAACAACAAGCTCAGCAAAAACTACACTCAACTTAACATAAAACCATTTACATATGATATTCAGGAAAGTTCAAAAAATTCACAAAAAAAAAAAACAAAATTAAAATCAAGAAATACATATTGAAATATTGATTTATTTGATCATTTGACAAAATCCATAAATCTAACAACAATAAGATTACGTAGTGGAGCATGTTATATAGCTGACATTAAGTATATCTTATTGCGACAGCAACAACAACAACAACAACCACATCGTAAAATCAAAAACAAAAATTTTCTACAACAACAAAACGTTCACTAGTTATCGTTTCACAACTCGTACACATACATATATATATAAATATCTTTTGTGGGTACTGTAAGATTTGGGCTAGAAATTTGGTTACATTTTTCTTTAGAGAATATCTAAGAAAAACTCTATCGTTAGTTTTAATTTACATACACAACAAACAAACAATCAAACATTTGTTTTCCCTCTTCATATGAGCGCTCGAGCAGGCGAAATAGGCAAAAGTGTGGAGTTTTAATTAGAGCATCAGTAGAGGTATTCCTAATATCGAAATTCACACTCAATATATATATATATATAGGAAATTTCATTAAGCCAACAATTGCATTCATTATACCCCCAAAAATCCGAAACCATGCTAAATTATCGAACCGATCAAACCACTTGCTAAATTTAACTAATGCACTTCAATGCACATCATCAAAATCGAAAAATCGTATTTGAAATTGAAACCAAAACAAAAACAAAAACTGGCCAACCACTGTTCACGACCACGCCCACGTCCACGTCCACGCCCACCGACCACCGTCCACCACCAACAACAAATACGGCAACTAATCAACTTCCAAAAAAAAAAATGCTACGGCACCAAAAAAAAAAACCAAATACAAAAAACCAAAAACAATAGAAATAACCGAAATCGATCAAATTTATCGTGTGCTGAAACAAGCCGGCGAACTTAAATCCGGCCACATTCCAGCCGCCGACAAATCCGTCCATGTGCCGTGCAAAACCTTGGATGGAGCCGCTGCACTTGGCGTCGGTGCCGCTGTTGGAACGGGCGCCGGAGCAGGCCCAGGAACCGGAGCAACAGCTCCCAGCATTGCTTTGCCGCTGCCACCGCTGGCAGCCACAGTTGAAAGGCCGCCACCGCCAGATATACCCATCGTCAATGTGCCGGAGCTATTGTTGCAGGAGTCACACCAGCATACACACCATCCACACCAGCAACATACACATCATCAGCAACATCCACAACAGCAACAACAGCAGCAGCAGCAGCAACAGCAACAACATCAGCACCACCAACGCAGCCTGGCATCGGTGGCGCAGGCGGCAGCGGTGCGTGCCGGTCGCGGTGTTCGTCCACCGCCAGTGGCCATGCCCATTCTGGGCGTGCAACTGCAACAACAGGAGCTGCAGCAGCAGCGTGGCGGTCTGCCGGTGCCCACACAAGATATCTCTAGTAGCTCAGGTCCGCAAAAAAAATATAAAAAAACCAAAAAAACAAGAAAGAAAAGTTTTCTTCGGACTGTCGAAGATTTAATATCCTTGCGGGGAACTACAGCAAAATGTATATAAATCTGAACCGATTTTTCCATTAGAAATTCTATGCTGTATAGAACTGTTCTGAATTCCACTTACATTTCAATTACACTTTAAAATATATAGCATACTTTTTAGAGCAGGATAAAACAAAGAAGCTTAGTTTTGCATTTCATTTGAATTCGCAATTGAAAAAGTTGTTCAAGCCTTCTGCCGATTGTTCCTATAAGATATAGCAGTCTAATTTCGAAAATTTTACAAATTTATAATGTTTTTCATACAATTTACTTTCTATTCTTAGTCCGATTTTTGTCAAAACAGAGCTAATCAGTTCATTTTGCTGACACATCAGGAAAACCAAAAAAGTTTGCTTACCAACTGCTATATAATATAGTTATCCGATCTCGCTGTAAGGCGGTTAAACGGGCGTGTTCTGTTTGGTCTTGATTCTGTCTCAGAATAAACTTTGTACCATAAAAAAGCGTAAGAAAACTTAAACACCCACTGCAAGGATATAAAATTTAAAAAAAAAAAGAAAAAAATAATTACAACAAATTAGTTTGTTGCTACTTTTCTCTCTCTCTCTCTATCTAAAAAAAAAAAAAAACTCTGCGCATAATTTCATAAACTCTTTTTCTGGTATTCTCTTTTTTTAATTTGTTGCAATTGCTTTTGACATATTTATGGTTTGTAGCTTTGGTTTCTCGGTTACCCTTTGCTCTTTGTCTCTCTCTCTCTCCCTCTCTTTCACTTTTAAATCCTGTCAGCCAATCAAAAAAACAAAAAAATATATATATAATACCAGCCAAAAACATATCTTCATTTCGTTTTCGTTGAAACCTCCAAAGTATTCAACTTCAAATCAAAATACATAAAAGCAAAGTTGAAAGTATTTGTAACTACATACACACACATATAGACACATACTTATATACAAGAAACACATACATATATAGCTGCAGTTAAAGACTTCTTCTCATATCATGTTACACAACAATCACAAAAATTCAAGTTCAAAGTACAATATTAATAACAATTGCAAAATTATGCTTAGTTGAGTGCAATGTCCTTTAAAATACTAATAAATCATAATTATACAATTTCACCTAAAAACTGTTAAATGCTGTTTAAATGCACATTGTAAAATAATTGCCAAGTAGCGCATCCATTTGTACTTTACACATACACATTTATTGCATATATTAACAAACATATATATATATATATATATATATATATATATATATAATATATACACTGTGTATTTCGAAATACGTTTCTCATATTCTCATTGTTCAAACATTTATCTGTAAGATATACAATATTGCGCATACGCCCCGTTGCTTCGCCTTTGCCGTTGCTGCTCGCTACGCTTGCGATTTAGATTTTGGCCATAAACAAATATCAAATATCCACAATCACACACACACACACACATACACACACTTATGCATTTTGTGTATACATTTAGATAGATATATATTTATTTTATTTGCCAGCCCCAAAAATTGCTTTATAAAGCAACAAATTTGTAGCTTTAACTAGCGCCAAATAGCATTTAAATAGCATCAGCATTAAATTATAAATATTTAGTAGCTATTATTCTTGTATTTAGTATTTATATATTAGTATTTTGTATATGCTAATTATGCAATATTTTCCAATCATTTTCATTTACCAAAAAAAACACATTCACACAAACACGTGGAAACTTCAATTAATATATATATATATATATATATATATATGTATAATATAATTAAAAACTTTTTTCAAACTATAAATACCAAGTAATTAAATATTAAATAGGTCATTTATTAAATATCTATTTGACTTTTAGATTTCTTGCATATGTATGAGTGTGTGCAAGTGTGCGAGTGTATTTCCCCTGTGTGTACTGTGTGTGTGTGTGTGTGTGTGTGCAAACATCTCATGCGAGCTCTTGCTCTGTTCAAACCAATTTCTCTAGTTGTATCTATTATCGTGACCCAAATAACAATTGAATAGAATAACGAATGACACGCCGAATATTCTATATACTTTTATAAATTTCAATAATGTTTAAATTAAATTTATATATATTTATATGTATATGATATATATTTATATATATATATATCAATTTATCAAGAAATACTTTTATCAGTTTGACATTGATAATTATAACTGGAAATCATTTTCTCTTTTTTTGTGACCTTTCTGATTTTCACAAGAAAACCGTTTTCGAAGTAAATCATTGCAGATAGGTTTTTTTTTTTAATTACATTTTCTTAGAACTCAACTTTTCAAATAATATTTCAGAAAAGTGTAGCGTACTCTTTGCAGCATGCTGGATTTAAATACCTTAATTAATATAGTATTTATTCGGTATTTCATTAATGCTTTGTATCCATTTGTAAAGTTTTCTCGAATAAAGATTTCAGAAGATTTAAAATATATCAGATTCTATTTCTCATAAAAATGTTGCATACTTTTGTGCGAAATATAAAATGTATTCAATTAGTTCCTCGTAAAAAAGTGTAGCATACTTCTGAGCGAAATATAAATTGTGTTGAATTAGTTCCTCAAAAAAAATTGTAGCATACTTCTGAGCGAAATTTGAAATTGAAAAGCTCCGTTTACGTATGCTCGCATTATTTCGTTATAATTCATTCAAAAATGAGTTTTAAATTCAAAAATACAAGTTTTCATTTTGATATAAGTCATTTGAACAATCGATGCTGCCAAAGTTTCAAATTACATGCAGGTAAGGGTATTACATTACCTATAGCCTTAATGCATATGTATGCGCCGTAACAATATCAATGGCAGGCATGCAAGAATGATTTTCAATTGAAAAGCGATGCAGCGAGCTGGCAACACAATTTTCACACACAAGCTGAAGGAGGCGGTGAGCGGGGTGCGGGGTTTGGTGTGAGTATACGCTTCTCAACCCGCTGTGGGCGATCAGGTTAAATGGCGATGCCTATTTGCAATCTGTCGCTCACTTAGAGGTAGTCGAGTGCATTGCTTGCCACATGACAAACCAGGCGAGGCTCGAAGCATTTTGGCCATATAATTAACGCCAGTTTCGTCACTTGCCACACAACATTGAACTGCAATTGGTACTTGCAGCGCAGCAAACAGTGCAACTGCAACTGCAACTGCAACGGCATTTCCCTTGTGGTCTACTGCCAATTAGTAAAGAGTGTGTGCATATGTGTGTGTGCGTGTGTCTGTGTGTTGCTGATTGGTTGAAGCTGCTGTTGTATTGTCCTTGGCCAATTTGCAACATACATAATAAGCCTTGACTCAGCCATTAGCTTCAATTTTAGCTTTAGTTTCCGTTTCCTGTTTTGTGCTTCAGGACAATATTTTATGGTTTTATTGCAGAGCTATAAAGCAAAATGCAATTGGCTAATTTGCCAATTAAATGAAGATTAGTGTTTTGATGTCTTAATAGGATTATGTATCGAAAATTAATGCCTCAATTTGTACACCGAAAATGAACACACACACACAGAGAAACTAAATTTATTGATTGTGTAACATATTCGAAATTAACACACAACAAAATGTTTTTTTCGTGTCACCTTTTTGCCACTTTTGTTCCGCTTGCCAAAAAAAAAAAATAAACCAAATAAAACCAAATACCTAAATAACTTAACAAAACACAACAATGACAATAAAAATAACAACAACGACAACAACAACTAAGATCATCGCGTCTATGCGCCCGTTGCCAACATGTCCAGTTCGGCGTACATCAACAGCGGCTTTGGCATTAACTACTATGCAACAAGCAACTTGCAACAGCAAAAAATGACGGCAGCAATCGCTTTATATCAGCAGCAACAGCAGCAGACGCCACAGGCATCGCCAGCACATCAGCAACAACAACTACAGCAACAGCAAACAGCACAGCAACAACAACAGCAACAAGCTACATCCTCCAGCTATTTACAAAATGATCCTGGAGTGCGTCGTCGTCTTTTTGCCGGATTTCGTCCTTTGTCCGGTTTTGGACGCTTGCGACAACAACAGCGCTCGTCACAGCAGCAACATCGTTCAATATCATTGCCAGAAAGTAATTACGTCACATACAACCAACAACAACAACAACATCAACAACAACTACAACAACTACTACAACAACAACAACAACAAGAGCACCACCACCATCATCACTTTTACCACCATTTCCACCCACACGATAACTTGAAAACACCTACTTCATCTTCTATCCATACCGAAAGTACAAAAACCCATTCAATCATCGATTTGTGCGGCAACAATTCTTTTGACAATGCTGCAATCAATATTGCAACAGCAACAACAACAACAACAACAGCTGCAGCTGCAGCTGCAACAACAGCCACTGCAACAGTAACAGCAACAACAAGAACTATTCTTACTTCATCTTCAACTACAACAACAACAATTCGAACAAGCAACCGTTCTTTTTGGAATAGTACTGCATTTTATTCCAATTCGATGTGTTTTTTTAAGTGTATATCACCTGTTTATTGGTCTTGCTGCCTGCAAGCTCTAAAAGTGCTGCAAAACTATCGATTGTGGCAAGATTCTAGTGTTATCGAAACTATCGATAGTTTTTTTTATGTTGTCATTAGGGTTGGATTTATGTTTTATTGTTTGATATTTAGAAAATGTTAAATCCTACGAATGAATACTATCGATTGCGACAGAAATTCTTTGCTAACGTTCTGAGTGTGCCAAGGCGATACTATCGAATGTCTTATGTACATAATAATGTTAATTAAGTCTTTATTTATTAATTTTTATTAAATTTTAATACATATATCTAGAAATTTAAGATAATATGAATAAAAACAATCGATATTTACAGCCGAAGATCAGTTTATCGTTCCATCGATAGATGAACTAGGATAATATTAGAAAACTATCGATTGTAGCAGAGTCATATTTAAATATAATTTTTTATTTTGAAACAAAAATTAAAGAATAGATTCGAGAGGATAATAGCAATACATTAGAAAACTATCGCTTGCAGCACAGGCATTTGATGTTATCGATTAAACACAAACTTATCGATAGTTTTACAGCACTTATGCCTGCTATCTCTAAGTGTTGTTATGTATTGTGTGTGTGTGTGTATGTGTATGTGTGTGTGTGTGTTTGTGTATTAGTGCGCGTATGTGTATGCTTAATGTTCACCTAACATACAAAAAGTGCACCCCGAAATGCATTTCATTTACTTTAATTTCCAGTTAGACACGTCGCAATACAAACTTTGCCTTTTAACAATGGCCCCAGCACGCCAATTAGTCTTAACCCAGTTTACACTTAAGGCAAACGGCTCATTTCCGGCAACAGCCAACACAAGCAACAACAACAACAGCAACAACAACAATTACAAGGCAAGGCACATTGGCATAATTTGTATACATGGCCGAGTTGCATTCTGCGACAGGACTCAGGACGCAGGACACAGTTCTCGGCGAGAGAACGCTTTGAAAGAAAAACTAAAGAAACAATTTGCAGCGGCTGTGCCGTGTAAATTGCGCTCCATTGTCAGCTATTGTATGAAATAATAAGAAAATGTTCATTTTTTAAAGTGCGAAAGTTGAAATACCCTACAAATATTCAGTTTTTAGAAATTTTGATAAATTTTTAGAATCAAATTCTGAGCTTAGACAAGATTTCTTGTTAAATTCTTTTAATTTAACAAAATCTTCATTAACAAAACAGTTTTTTGTTGCAAGTTGCTTCGACAGATTGATATAGTAGGTTCAGCATCTATAAGACAAAGTATTTCGATTTTCAACAAATTTGTTAAAATGCTAAGTTTTAATATCTTCAAATATCTTGAAAAACAAACATCTTAAGATATAAAAGCAAAAATGATATCCGAAATCTAAGCAACGCCTAAAAAGCATAATGAAACTTTCATTTTGTGAATTTTGACAAAAATCCCTTAAAAATTATAGAAATGAAAAAGTAGTTTGTACAAAAACTGGAATCTTGATCGATTTTTGCTAAGACAACTATAAAGTAGTTCTGTTAGTTGATCAGTTTCAACTTCATAGTCTGAGCTAGTTTTCATATAAAGTCAGTTCATCAAGATTATATAAATATGCTTTTTATGAGCTCAAAACGCCCATTTCGTATGCCTTCCCATATTTCAAAATTATAATATTCTAGACTAGAATGTTGCAAGTTGCAGTTTATAGTTTTGCATTGCGCCAAAATGGAAAGTTGTGCCCAAGTTAGAGGCAAGTTCATTTATGCTGAATGTCTGCCCCGCATTTTTAATGGCATTCTCAATCTTCGGCGAATGTCCAAGTGGGGTAAAACGAAGCTAACCAAGTTCTGTCTTTTTTTTTTTGTCTTTTAGTATACTTTAGTCCAAGGTTCCTGCAACATAATTATGCTAAAATTTGTTGTGGCACAGACACACACAATTCCTTGTTTTTTTTTGTCTTCTCTCTGGCTGCCTTCTGGACTGGAACTGAGACTGGGATTTAGCATTTTTATTTTACTTTTCCTTACTTTTTTTTGTTTTTTTGCATGTTTTCTTTAAGCCTGCTTGAGAGTTGGCTTGGGGCTGGCAGAGGCAGCTAGAGTTTTGTCAGTTTTCTCAGCAAGTTTGAAGGCTCTCCATTCTGTGCACTTATTTTGCTCGGGATTATTTTTTCTGCTCTATTACATTTAGCTCCCGGACAGAGTCTGTGCGCTGTTGTTTTATGCATGAACGCTGGCATCTTAATGTTTAATACTTTTGGCTTGTCTTCGTTTAACTTAATTAGTTTTAATTCGCTTCAGCATGCCAAGTATAACAATTCCCGCTAAGCCCACGCTACAATAATTCAGTGATTAAAAAAAGAAAACAAAACTAACAATCAGCGCAGATTATGCTATATAATAATGATTATATATATATATATCTGTATTAAAAAAAAAAAACAAAAACAGCCGCAACAAATGCAAAAACAGATATTGCGCGTCCCTTTGGCGAGCCCCTGATGCTAACCAGAACCATCCTGAAGAATCCTGAGCCTAGCAAAGATGAAAACAAAAACAAACTTCGTGTGCGTTTGAAATAAATCAAATATAAAAATTAAATCAACAACATGAAGAACAACAGAAGAACAATTGCTGCTGAGTTGACAACCATTAAAAAAGTTTTGAATTTAATTTATTTTAATTTTATGCCATAATTCTTATTCAAATACACAACTTTTTTTTAACTTTTAGTTGTAGCAACGAAGGCCTTAGTTTAAATTATTATCCTGTTTAAGTAAACCTAAACATGCAGCACAGTAATTATTATAATAAAAACAATACTAAACTTATATTATTGTCTAGTATATTTAGTTAAATGCAATATAATAATATATATATAAATATTCTTAAAGTAGCATGAATGTGGGTTAAGGCAAAGGCTACAATTAAATGTATTTTAAAGTATTTTAGTTATTTATTTATTTATTTATTTATGCACATTTCTGATTGTTGTAAATACCTAAAAAAAAAAACAAAAAAACGAGAAACACCAAATAAAATATTTAATTGAATATTCGAGTCAAAATACAGTTTTTAAAGTATGTTTCAAGTTTTCTGCTATGTGTATTTTATATGAATTGATATCAATATCTACACTGAACTACACGCACTTTTTTTTTTTGTCGTATGGCAGCTGGCACGGGGCGCCTAGTTACACTGGAAAAAATATATAATATACACATGAAACACTTGCTGTCTCTCTCTCTCTGTCTCTCTCTCTCTCTATTTCTAAACGTGTTCAATGTTGCTCTGTTGCAAAAATATATTCTCGTACTACATATAACTTTCTATAACTATTCTATGTCCTATTTGAAAGCTGTTCAAAATGGAAACTAAATGTTTTAGTTTTTTTTTATTTATCTTTCAGTTTCTAGCTTTAAATTGATATCAAACATAATGAAAACTGATTTGATTTTTTATTGAGTTTTATTTTTCTTAGCGCTGTAGCTGCTTAGATACGATATATGAGAAAAAATTCTGAATTAAACATAAATTAAATTGCAATTTTTTTTATACATTTTATTGCTATTTTTTGTATGAAAATCATGTTGTGCCTGTCGCGTTATTGTCCAAAATAACAACAACATCAAATCAAAAAAAAAAAAAATGACACTTGAATTAAAAAAAAAAACACAACAATACCATGAACAACAACAACAACAACAACAGCACCGCACTCACCGCGCCGCCAAAAGCTGAACTTACGCATGAAGTCCTTGAGCTTGGACTCACCCGAATCCTCGGAGCTTCATGGTCAGTTCAGGCGGAGACAGCATCTGCCCGGTTCGGCAGCAGCAGCCTCCACATCCACCGGCTACTATCATGGCGGCTCGGGAGGTCATCTGGAGCACAGTACTCCACCATCGAACAACAGCCGGCTGCACTGTAAGTAGTTCCAGTAAACCACGTACCACCCCGCCATCCCGCCACACCGATCTACAACGAACGAAGTTGCACCTAAGCACAAAAAAAAAAACAAAAAAAAATATATATATAACTAAACTAACAGCAAATAAGAATAAAGAAAATAACTAACTTTTGGCATTCTCAAAAACAGCACTCAATGTCAAATTAGTATTCTAAACTAACTACTCTACTCTGTTTCTCTAATTCTTGAACTCTCTCGAAAGCCTTTTCAAACAGATGGAACAGTTTTGAAAAAATATAAATAATTTTTTAGTTAAAAACAAATTGCTTAATTTGTAAACACGCCTAAAGCTTAAAGTAGTTTATTTAAAAAAAAAAAAAAAACGTTAAAAGTAGTTAAAGTATTTAGCATTGCTTTTTCCGTAGAGTAGTACAAATTTTAAAAATATTGAAATTAAAAAGTTCCACTCACATTCACATTTCAGTCATACATACGTATATATTTCCAGTAGCTCTTGAATATTTTCAACTTAAGGCTTCATTTGAAATTTTATGCAGCTACTTACGTATGTCACGTACTTAAAGCTCGATTTATGTTTCAAGCACAATGCCTCAATAAATTTTACTTTCCTGCTATATCTATATCTATCTGTATCTCTTTCTATTTATCTATCTATCTATCTATCTATCTCACTCTTGCTTCCTTTTTTTATATATCATTCGTGCATTCAATTAACCTGACAACCCACACACTGCGAGTGTGTGTGTGTTGCATGTCCTTAAATGCCAAACCAACCAAGTTGGCCATTAACGCAACATTTTCAACATCCATATATATATATATACATTACAGCACCGTCGAGCCCCTCGCATCCCGGCCGCAAGCTTCTTTATGCCACACGTGGCATGCGCGGGGGCAGCGTCGATTTGCCCGATGAAATGGAAAAGTCACAGTCATCGGCCAGCACATCGCCTTGCCTATCACCAGTAAGACATGCCCAGGTATTCCCCCTCACTCCCACTTTTCTCTAGCACTTTTTTCGTTTTTCGTTTTTCGTTTCTCTCGTTCTCTTTGTTCCCTCTTTGTTTCGATTAATGTGCAATATGGTAAAATATATATATACGTGCTATTTGTGAATTCTAATGTGATTCCAATTTTAAAGAAATCGCATCGTCTGCTGCCCACCAATTTGTATGTCATACTCTACAACTTTAAGGCACGGCATGCCGATGAATTGGACTTGAAAGCAGGCTATAAGGTGAGCTATATAAAACTCAAATCTGTACAATCAGAGCTTTTTCTGAAACTTACTTTCGAAGTAGGTTTATTAATTCCAGAAAATACTTTTCGATGAAATGGATTAGAAAGTGAAATACATAACTTTAGTTCGCAAGGGAGCTGATGATATTTTTCAAAAATTACAATATTACTCAAATATAAAAATATTTCGAAATTCCACTTTCAAATCAATTCCATTAAACAGTGTATAGCATACTCTTTGGTGCAGGATAAATTGAAAAATCTTACGACTTATGATATTTAATAGATTACAAAAGTTTGATTCCAATATATCTATGGAATCGATTCGAAAGTGGATATTAAAACAGGACGGATTCTAGTTTTGTTTACCCATAAACAGTTAAATACCATATATCATACCTACTTCTTGAAACGAGTTTTTTCAAAAAACTTTAAAATAGTTTAGGTTGAAACTTAAAAATGTAAATCAGTCGATTTCAATAGCTTCTCCTACATAAAGTTCTCAAAGTAATATTATTAAAATGCTTAAAATGCTCCTACTTAAATTTATGCTATATCAAATGTTTATATCATGTCCTGTCAATGTCTAATCAGGCCTGTCTTGAATTCCACTTTTGAAACGTTTTCACAGAAAAATGTGTAGCATACTTTTTAGAGGATACTAGAATTATAAAATCCTTCAACTGTTGAACTTAAATATATTTTTCGATTAACCTTGATTCACTATAGAATAAGTTACTAATAATAGTAACAGCAATCTATAAAATATATAAACACTTTAAAAAAAAAAAAAAAAAAAAAAAAAAAAGATTAACCTTGAAGTATGCAATACATATTTTAATAGAATTGATTTGGAACTGGCCTGAGTTTCTTTTCATTGGAAGTTTTATCTAAATGTGTGAAATTTCATAATCCTTTCTTTTCATAAATTGATAAAATTGTGCAATTGATTTGGAACAGGCCAGAATTTCCTTTCATTGGAAGTTTTATCTAAATGTGTGAAATTTCATAATCCTTTCTTTTCATAAATTGATAAAATTGTGCAATCAAAGCTTACAATTGTAAAAGGTTCTTCAAAAGCTTGTACTTAAGATTTTATCAATTTAAAACAAAAACAATTTCAGCCACAAAGACTAACAGACTTATGAAAAAGTAAATCTCTTAACAAAAGAAAGGCTTTGGCATTCCTTTTGTATGATGCTATAGACACATTGTATTAACATGCTCTGCACATAGAAAAAAATAAATAATACGCTTTGTTTAATCCGCTAAACTCTGCGCTTAACACACACAAAGCAAAACAAAAGCAATTCAGGAAATTGCCTAGACAAAATCAAAAACACACAAATAAAAAAAATATAATATATATCTATATGCAAACAAATATATGTTTGTATAAATATATACAACAATATATTTCAATACGTGCAAAACCAATCGAAAAACAAAAAAAACTGGTTCATTTATTATGTACACAGCGCATTTTTATTTTTATTGTGTACACAGAGCAAAGCAAATGGGAAATCACAGAATAGAACACAAAAATACAACAAATAGAAAAAGAAGTATTATAATAATAGTTAGGGGGATTGTGTACACATTCTGATTGCCATTGCGATTGCGATTGCGATTGCGCATACGCCCCCACAGCCGCTGGCAAATTGTGCGAGATATTTACATATGCATTAGCCAATGTTGCAGCTTATGCTTTTTGCTGCGATTGTCCTTGCAAGGACAAGTAGCTATAATAATGGTTATGGTAATGACTCTTCTTTAAACTTTAATTTGTTTTTACTTCAGGTAACTGTCATTGATACTGCCGATCCGGATTGGTGGAAGGGCAAGGTTCTAGGACGCGTTGGCTTCTTTCCATCCAAGTACTGTGTGCGTCTCAATGCCAACGAGAAGCCGCTCCAAGTGACCCACAATCTACAGGTATCCGATGGCGAACGTGGCGAGAACATGACGCTGCTCAGAGATCAGATTGTCATCCAGGTGAGCATATCTTAAGCTGTAGAACTTAAAAACGGGCACTGAAAATAAGAGTTGTTTTGTTATATAAATCAGAGCTATGATCGTTATGATCCCAGCTAAAAAGTATTCTTTTACACTATGCTAACTGATTTCTCTTTTGTTATTCCTTTCGACAGACTGGCGATGAGGTTAATGGAATGGTGATGGTGCGTTCAGCGGACAATCGTCAGGGCTATTGCCCAAACAAGTATCTGCAGGAGGTGTGACAGCCAGAAGAGGAAGAGCCGCCTCCAAGATCATCGATGTCGCGTGCAGGAGGAGGAGGAGGAGGAGCAGCAGGCGACAAGACCAAACGTAGAATTAGAATAGTAGTTACCGATAACAACAATTTAGATAGTAGCAGCTCCATACCCGTACCCATAACCTCAACCCATTCACAGACACAACAACAACAACAACAACAATCATCGCCAGGACACGAGACGAAGCGTCTAAATATTGAATATAGTGATGCTGATGGTGGCTATATTTGGGACAAGGACAGAGATGTGCTCATACTATCCGGTCGGAATAAGAATGATAAAAACTGGGAGAACTGGGAACGCATACGTGAACAAAAGCTGGAGAAGATGAAGAACATTTGCTTTGAGAGCTATCGTCAGTCGAAGCGGGATAAGATGCTGCTGGCCAAGCCAAAGCCCAAGCAGCTGGATCCCACCTGGTACACAGACAACATATATTCCAATCGCTCCGATGATCTGGATGAGGATTATGTGCCCGATTGCCTCAAATATGGTAGCTATAGCAATCGTATATTGCGTGACATACGCGAGCAGGACGAGAAGTATACAGAGGACACGCATGGACCTATGCGAGAGCGTCGCGGCGAAGGTGAAGGCTCACCTGGCTATGGACTACAGCGTTCCAAGAGCTGCAAGGAGTTTCAGTATCCCAAATCTCAAAGCTGCTGCTTCGAGAGCAATGTCTTTGAATCTGGCGGCCCAGGACCTACGACATCCATACTAAAGAATCGTGCGGGTGTGCCCAAGTCGTACTCTTTCAGTGCCTCCTCCAAGACCATGCCCTTTGACATCATTGACTATGAGCTGCCACCGCATTCCAATACGCGACGCGAGAAACGTGAGGCATATAGACGCACCATGAACATGCTCTACAACAATAGCCTGGATGAGCGTCATCTGGCACATAGCTGCTGTGCGCGGGATCAGTGCACCAGTGCCAAGTGCCTGCTGGATGATATCTATGCGGCACCCAGGCGAAGACAGGATGTCTACAGCAGCAGGCAGATGCAGCGCAATCAACGCTTGGCTGCGGATTGGTTGTTCGAGGAGCAACGTGCCGAGGCAGATCACCAACGACGCAGTCAACGTTTGCCTACAGCACCACCAGCACCACCACCCACTGTCATTTGCTGTTGTTCCACGGATGACTATTGCTGCCATCGACAGCCACAGCAGCATCATCGTGTGCCACGCCGTCTGCCACATTGTCCTGGTCATCATCCTGCGGCCGAAGAGGAGGAGCATATGCATTGTCGCTATGAAACGGATTTGGAGCAGTTTATACGCGCGGAACGTGAACGTTTGCAGCTGCAGGATAAATTTCTGGATGAGGATGAACGCTATCTTCAACAGAGTCAGCAACAGATGCACAGTCCACGACGCTATCAACAACAACAACCACAACAACACTATCAGCGACCCACGCGCAGCAAATCTTTGCTAGAAGTGCAGCCACCCAGCATGTTTGATGACGACAGCTGCTCCGATACAACCGAGATTGACTTGGAGGATTTCAATACGGATCTGGAGAAATACTGGGCACAGCTGGACAAGCCGCCCAGTCCCATCAACATGGACATGCGTCGCAATATGCACAGCAATCTCAAAGTCAAGAATGTCAATGTGAGATGTTATAATAATGGACAACCCATCGATATGCATGATCGTGAGCATGAGCGGCTAATGATTAAGAAATCCTTGATGGATGGCATGCCATCGCCGCCGCAGCTGGACTCCAGTGGCTCCTCCTCAAACAATGCGTCGGCATTTAATTTTTTTGATCACACCGCTGGTCCGCTGCATCATCAGCCACAACAACAACAACATCTACATCATCCACATCTGGGCAATGTAGCGCCGCCAGCGCCCGTCTATGGCTATGGACACAAGGTATATCCAACAGTGGATACCCTACCCTCCTATCAGTATAATAACTTTTATCCGGAGCACATTCAAGTGGGCAATGTGCATACACAGCAGCCCACCGCGGGCATACATCATGCCTCGGCGGGTGGACACTCTGCGCTGAGTTTGATCAACAACATCTTCTCCATATACAAGCCCAACAAATACTCTCCCGAGAACTGTCAACTGAACTATGAGAGCAAACCGGAACCCTGCAAAAAGATGAATGTGCCCAGCACAAGGCGTCCTTTGGGTGCTGCCATTTCCAGCAATATTGCTGGTCATCATGGTCATGAGTATCTGCACTCGTCAATGAAGCGTCCTTTATTAATCAGCGCCGATCAGCCACACTTTAAGATCATACCCGAGAAGACTGGCTTGAAGATCTCTCCATTGTTGGCCTATGATGAGTATGGCGGAGGCGGCGGCATCGCAGAAAAGTCGCACCACAGACTGAGCAGCACGGCGCGACCCTTGATGCTTCCGCACTGATGGTGCTGGACCTTTCCGTGGTATGGTAATGGTAATTATTGTTAGTTATGCTCTCCAACAACATCAACAACAACAACAACAGCAACAACTGTCCAGCTGCCCAACTCTCCAGCAAGAAACAAGCTAACAACAATCCAAAAGACTCGCTTGTAAAGCAAAACTAAAAAACTAATCCAAACGCACAACTTGGCCCAGTTCAAGCTGTTAACTTGGCTGGGGCTTAACTAATGTTGCAGTGGCATCTTGTAGCGCTGCAAAGCTGTTGACCATGCTGCATATCGATACTATCGATAGTTTGTTAGCTATTGTAAAAGGAGTCTTAATCTCAGAAAATATTCTGTGAGTACCAAACTATTTTTATTTACTTCTTCAATTTAATTGTTTTTATTCGATAGTTCATATAAACTATCGATAGTGTTTAATTTTTGGTACATGTCGATACTATCGATTGTTTATTAGGTATTTGAAAAGGTGTGTAAATTTAAGAAGAATTTCTATACGAAGTACCTATTTTCATTTACTTCTTAACTTTCATCGTTTATAGTCGATTGGCAATCGGTAATATCGATTATCTTAAATTTGTGATTGTTATCGATAGTTTATTAGGTATTTGAAAAGGAAATTACAGAAGAATTTCTATTATATTCATTCCAATCACTTTTTTGTTTTTATCGTTGTTAGTCGATAAACAATATTACATCGATATTTTCGATCGTTTTACCCTTTTTTCTCAGTTTTGAATAACTTTGCCTTTCAAAAATTTTCTTAGCTATTCAATGATGAATTTCAATAGGTATTAGTCAATAGTTTTTCGATACGTTCGATAAATTTTGATCATATTTAAAATTTTTTGAAATGTTGGAATTACTTCCTTAAGTTTCAAATAAAATTTTATTTAGAAAATTAAAATGATTGATATTTTAAATTCTTCCTTAAACGTATTGTTAAATCCAATTACATTTTTGAACATTGGTTTCGATACTTTATAGTTGATAGAATAGTGTAACTATCGATAATTTTTAACATTTACAGAGGACTATTTATTTTGAAGTATTTTTTTTATTTTATTGATAGTCGAAAGTCTTTTGATAGTTTGGTTATTTCCATAGAAGTATTTACATTGTGTTATAATTCCTGTCCTTTTCAAGATTTGAATCATAGTAGCAATAACAAAAAACATCGATATTATCGATAGTATCATCGATAGCTTTGCAGCCTTAGTATTCTATACCTTGACTTCGCTGCCCAAAATAGACTCTCGGCTTACATTTGAGGGTAAAGAGCATTTGAAGCATCAATTTCATCGTTTTGTCTAAAACAACATGAACATTGAAAAACAACAACAAGAAAAACAACAACATAACACCACAACTACCACCAACAAGAACAACTGCGCCATACCATTGGAAAACTACAGCACCAGAAGAAAGCACATCTTATAGAGATATATCAGAATTTGTAAAGCTTTAGGAATAGGAAAATCTAACGAATAGCATTTAGTATTTAAAACCGGAACAAGATAGAGAGGGTTAAAGAGTATCTACAGCTCAGCTTTGGCTTTGACACACGCAGATACACACACACACATATAAACACACACACATATACACCAACATATTAGGTAAGTTAAACATATTATCGATTAATCGATTAATGTTAAAACATGCCTAATACATAAACACAATCAAGAAATGTGCTTTTAATTCGCTTGAGGAATCGCCGCATCTAGTTGATATATCGATATATATATATGTATATATATATATTATATATGTACCACTAATTTTCGAGCAACTTTTAAGCAATCAGCAGCGTACTATATATAGATATATACATATATATGTATATATTGTACAAGTATATACTTATAACTATATGATAGTTTAAGTCATTCATATCCGTGTTTCACATTGTATTTTAGATCTTAGGTGAATACGAACGCATTGTATACCCTTTCGATAAAAAACCTGTAGCAGCTAAGCAGATTTTATTAACAAACTATTTGGGTATATATCGATAAACGATAAACGATCAACGTTTATGATGATTTGAGACAACAAAAATGTTTTTATTGCCACAACAACAAATTTTTTCTATTTTTTATACCAAACAACTTTGAACGCAAAAAACAAAACTAAAAACATAACCGTTACGAAAACAACAAACAACAACAACAACAAATACATAATTACAAAAAACAAAAACTTTAGAAAACGAAATGAAAGTTCGATAGAGAGAGATGGAACATTTATAAGGCTTGAGAACTCTTATATAAGTTGCGGCTTCTAGAAATGCAAAAAACAAAACTTAGTCTTATACAAAAACAACAATTTGTATATGTATGTATGCGCTTTTTACAACAACAACAACAACAAAACAAACACTAGAATTGTATGTATATAAGAAAAAAATACTACTTAGTATATGAATATTATGATTGTACTTTTATGATGTATGCGTATCCACTGGCCTTATTTATTGAGAAAAAACAAAACACATGCAACATAAAGAAACACAGACACACACACACAGATACAAAAAGACACACACACTTTTGCACTTAATATATGAATTTATTTGCGTAAATCTTTTGAACGCACTTGAGAATTAATAACATTTATTCGAAAGTACTTTGTAAGGCTTTACTTTGATCTTGTTTTTTTTTTTATTAATTGTTTTGGCGTCCAATTTTACATTTGAGAAATAAGTATTAAATATTGTAGGCGCTAGAAGAACAAGAAGAAGAATATATAGTAGGGAGTAGTTAACTAACGAGTAACGAGTAACGTGTTACGAGTTAAAGTAAGCTGTAACGAGTATTGATGATTATCGAGTAGCGAGCATCGTATTTGTAGTCTTTAAGAAAAAAATATAAAAAAAAGAAAGTAAACCAAACAGTTTTAGCACAACAAATTGTGCAATAAATTTCTGAATTTGAATTTATTTTTAATGACTTTTGAATAAACGAAAAAGGAAGAACAGAAAAAAAAAACCAAAATGAGAACTAAAAACTAGAAACATTTTATTATAATAGACATCGTTTTCTATCCACATTGTTGTTGAACTACTTACACACACAAAGAACACACACTTACACACGTGTATTATTATTATATAAGTGTAACCCTATGGCCTATTAGTTAATAAGTATGCGGTTTTTCTACACCAACAACTAACAAAACAAAAAAAACTTCGGCACCAAAATCAATAACAAAAGAAAAAAAACAAATACTTTGAGCACCCATTTAATTATACGATCTATAGCAAATACTTAGCATAATTATATTGTATGTATGTATAGATTAAATGATCATTTAGTTCTTAAGACAATTGTAAAATGAATGAAGTCGAATGAGACACAGAAATCGCCCAAATCTTATGAGTATGAAATAGAACATGAACAAAAAACACGCAACACACAACAAAAATGTAAACAGGATGTTCGCGCTGAAATGTGAAATGCTGAAATTGGCAATTAAGTAAAAGTAGACATAACGATAACGATAACGATAACGATAACGATAACTAAACTAAACCGAAAAACTTCAAATATGATTATCAGGCCTGTTCTGAAATTCACTTGCGCATCAAATCCATAACTTTTAGGCACGTCTGAGAACGTTTAAGATAACTTATTTTGAATTATATTCTGCTCCGATAAGTATGCTAGACAATTTACTGTGGAATAGAATCGTATGTGATATTCGGAACAGGTCGACATAATTTTAGCTTGTAATTGTAGCAGCCCAACTCACGTGACTGTTTGAACGTAAAGTAACTTTCTGATAACAACTTAACAGTCGTTTAATGTATTTTTGGGCTGGCAATATAATAATGCTTCATTTTGTTTAGTGTGTAATATTGTTATAGTTACGATTACGAATACGATTACGATTGAGAATATATCGTATAATGAATGTTATTGCTTACCATATTGCATAGACTAACTATTTGGTGTAGAAATGTGCGCACTTATCCCAAAACAAATAATGTGAAAGGCAAAAACAACAAAAACATAGAACGAATGTAGCAACTATACATCTACAATACGATTACATTAAAATATACCATATAAGAAAGATAATGAAAACCCCGGTAAAGATATCAGTGCAACTTACATATATCAACAAAGGAAAACCAAACAGTATACAAATTAAAATACATCTAGGCGACAAATGCGTAAATAAACTTAAAACAACCAACTAAATAAAATGATAACAGGAAAATAATATAAAACTTAACTCATTTAGCACTACATGCAATTTAAATGTGAAAATTAACCATAAAACAGCTCCCCCTTTTCTCCCAGAATGAAGTCCTTTGAAGGCTTTTGTAAACGAAGCTACCCAAAACCCTTGACATCCTTTTCATTTACCTGAATAAAAAACAAAATGATGTTGAAATTCGATGTAAAAAAATATGCATTATCTTTATTTTTTGGGTCATATTTCTTTCAGAAGGGTAAGTGTAAAAATTATTTTTAAAATTGTAATAAAGTTGTTTTTAAAGTCGTTCTTATTAATTATCTCTGGAAAAGCTACGAAACCAGGCTGAAACGGATACGGAACTGGCGGATGGACTCGACTTTTTCCGCTGCTTGCTCTACATTGTATATTAATTAATAGCTCTCGTTATTGATGTATACCTAAAGCTTGAAAATACAAATAAAAAAATATTAACTGCAATTCAACTGTGTTTTTATTTTCAGTTCAAAACTTGCGAAATATATAAAGCAAGTGCAACTGTTACATTTTAAATATGAAATTGAAAACATTAAAAAAAAATGCTGCATACTTTTAGGATGAACTTGTCAGCAACTAAAAGTATGGAGAACATTTAAAAATAATTTTCAGCTTGCATACCTACTAATCATTTCTGTTCGCCTGGTATTTTGCCCAAAAATTCTACACTTCGGCCGAGCAACTTTTGCCAAAAAAAAAGTGAAAACGCTGCTCAAATTTGGTTCCATTTTTCAAGTGAAACACCAGGGGAACAGAATGTTCAGAAGGTCGCCGCAAAGTATAACAGTTGCTAAATAAGTATAACAGTCTGTATAACAGTTGTCGCCTCTGATCAATGAGAAGACTTTTTCATTTAGTTTTGTAAAAATGCATTTCAATTGAATACGCTTACACAGGTTTTGTTATGTTTTATTAAGTTTTAAATTTATATCACATTAAATTTAACATTAACAAAGATACAAAAATTATGCGACTTTTCGTTGATTTGTCGTTTTTCTTCTTATTTTTTTTTACAAACATATATAATTAGTACATTTTTCAATTGGTTCGGATTGGAATATAATAGGTTTGTTTGTCTGTCCGGCATGCTTGGCATGATTACAGACATTAAACATACAACATACATATTGGATTGACCAGTTAACATAGTTAAACATTAAATACATATATAAAATTAAACTTATGAGCTAATAAACTAAAAATTGGTTTTCTAAACTAATTGCATCAGAGTCAGTCAAAGAAGATTGGAACCTAAAACCTAAAATCTAAATTATATATTCCCAGATGCGCCAATAAATATATATTCTGTGGCGATCTGCTTGTCAGGCTTAAAGCTAGTTGGTCGGTTGGTCTTCAGCTTGTTGTTGTTGTTGTTGTGGTTGTTCTGTTGTTGTTGCAGCTGCAAGTGTTGCTGCTGCTGTTGCTGCTGCTGCCGCCGCTGCTGCAGCTGCTGTTGTGCTTGCAACAGCGCCATCTAAAGCACTTAGCGTATTACTGCTGGCGGCCTTCTGATTGGGAAAGAGCACCGAGTATGCCGGCGGCGGATCCAGCTCCTCATAGTTGGGCGGCGATGTGGCATTCGTTGGATCCAAGCCAGATCCTCCATTGGCGGCGGCCAGCGCTGCCTCGCGCTCATTGTTGACGGCGTGCTGAGAAGCGGAAGCTGCAAGTGAACGTATGGATTGAATGTGAGAGCTCAAGCGACAACAGGAAACTGTTGAAGAGTGTTGTTTTTTTTTTTTTTTAGTTAATAGCGAAATGCGAAAGTTAGACATAGACAGTTATACAGTTGCGAATGCAGATACAGATACATTTACAGATAGAGAAACAAAAAGTTGAGTGGCATGCGCGATGAACAAAAAACAAAAACAAAGAGAGAACAAACAAAACGAAACGAAACACGAACAAAACAAGAACTCACATAAATATAAATGTCTATGTCTTACATGGACTACAAAAGTGTACAATTGAACGTACCCCAGAGCCCACAGATGAGCAGTGCGCCGCCGCAGAGGAGCATGCCGAGCATTAGATAGCCCCACGGTCCATACTTGGACAGATCCGAGTGGAGGCCCGTACGCGTTGAATTGCGACGCGTGAATCCGCTGCCACCAGCACCAATTCCTATACCACCTCCGCTGCTGCTGCTGTTGCTCTCCATGGTGGCATTATTGTCCTGCGCCTTGCCATCCAATTCCAGTGTCTGTTCCACGCCAATGGCATTGGGTGAACCATTGCCCTCGCCCGGCTTCTTCATGTCTTTGGTGTGCACTTTGCGTAGTTGCGTTGTCGAATTGGTACTCGAATTGGAACTGTTGCCAGCTGCCTCGCTGCCGCTGCTGCTATTGTGTGGCAGATCCTCGGGCGCAGTGGGCGCATCGTAGGCAAACAGATTGCGAAACACTTCCAATGCAAACTGCTCAAACAGATCCGACTCCAACGCCGTGGGCAGCATCCCAGCCCCTGCACGCCGCTTATAGCACAGCTCGTAGTCCTCATCGCTATCATACTCATTGCTGTAGGGACAGTGGCGTATGCCATCGCAGGCCAGCTCCTTTGAGATGCACAGAATGGGTTCATCGCTGCCAAACAAAAGTATATTGTTATTGAATTCATGCTTTAATTGGTTTTTAGTGCTGGAAAACCATCGTTAGCTACGATTGTTGCGTAAATCTAAGTTTTAGTTTTTCCAAAAAGTTAAAAATTGCAGAAAAATATGAAAAAATATGAAGCGTAAGTTGACTTTTTTACAGGAATATATAATGAAAGACATTTTAAGATCGTTAACAGTCCTATCAAATCAAGTTTTCAAGCAAAAAGTTTTTAATCAAATTTTATGACCAAAAACTGTTTTTGTGGTCAGGTATTTGATAGCAGAAACTAAAACCAAGATTTACCGACTGTTGAGACACTATTGAAATTATGGAAAATAACGAAATCTTTTATGGTTTTGATTGTCATAATCCAAAAAGCAACAATCGGCCCTATCGATAGTACGTTCGTTAGTTAGCCAGCCATATTTAGCTCTCTTGACCTACCCAATCTTTAAGCACTGATGTTTGCTTTCATCCTTGCACTGCTCTCCCTTGCCGAGCACCGTAATCATTAGCTTTGACTTGAGAGCATGCTGACCATGTTCCCAGACAATGCGTACACGACCATGGAATAGGCGCACAGGATCCTCCATTTCGGAGGCAGTATCTTCCAGCTGGCAGGGATCGACGCGCCATTGAGCCGTGTGTGGATCCAAAGAGCTGAACTGTAAAAATAAACAAAGAAAAGATGTTATCAATAAAAATATATGCTACAATATATTGTTGCGCATGTGCAAACACAATTTACGCGCCTAAAATGCAAATATAACAGATACACTATAATAAAAATAAAAAAGAAAAATTTGTAAAAAATAATAGAAACCACTTAAATCTTTTTTATGCGCCCACAAACAAAAGCAACAAACTTAACGTGTTATAAATTATTTAAACAAATAAAGATACAAAAACGTGCCAAATAAACGATCAACTGCGAATACATTTTGAATATTTGGCATGAGAAACAACAAAATAATGCCAAATTAAATATTTACCCGGCAACAAATACGAAAATGTTGTTTTAGGTAGCACATGTGAATCGAAACTAAGTACTTTGCTATACAAATAGTAATCGAACTTATGCTATTCATATTTATAAATGTATATAATATGCTTAAGCTTAAAGTTAAACTTTGTAATAAACCGATTAACTAATACTCGTGCATATTTTATTTTTATAAACATTTTTGTATAATTCTCACATAAAATGTAAAATAAAACTTAAAAATTTCGAACAAAACCTTAAGTATCAGCATTTTTACCACAGATCAAGTAGAAGGAAAACAATTAAAAACATCTTCAAACCCAATTTTGAATGAAAAGTAATCGGAATTCGGAATCAAAATAGATAGGTATTGAAAAACTAGAAACAGATCTGATTAATCTATTGTAAATCAGTTTATAACACTTAAGTTCCGTATACTATCTATCAATATCAAAGATGCCACAACAAATGCACTCAGTATAAAATAGCGCCTAGCAAGTCAACAAATAACAAACAAAACATTACAGATAAATAAAAAAAAACAAGTTCTTGATTAATTGTTGATGATAAGCTAGAAAAATGCTCTTCATTAGCATTCAAAACACATTATCTTAACGTAGGCACGTGTAATAATACATAGTATTTGTAGGGCCAAGTTCAAAAACACAAAACACACTACAAAAATGCACAAATAATAAATGAATTAAGAATAAATTAAGGGTAAGGCCCATTTAATTAAACAAGTTAACTGTTTACTAGATAAATTCCGATCAGCAGTTACATTTTCTCTAAATGCAATACGTAATTGTAATATATTTATAGCTACAGTGTGTACCGCTTCAATACAAGTATTATGTTTTTCTCATTAAGAACAAAGCTGTAAGTTGTATTTTAATTTATATTTTTTTGATTTAATTGTTTTTTTTTTTTTTTTGAAAATTGTGACATATTTGTAATTTAAAAGTAAACAATTTGCAGCGCATATGCAGTTCACAAAAGGCGTGTATCGAACAAAGAACTCATTTATACCTATACAGCTGTAGCTGTAGATATAAATACAGATACATTCACAGATACAGCTACACCTGACACACCCGCAACAAAAACAACAACAAAAACCGCAACTAGACATCCTCACATGCGAAACGCAGATAGATTTTATGGCTGGAGACTCTGTCCATGTCCACGTTTCACAAACTGTCAATCTCGCCTGTCAGCCATTCAGTCAGTTTGTCAATTGCTCAGTCATGCTGTCAGTTTGTCATTCAGTCAGTTTGGCCATAGTATTTATGGCAGCAGCAACTGAAAGTGTTCGTCTGGTTTCTGTTTTCTGTTTTCTGTTTTGAATGTTGCGCTGTTTTTGCGTCGCGTCGCGTCTCGATTCGTTTTCCTGGCCAAATGAGACAAACGTGTTTCAAATACACAAAAAAGTTTAGAACTCAAACCAAATGCCAAAATGGCTCGAATCGGGCGCGCTTATGCAAATTTGCACACGATTTGTATATATGTTGCGTATGTTGGCAAGCCCCCCAAGCCCCGCTTTTTGCAAACTTCAAACTGGCAACTGAGATACAGATACAAAAACAGACATAGATATAGATATAGATACAAGCACAGATACATATACATATAAAAAGTAAGAACTTTTCTGTACAGCTGCAGAAATGCGGCAAAGTGTTCTGAATTATTCAGCTTTTCAATGTTTTGTTCTAACAATTGCATTTCTTGCAGCTGCCAAAAATTCAACTTAGATCAGTTCAATAATGCAACTATAGCTTTGAACTTTGTAATAATGGCTGCACAGGAATTTTCGAGTTTATTTCTCATCAATTTAGCACAAATATTTAAATATTGCGATAGTGAAATTAGAAAGATATTATCAGAGAGTTTATATAGAAGTTTCTTAACAATTCGAACCAAAATATCTGTTGATCTTGACACTCTGTCTGCTATGGTATATACCAACATGTATACCAAGTTTGGTTGCTCTAGCTTCAAAACTGTAGCAAAAAACTGTGTTCATACGGACAGACGGACGGACAGACGGACATTTTACAAACCCCATATACTCTTTTTTCTTTTTTTTCAAAAAAAATTAAAAAAAAAAGAGTACAAAAAGTGAAACGAAATTCACTTCCGCAAAATGTTAGCAAATTTGAAGCCGGAACAGGCCTCTTAATATAAATAATATATGCTACATCATTAAACAATATTATGTTATATGATATTATATTATGACGGGCAAAGTGGAGATGTTTAAACCATTTAGCTCTTCATATATACATTTTGGTTCACTTTTTACTTTACTCTTGTTGAGATATTCTTGATTTATCATTTCTGTTTTATCGTAGGTAACAGCAATTATACATTTTGGTTTCTTTTAAATATTCCAAAGAATGATATATATTTTTGATTTTAGTTCATCATTAAGCTAAGCAGGCAAATGTTTTATTTCAAGGTTCATTTTTGATAGACGCAATTAGAGTTAGTTTGCCAATTTCTGCACCTTCCGCTTTGCTTAGGGCCAACTATCAAAATCAAAATCAAATTGAAAATGTTAAATTTTGACTTTGATGTGAATGGGTGGGTGTATTTAGTAATTGTATCTGTATCTTTAGATCTGTATCTTTTACTTGGCTGCGCATGCGTGACCACCGAAAAGTGTGAGATTTGATTTATAAGTTGATTGTAGCATTGAAATGGCTTTGAAACATGACAAACTTATGAGTTATAATTCAGAGAATGAGTTCATCAAAGAGTCGTGCAAAGTAAAATTCTAATTTATGCTCGATTTGGAAGGTTTTTCGACTTGCTCAAAGCTTGCCTCGATTGTTACGTATTCTCGAGTATATTCGTGCTCGTATTGTTGTATGTTGTGTTGTGTGTTTTGTTGTGTGCTGTTGTGTTTTGTATGAGGCATCGGCATGCCATGGTCGAGGCACTTTCGTCTATATTGCCAGTTGTTGGCTAATTGTGATTAGTTTTTGCTTAATTGCTTAAAGGTGGCGACACTTGCCTTACATTGTTTTTGTTTTTGCTTTTTTTTTTCATATTTTCATTTTATTTTTGTATTTTTTCGTTGCACACATTTTGTGCGGTTTTCACAAGCCATTTTGACATTTGAAATTGTCTCCAATTACCGCCCCAAGTGCTGATAATTTTGTTGTCAATTTAACGAGTTCTTTTTAACATTTTTAATAGACTGCAACCTAGACGACTTTTGAGCTGACATTGTATGCTGCTTTTTGTATTATATTCTATTTAAGTGACAATATAGATGCATGATGGGCTTTCTTAATAAAGGCTCAGCTTTTGCTATGGTTAAGATATTTAAAACAGGGTTAGAAATAAATAAAATACAACACAGAACAAACAAAATGAGCAAATGAAATATTCTGCATGGAAATAGGTTCTGTTTTGAGAAACTTTTGCCAGCTGTAAATCAAGGAAGATAATTTTCTGTATATTTGAGATCTCTTCAAATCTAAAATTTCAGCTTCTTTGGCAAGAATTCTGAACGAAAAATTAGCTACGTCTGAAAAAATTTTGAAATAAATTTTTATACTAATTTTGATGTTCTCAAAAATTAATTTTTACGAAAAATTTATCAGATAAAATTTTAATAAAATCGAAAAAATATTGTTTTTTCATATTAAATTATTAAATTCAAATGCAAATTTAAACTAGAGGTCAACACAAACGGTAAAATTTGGACGAAGTTTTGCTAGTTAAAACTCTGGGAAGAGTTGGGATACTTTCAAGTCTAAGATTTTTGACTTTTCGGCATGATTTAAGCCGAAAATGTTTTGAAATTGCTATTTAACCTAATTATGATGTCTCTGGTTAATAAAAAGTAACATTTCGAGATTTAGTTAAAAGAGGCTACTCAAAATATTTTTTGAAAATAATAAAAACTAAATGTAGAATCAACATTAAGAAGAATTCATGACCAAAAAGATATTTTATATGGAAATCGTTTAGCTTTTGTGATTAGTTTGAGTTCTAAATTAAAAAAAATCAACTATACAGGGCTTTTTCAGTTTCAGCATTCGGTAAAATATTGCGAAAGTGAAGTTAAGTGTGCAGATTTGCACTTTTGGTAGTATTTTGCAGATTTAATTCAGTTTGATTGAGATAGTATTCAATTCACTGAACATTTAAAGAACTTTCAATTCCGCAAAATGTTGCCGCAAGTGGAAACACGAACAGTTCTCAGTTCTCTCACTCTAGCACACTTAACCACTTAAGCAAATTAAAAATTTCTACGAAAAGGTTCAACTGCAGCTGTTCAAGGATGCAACTTACAATGTTCAGGGGGCAGGTGCGTCCCACAACGGCGGCGGAAGAGGTCGCTGTTGATGTTGTTGTTGTTGTCGTATTGAGCCTGTCAATGAGGGTGGACATGCCTGTCAGAGCCGAGTTGCCAGAAGTGTTCTGTGGTGTCTGCCTGGATTGGAACTTTGACTGAGATTGAGGCTGTGCAGTGCTGACAGGAGCGGGCATAATTCCGGAATTGGCACTTCCATTGTCCGTTTGATGATGATTGTGACGCAGCTTGGGCAGAATGAGACGCACAATGAAACCATAGCTGGGTGGTGCACTCAAAATGCGAGAGCAGGAGGCATGCTGGGCGCCATAGGAGCCCGGTTTGAGTTCTATGATGAGACTAGATTCTTTGCCATCGCTCTCGATGAAATGCTCATGCTGGGCACTGCACAGCGGCTTAAATGTCGGATGTGACAATCGATCACCTAGAAAAAAAAACACAGATAAAACACAATTGAATAATAGTTGTAGTAAAAGTTTTGATTTTTCAATACTCTCGAAAAGTGGAGCAAATGAAACTATGGCAAAGTTGGTCAGCAACAAAAAATTGACAAAACGCTGCTAATTTGCAGCGCAAACAACACAGAGTAATCCGATCAATAGCATCTAAAATAGAGTTGTATCTAGACGTTCCGAAAAAGTTCAAGTGAACTAGTTCTTCAACTGAACAAGCGAGTTCATGTAAAACCTAGATAGGCGTTCATTTAAGTTCATATGTGTTATAGTTCGGTTTGCTCATTTGAATCTGTTTTTAAATCGTTTAGTTCATTTTGAGTAAAAGAATTTAAAGAACGAACCAACTCTACGAACAAAACAACCGTTTAGTACGAAACTAGTTATATTAAATTTTAAAAAAATTTTATAAAAATACTTTTATCAAATTTTAAATTTTCAAAAAATTTTATAAAAATATTTTTAAAACAAAACAACATTCTTACTTTTAGTTTTAGTCTCAACGTGGTACTTTCTCTTAAGAGCTTGCGTTAAGAACTAATCATTGAACTATTATTATTATGGAAACTTTTTGAAAAGTTGAAAGATTGTTACATTTTTACAACAGAACTAGTTCCTTCTTTTGAGCTACAATGAACAACTCTTATTCTGCAAAAAAACGCAGCATTTCTCTCAATCAATAATAGATTGTGACAAAAAAAAAAAAGAGAAGAGAAAACAAATCAAAGTTTGAACAACCAACTAAAAATAGTTATCCACAAAAGTTTGTGTGAATTGTGCTTAAATGCGAAACGCAATGTATTTCAATATATATCTACTACTCAAATGTATCTGTGACATTCTGAAATGAAATTCAATTAATTTGATATATTTGATAATTGAATAACAAACATGCAGCAGGCAAAGGCAAAAGCAACTGGCGAATATAATATCATGCTACCTATCTATAAAACATACATACATATCGTATATACATATATAAAAAGGCAGCTCGTCAAGAGACTCAGCTCAATTATTTTGCACTCGCACTCGAACTTTGCGCAGCAGAGGTTAAAGATACAAGCACACACACACAGAGTTGCAGATATAGATACAGATACATTTACACACACACACAGATACAAACACAACTACAGCGACACTAGTTAAATTAATAAACGCATACATGAAAGCGCGCTCAGTGGCTGTTATATTGTTGTTGTTGTTGTTACTTTTCTTTTTGTTGTTGTTGCTGTTGTTACTTTTCTTTTTGTTGTTCATAACCCTTGCAGAGGGTAATATAATTTTATCACGATATGTGTAACGGTTGCTTAAAGTTACTTTCAACTCTTTTAGGAAGGAAACTCGTCAACTTTATATTCAGGTCTGTTCCGGCATTCACTTTAGCTAACATTTTGCGGAATTGGAATTTCCTTTATGGTTCAAAATTTCCTTTTTCAATTCACTTTCATTCGAACAGGGATTGAAGTAACTTGCCAATGTATTGGGATTCAATTCATTACTTGAATAGCAGTAAGAAAATATTGTAACCTTAATGAAATTTCAATTACAAAAAATTCCGTCAAAAGTGGAGACCGGAAATATTCTAATTCATTTGCAAAAATCAGCAAAAAAAGTAGCATTAGGAAAACAAATTTCGATAGAGACGATTTCAATATGTACTTCTATAAATCATATTGCATCATCATTAACATATCAATTAGTTCTGTACATTTTAAATTACAGTCTTTACAAGGGTATTAAATCTTCATCAATTTGAAGTTAGTATTTTTTTCTTTATTTTTAACTGCTGTTGTTGTTGTTATTTTGTATTTAAAATGAAATATGTATTGACAAATGTGCCGCCAGTTGTCGATTCATATTCGTATTCGCATTCGTTTTCATATATGCGTATGCCATAGGAAAACTACTTTTGCATTATAGTATTCTGGGTCACTGACTCACGCACACAAGCACATACACATACACACACACACACACATACACATATGGCTGCATTGTGGGCGCTTATTAAAATTGCAACATTTTATTATTGCACACCCCCTGTCGCCTTGAATTCCCCCCTTTTCCACAACTCTTCATCGTCTTGTTGTGCAATTTGGGCTATTAAAATTTTATTCGCCTTTGCCCAGTGCAAAAATAAAAACAATTTGCATTTGGTTTTTGCGGGCCCAATTACACACACATTAAAACACACACATGTGTTGTGCATGTGTGTGTTTGAGTGCAATTTTGCCAACTAATACGCATTTCGAACTTGACATTAATAGCCAAGTAGCTGACACGTGCTGCACTTTAATATAATGTTTTTATGTATTTGTATTTGTATTTGTATTTATATTTGTTTTTGTTTTTGTTTGTGTTGGGGGCGAACCCCTAAAAGTGCACTCAAAATTGCATTTATGCGTGTAATTGTTTAGCACATAAGTTTATTAATAATTAATGCAATTTGTTGTACAATTTGCAATGTGTGACGTTTATTCGGTTTGGGTTTTAGCGTTGGACCAACACATTTTGGTTAAATGACGATTTAATCCTGGCGATATTAAAACAGGCATTATTATTAATTATTATACATTTTTAAGTATTATTTATTATAATTGTTTAAAAGCGTTGCAATCGTTGTTCTCATAACAAATCAAGTATGCTGAATTGTATTAACTTTTTAAGCGAGCTTAGATTAATTGGCTAAAAACATTTGATTTAATTAAAAGCTTGGAATGGAAGCAATAAAAAAAAAACAGTTTATTTGAAGCTTAATAAGCTTAATTTTTGATTCGATGAAGTGTTTCAAATTGAAACAGAAATATTTACAAAAAATATTGCAGAAAGTATCATTATATTGTCTGAAGATATTAAATAAAAGCTCAAGTTGTTGGAATAAGGCAAATAATTCAGCAGAACTTTGAAAGCACATTAGGGCTTTCGTTTATTTGACTATTTATATGGCTTTCCTGTATTGTTTGAAGACATTAAATAAAAGCTCAAGTTGTTGGAATAAGGCACATAATTTAGCAGAACTTTGAAAGCACATTAAAGCTTCCGTTTATTTGACTATTTATAGGGCTTTCCTATATTGTTTGAAGGCATTAAATAAAAGCTCAAGTTCTTGGAATAAGGCACTTTTTTTACTTTGAAAGCACATTAAAGCTTTCGTTTATTTGACTATTAAAGGAAATTCCTATATTGATTGATAAATATTAAATCAAACAAAAACTCAAAAGCAGAAGCATTGGTTGAAGAATTTAGTTGAAAGTTGAAAGCAGTTGAAAGCTTAAATTAAGATTAAATATCGTAATCGATAAAGGTTAAGCTTAAGATTATTATTTGATCATTTACATATATTGATTAGCTATATTGATTGGTAAATATTTAACCAAGCAAAAGCACATAAGGAATAGCTTAAACAAATTAATGGAAACTTGAAAGCTTCAACGAAGAATAAAGGTAAAGCTTTAGATTATTATTTGTTCATTTACGTTGATTAGTTATATTATATAATAAATATTCAATCGATCAAAAGCACCATAACTATAAAAGCAGCTTGAATAATGTAAAGGTAGGTTGAAAGCACATGAAAGCTTCAACAATGATTAATTGTTATCATCGAAAAAGGTTAATTCAATTTAAAGGTCAAAAATTAAATTTCACTTAAAAAGCGCTAAGCTCAATTGGCTAAGCTAATAACAATTAAAAGCGATTAAAATCACAAAGTTCATTTCACATTTGTTTGATTAATCTAATTTAAATGTGCCAGAAGGCATTTTTAGTTTTTATAATTAACACCTGCAATTAATCATAGAGATTGCGATTAGAATTCATGTGTTGCAAACGTTTTTGCCTGTAACTATTTTGTCGGAAAGGTAAGTTTTGCCGGACTGATAAATTGACCCATAATTTTAACCCATTAGCACCAACAAAAATTAGGTTTATTATTATTTTGATTATTATATTTAAGAATTTAAGTATGTGTTGCCAACTGAACTGGCAGCTATAAAAGTCGGGGCTTATGCCACTGAACTTCAGTTAGAGCTTTAGCTAATTGGGTTAAAGGCACATACACACACCTATACACACACACATTGTACACATACATACAAATATAATCGTATAACAAGTTAAATGAGTGTTGTGCTTGGCTGCAACAGCAGACGAGAGACGCATTAAGGTTTTTTTTTATGTGAATGGTTGGATTGTGTGTTGGGAGAGCTGTGGTTCAAAGTGGGCAACCGGGAGGCGGGGTCAAAGAGAGAGAGAGAGAGTGGGGGGTTCAGAGGCCAGACCAGACCGGTAGAGAGCTCAGCGAACCAAGCAAAGAAAGAAGAAGGGCTGCAATTTCACTTGATTTTCCAACATAAATGTGCCGTTAATAATTTGTCTCAATTTCTAGAGCATGAACATGAATAGTTTGGTTTATTTCTCTAGTTTTTTTATGCCACCATTTTATTTATTTTTGATTTATATTTTTTTTTACTTTTTTTTTTGGGCTGAAAGCAGTACTCAAATGGAAACTCAAAGTTGCAATTTAACTGTTAACTCAGCGAATAAAATTTTCACATTTACATACAAACTATTCGTATAACGAGTGTATCTATGCAAATTGTAAATGCGGTAAATGCAAACAGAACAACAACAAACAACAACAACTCGTACAACATTTCAATTTGTCTATTTATCTATTTGTTTCGCTTGTATTTGCCTTTAAATTTGTTTGTTTCTATTTTTGGCAGAAGGTCAAAAACTTGATTACTATGCCGCGCTTAGAGCAACTTAAATATTTGAAAATATTTTCAAGCATGTTCTGTTCATATCTCGTTTTTCGGAAGCTGTATCTGTGGGTTTGTGTGTGTGTGTGTTTGTGTGTTTGTGTGTCGGTCACTTGAAAAGGGCTTAGCTCAACTGAAGGGCAGTCAATGTTGATCTACAGGTGCTTACATATAATGCGTGCACACAACTTAAATGCACTGAGAGAAAACACAATGCAGCAGCAGCGAACTTACTTAAATAATATTTTGTTTGAAAGTTTTCGATTACAAAACAAGACTGCAAAACAACTCGTGTTCATAAGCTAATTATCAAATGTCAACACTTTTTTTGTAAAACATGCTTAGAATTTTATTTCTCTTTAACATTCGAATTTTAGCTACTTCTTGACTGGGATTCGAACCTGAGCGCCAAAAAACTGTCACTATGCCTTGTTGAGAATGTGTAAAGCCTGTCATTAAATAATCAAAAATATCAAAAAATGTTGTAAAATGTTCTTGGAGATTTATTATTGTTTCACATTCCAAAATATGCTACTTTTTGACTGAGATTCGAACCCAAGCACCAAAAAAACTGTCCCTATGCCTTGTCGACAATAAGCAAAAATATAAAAAAATTGTTTGAAAAATATTCTTAGGGATTTATTTTTGTCTAGCATTCGAATCGAAGCTTCTTCTTGACTGGGATTCGAACGCAAGTGAAGAGAACTTATCATCAGTCTTTGCCAAGAATGGAATAGAGAGTATCATAAAATATCAAAAATATAAAAATAATGTATAAAATATTCTTAGAGATTTATTTTTGTTTTTCGTTCGAATACAAGCTAATTTTTGACTGGGATTCGAGCTCAAGTAACGAGAAACTCTAACTGGACATTTTCGAGAATGGGTTGAGCTTGTTTTGAAATAACAAATAGTTATAAAATTTGTAATACAGTGAAAAATTAAATGAAAAATATATTAAGCACTACTTAAATCAGCTAGGATAATACTATCGTTTAACATAAAAGTTCCACAGTTCGAATACCACAAATTGTTCTCAAACTGAGCGTAAAAGAAGCCATCAATTTAAGATTCTAAAAAAAAACACACCTTTGCAACTGTTGCACCTAAAAAGCTTTTCATTATTTTTAACCCATATTCATTTTCAAGCAATTTGTTTTTTTGCAAGTGTACATGTGCTTGTACAAGTACTTGGTATTCAGTTCTGGCCTCGTTGCTGTCAGTCAGGCGTCCAGCTATTTTGTTTTGTTTAGGCCTGTTCGCTCATCTGTTAAGCGTAGCTCTTGGCTCTGGATTGTAGTAGAGATTGTCAAGCATCTGGCTTTTTGAGTGCCTTAACATGGGCATGGGCATGGGCATGGGCATGGGCATAGGCATGGGCATGGATGAACATGGGCATGGGCATTACAAATTCTGTTGCATGTTGCATGTTTGCTGCGTGCAGCTCACTCATCATAATTACGCACAGTTGAATATCAAAAAAATACAAAACAAATGGAGAGAGACCACAGCAGAAACGAGTGCGGGCCGCAAAGACACTCGAAAATTAAAAAAAAAGTTGTTGTTTAAAAAAAATTATGCAACGCACACACACTCTTATACAAAAAAAGAGAAAGAGTAAGAGAAGAAGCATCAGAATGAGAATGAGAGAAGTGAGCACTTGACGCACAAACAGCTACAAAAAAAAAAAAAAAAACTAACGATGAGTGTAGTTTTGTTTTTATTTGCAAACTGAAAATTAGGTCAACTATCAAAGTCAGAACTGCAAGGGTTAAGTGTCAGATACAATCCTACCCCTCTACACTTCCTCTCTGCTTCCCTTTTCCAGAATCCGCATACTCCTCTTCTACAACACGAATGCGTGGACAGTAGACAATGGCTAAGTTGACATTATTTGTTGCACAAAGAAATTTTTAAAAATAATTTCAAATAACGTTTTAAGAAAATGTTAAAATTAACAAAAAACTGTTAGGTTAACAGCTGTTAAATACAAGCTTTGCATACGAAAAGCACAATTTCGTTTAATTTTAATGAGGAATGTGATCTTTGCATTTTTAATTTTAATTATATATTTTTTTATTTTAATTTAAAGTTAAATGTGCATTCTGTAATCAAGAGATTAAAGTAGATTAATTGATAGTTCAACACATCGCCAATTTTAAGAGTCTGGTTGAATACAGTTTCCACAAAAACTTATTTTCAAGATAGCTAGCATGCATGTTTTATAGAACATGATTCTGAAATTGTCCCTGGCCCACTTTTACAACACACAATTTTCCTAACCACATTTAGAACTTAAACAAACATAAAGAAACACACAAAACCTTGCTTAATCTTTTAGTTATTAATTAATACCACAGAAATGTGTACATTTTTCCCATAGTTTGTTAGCTGAGCATTTCCCGTTGGCCAATTTTGCTTATAGGTCAAGCGAATGTGTTGTCGTTGTCGTTGATGTTCTTGATGTTGTTGTTGTCGTTGTTAGTCCGTTTCGCTTGTTTGTCTGTTTGTTTGCACAGCAGCAGCAGCAGCAGCAACAAACTAAATAAAATAAATTGTACTATAAACAAGACTACAAGTTGAAGAGACGCCGCAGCAAGAAAGAACTTGACATGCATTCAGCTTTAACTGCATCTTGTTGTTGCTGTTGTGGCTGTTGTTGTTGTTGTTGTTGCTGTTGCTGTTGCTGCTGGTTGCCTTTGCGTGCAACAGCAACAACATTATTGCAGCTAGACTAACGGCAACTGTTGCTGCCGAGTTGTGAGTCGCAGTTTGCCAACAGCAGCGTGACAGAGCATTGTCCGTCGTTTGAAGCCGGTTAAAACAAGACTCCACACACAAACACACACACACACACACACACACACACACACACACACACACACACACACACACACACACACACACACACACACACACACACACACACACACACACACACACACACACACACACACACACACACACACGCACATACATTCACAGCTAGTAGCCTGCTGCCTTCTAACGGTCACATACATAAATCAAGGCGGCCATTTTAGCAATTAGCAAAAAATTACCAACATCGTAAGTGCTTATATATATATATATATATATAGTATATATAATGTATATGTCTTGGCTGGAAGCTGTTGGCCAAAATAGTTTGCGCCAATTTAGATAGTGTTGACTGGTGGGTGTTGGGCGTGGGGCGTTACTAGCAGCAAGCAAAAACTATAACAACAACAAAAACAAGTAGAACATCATCTTCAAGTGTTGCCATTTTTTTTAGCATAAGCCAACATAGAGTTGGGTAGAGAGAGAGAGAGAGAGACTGTGTGTGCGAGAGAGTAGCCCACTCACATAACGGTCAATTTGCATTTTAATTAAGCGCCTGTTGACGCTCTTCAAATCTTCAAACACAAACACACACACACAACCACACAAAGCTATTGCCTATACATAAAACTACTATCTCTGCTTTTTTGTCCTGCTCAGATTCTCACTCTGTCTCAGTCGTACATTATGCACTTCCTTTAAAGAGGTATTTTCATTTTGTTACGAATTATGTAATGCTTTGAAATTTGAGTTTTGAATTCTAAAGTACATAAGTACATAATATCAATTTTTCAAATATCCTTAATAATAACATACCTCTTAGTTAATTAAATAAAAGAAAAATCGAAAAATAATGGTTTTTTACAACTTTTTTGAATAGACAAACTATAAAATTGAGCAAATCTGCCAATTTTTTGTTGAATTCAAAAAAGCTAATTTATCGTAAGGAAAATATAGCTATATCCTATATTCCATTTAATTTCTAAATATCTGACAGTCATTTCAAATATCTGATTGTCATTTCAAATAAGTTTTCTGATAAGCCGTACAGCACTTTATTTTGGCTCTACTTAGGATTGATTATAAATTTATTTAAAAAACTTTTTTGATTTTATTGAAATTTAAGTTAATTATTCATTTTCATTAAGCTGATTATTATTTAATTATAGCTAACAAAAACCTCCGTTGTTAATTATCTAAACTAATTAAAACCAATAAATGCCAGATTTAACTGCCAAAGTAAACGAGCAAAAAAATGCAGCTTAATATTAGCCAACATAACTTTTGTTAATTTTTAATTAGCATAGAAACAATTTACGTAAATCTCTGCAAGAGTATACAAATTTCGTCAATTCAAAAGCAACTGTTTCTAGTTCCACTTTTTTTGTGACTTTTGTGTTTTTGTTGTTGTTGTTGTTTGTGCTGTGCAGTCGTTATTTGCATTTTGTGCGCAAAAAGTTGAACAACTTGGTCGCAATGAGAACTGAGAATTGAGAACTGAGAGCTGGTAAAACGCCGGTGGGCGTGTTGCACCTAATTGAACTCTTATGACATCAACAGATCAGAAGCTTTTTTTTATCATTGAGTTAGCAGACATGCCCCAAGGAGCGACGACTTCTTCTTTCTATTCAAACGATTATAAAGAAGTTGAAAAAAAAAGAAGTGTTCTAGCTGTTTGGCAACATATTGATGTATGTTATACTCGTCAATACATATATCAATGTATCAATGTGTGTGTGTGTCATGTTGTTGTTTTGTTCTTTTTTTTTACACAAATTGATTCAGAAACCGGTTTGCATACACACACGCATAAACAAACATTCATATGCATATGTTTATTGAACCGATATGGCAGCTTCTTGTTGCTCTCACAATTTGTTTGAAGTTCTTTTTTGTATCTTAAATTTACATAAGGCGAATTAACTGGTTAATGCCTCATTTAATCATAATTGAATTTCATTTAATTTAGAAATGTTTTTTATTTATAATTGTAATTAACATGTTTTATAGATTTACATTTGAAAATATTCTTTTTAATTTTTCTTGATTGCAATTACTTCTTCTAACTTCTCGAATTCAGCTTTACTAAATTTCAATTCACTTCAAAATCATCTTCATGTGCAATTTCATTTTCAATCTATAGATCTACTTCTTGTTTATCAATATTAAATATCATTTTATAGAAATCATCTTCAGCACTTTCTTTATAATTGTAATTGTTTTATTTGATAGATTTATATATCTTTAGATTTCTTTTAATTTCTTTAATTTATGCTCTTTCTTCACTTAGAAATCTTCTTCACGCACTTTCTTCACAATTGACACATTTATAAAATGAAGCCATAACTTATTTTTATTTTATATCAATTGCATATTCTTCTTCAATTTCACATTATACAATTTCATTTCACTTTATCGCAATTACCATTTTCTATAAATATACTTCTTAACAATGCTATTATTTATCTTTATTAATTTTCAATTCATCTGAAAATGTTTCCCAGCGCTTTCTTCATAATTGCAATTGTTATATACTATCACAGATTTATATTTCTTTAAAATTGTTGAATTTATCACAATCTTAAATTTAATTTAATTTAAAAAAAAAATGTGTTCTTCAGCACTTTCTTTCAACTAATTGCAATTGGCATATTTCCGAAATGGAACCTCAAATTAATGTTAAAAGTTCAACGGAACAGGGTTAAAAGCTTGCGCTTGTTAACCAGACAGAGCTATGCTTAAGGGGGGCTGTGGCATGGGCAGAGAGGAAGAAGGAGCAACGGTAACTGGCAACTTGGTGAACTCCATGGCGTCGCTGCTGCCTTTGTTCTGTGCGCTCCATTGCCGTAACTGTATTTCAATGACAATGAGGTCGGGCTCGTTTCCCCGTTCTCCCCTTTTCGGTAGGCGGCTGACAGAGCTTTTTGTTCTCAATTTTTCTTTATTTTCGGCTGGTTTATAATTTAAATAAATATTTTTATATTTATTTTCGCAAGTCTTTAGTTCAACATTTTGTTTTAAAACTCGTTACTTCCGCGTGTATTTAAATAAATTTTATTGTTTTCTTTACGTCTAGGAACTGTCAAAGAAAAATCTTTTTTCAAAAATAAACTCAAATTTTTGTTTATGGGCAGTTGTAAGTTTTAAAAACAACAAGAATGTTAATAACTCGATTGACCAAATCACAACACAGTAAAAAGATGAAAAATATATATACATATAAGCAATAAAAAGCCATGTGCACAAACGAAAATATCAAAAGACTCGTAGAGACGAACCGGTTTGCGGTTCACGTTCACAAAAACAAAAAAAAAATGTCGCAGCAAAAACCAAACAGAAAAACAAAGCTCACAAATAACAGTGGTTAACAACATATACATTAACTTGATATAAATAAGCTTAAAGAGCTTACCAAAAACTTGCAAATAAAAAAATAATAAACAATCAAGCAAATGGCCAAGACTCAACTTGAAATAGAATAGTGCAAGAAAAATAAACTTGGGTTGGCAAATTCGAGTATGGTTGAGTCAATTGATAAGCACTTTTCAAGATTTTGTATATTGACTTATGAAGATAAATAAAACGAAGGTTTTGCTAGTTGGGGAAGTACCCAACAATAAGAAAATTTGAATTGGAATTGAGTTCTTAAGATTAAATAAACACTTGTTAAGCACATTTTCTGATTATAGAAAAATAAATAAAAGTTTCCAACTGAAAGAACTCAAGTTTAAGAAATATGAGACACACGATAAGCACTTTATTGAATAAAATCAACACAGTATAACATGTTAGGAAAGTGCCAAATTAGGCGAATTTTTGATTGAGTTCACTCACTAACAACCAAATTATTATTTCAATTATTTACAAATATTGTTTCAATAAACACATGATAAGCACTTTTTGGGATTGTGTTTCGATAAAAATATAATATAATTTTGGAAAAGTATCCAATTATGAGATCTTAAGTTAAAATTCACACACAAAATATGATATAATGAAAACGCAGTTTATGCTATTAACAAAGTTTATAATCTAGTAACAACAGAAATACTAAAACGAGCACATAATGAGCTTAAACAATAACTTAAGATATAAGATACTCACTTGGGCAAAGTACCGAAATATGAAAGCTTTGGTAAAAGGTCAAAATATAATAATGAAATTGATCTTAAAATTATCTGAAAATGTATATTATAATAATATGCTTATAAAGAACATTTATAAAAGTATATACAAATGTTTATATAAAACAGATGTTTACTTAAATATAATCTTAAGTTAATATCGATTTTCTTATAGATATTAAAATCGATTTATTTATCGTTTCAACTAACCAAAGGAAACCGCCGCACTCTGAACAATGGCAGCACTGACGGCCAGCAGGGTGAGGAGCGCCCAGGCGCTATAAATTTGCAAAATGGCATTTCTGCCAACGGCTGCGTTTGCGCCGGCAGCGACGCAGCGTCGACGCGAGCAGCTGACGCAAATGTTGGACGCAGTTGCAGTCGCAGTCGCAGCAGCCGCCATGTTTTTGTCTGGATGTCTTAAGTTTCAGTTACTTTGTTTGTAATTGTAATTGTAATTGTATTAAAAACGGCTTTTTAGTGCCGTTATTTTGGTTTTTGTGGTTCGGTTTTAGTTTTGCGGCGCGCTTCACTTTGATTTCTATTTTCGTTGCTTGCGAGCATTACAAAAACAACACACAAATACAAAGACACATTCAATTTGACTTTTCACTTTGGCAAAAGCCAATTGCATAATTTCGTTCGACTTGAAACAAAACAACAAATTCTACACAATAATTAACACAAAACGCATATATGGTATTTATATTTAAACACAAATTAGCGCTCAAAAATTGTTTATGGTTAATGTTAATGCACTCGCGCGCCCTTTTACAGATCGAACGAAAACGAAGACTGAGACGCAGTCAGAGACTGAGACTGAGACTGGGCCAAGCTTTGCACCACCCTCGACTCTCGACACACGACTCTCGACAGACGACACTCGACTCTCGACTCGACTCTCGGCACTCGGCTACCTACGCTGTGGAGGAGCCCGATGACGAGTTGAACTTGCTGCGACGAATGATCGAACCGAACTGAGCGCAGCTTGAAACGATGCCAAGCGACGATGCCTCGTTCGCTCACATTCGCATAGGCGGTGTTGCCATGTTGGTGGTTTCTCCCGCTAGATCTAGCGTTTTTTTAGGCAATTAGCGCTTGGCTTAGCTAGAAATCAGTTTAACTTTTGTATTTTTGAAAATAAAACTTAAATATATTTGAATTAATTATAATTTACGAAGTTTTTAAGTTTTCTTTATAGAAAGTTGTCAGTTCTATTTATAACATAAAGTTATCACTGTGGAAGGCAGTCCACGCTAGTGACAAAGCATCCCGAAGGGTGCAAAAGTCAACTAGCATTATATATAGAGGGAATAAAAGACTTGCTGTAGACACTCACAGGACTGAGAAATATACATATATACCATTCTAAAGGTATTACCTTAGATTTTTGGTAATTCATCTGGTTCATGACTTGTTGCCTGCAGGTGGGAAAAACAAAATTTAAAAAATTGGAGCTGATGGGACCGTTGTGGCTTTTTGGTAAACATTTTAAATAACTGTTTTAATTCTTAATGCGCGTCGAATGACACCTCATTCACCCCAGTTTGACATTATTTATACATGAACTTGTGCAATTGTCAAATTACAGCGTTTACAATTATTACTGTATCGAATTGATCTGCAACAGCAGTCGTCAGCTTATAATGTTAGGGGTTACAGTTTATTTAAAAGTGAGAAACCCAATATTTAATATAATTAAATACAGTCTTTTATATAAAATCAAAAATTCAGTAAACATTCAGCTGCCTTAAATAGTACCAGAAACTCATTTATCTTATTTATATAGTAATTCGAGAAAGGGACAGCTCCAATTGTAAATAGCAATGTTTTCAATGTGTTGTATCAAAAGCAGGTAGAAAAGGTAAGCAGGTAACATAATAACGTAGAGATAGGACAAATGCACACAGGGAGTGAAATAATTCGTATAACAGTTTCAGTATATCAGTATACATATACAAGAACTCGGTTAAATATGAAGACTACAAGGCCCTGTCTAGTTTAAGTAAAACTCCAAGCAAGCCTTTGTGTATAAACATCAAACTTAGCTTTTAATCTAGCTTTTACAAAAGTTGTCATCTCTGCTACTCCGATCACATTATTGCCCAGTCAAGCGCTAAGCCCAGCTACACAGCTTAAGCTCGCTCTTAAGGCTTAGGATCTCTCTTAAATGGAACAAAGCTGTTTGAAAACAAATGGCATGTAAAAACAATAACATATGGCAGACTGCCAGACAACTTTAATGTTACAAATCAGCTAACAAAGCAGACACGCTCAAAAAAGCAAAACAAAAACGGAGAAATCGAAATCTTTTTGAACACAAATAAAGTCCAAGCTCAAGCTCTCCTTCTGTCTCCACACACACACCCACACCCCAAACACACACATCCACACCCCCCAAAAGCAACCCGACGACTTCTGCTTTAGCAATCAGTGCAACAGTTCTGACTCATGAAGCTTACGACGTCAAACGGATTTTTGCATTTTTACATTTATTCTTTTTGTTGTTGTTGTTTTTGTTGTCTTTGTTGTTTTTGCAATTTTTTGGTTGCTTTTCTCTGGTTTGGGGCTTTGGTCTTGGGCTCTGTAACCCAATTTTAAAACAAGTCGCAGAAGGCAACAAAAAAGCTCGATGAGAGCAAAAAACGCATGCATGGGAAGCAGAATACGAAAAAATTACATCGAAAGGCGTTGTAAGAAATCGAAAACAGTTCAAACAACATCTGTCTATATGTATGTGTATGCATGTGATTTGTAAAGGTATGTGTATGTCTTTATCCATATGCATACATATGCCCTGAGGGATGAGCCGAAAAACGAATGCAATTTTCCTCAAGAATCTTTATAAAGCCTTAAGACAGCTTTTACATGCATATACATGAAAAAATATACATATGCATAATAATAGCTTTATCGTTCATTTACAATTATTTTAAGGTGTAACAGGTATTAACACGTTATTATTGAATTAATTAACAATTGTTGATTTCATTTCTTTAATTATATTCTTTTTTTCAAAAATTAAAAATAAATAAATATTGGGCTTGTGAATTGTGTTTATGTCCGTCCGTCCGTCTGTCCCATCGCAAGCAGGTAATGTGGTAGGATTAAAAGGGTGATGGTGGAGTATGTGTAAAAAGAGTATATCGCAGTCGGGAGCATCCTACTATAACGATCTTACTCAATCGAGCACACTTTAGAATTGACTATTATCATTTTCGCTAAGTCTAATGACGCATTTTCAAGTGCAAGTTGTGCGTATATTTTCGTAACAAAAATGATTAAGGAACGTGAGCCTAAGTCTGACTCAAAATCGATAATATTTCAGCAAGCTCTAAACATATGTCGCGCAGTGTAGGTACATAAATTCCGAATAGATGTGTAATTTATGCCTAAAATAGTCTCTTGGTATATAATAAAACCGAAATAAATGTGATAATTTGTATCGTGATATCGTTCGCTAATTAAATTTAAAAAAAAAGCCACACCTGACGTTGAGAAACAAGTTTCGAACATTTTTTCTCAGAAATACATGGTTAGCAAATCAGTTTTCGACGCTTTGCTTTTATTTTATTAGATAATTTGCGTTCTATGTGCAATATGATGCTTTTTTTAAAAGCAGTTAAAATGTATAGCGTAATGAAGAAGATATATCTCTTTAAAAGACTCAGATATTACTCAAATTTGTAGATTTTTATACTGTGATTCGAACCTCTGAATTTATTTCGAGCATCTTATAACTATTGTCCAAAGAAAAGATTACAAAGTACACTTACCTCAAATTGAACTATGTAACTGTAGATCTGCTTCCTGGCTTAAATTTAGGTTAATTTTAAAAAGCGCTTTGAAAACAATGATAACACCGAAATGCACAAAAACTATCGAGCATTGCATAAGGGAAAACACAACACTCTTTTTTTATGTGTGCATATATGTTTAGTATGTATGCATGTGTGTTATGTTGTTGTTGACTCGATCCGGCAACGACAACATCAAAAATAACTGCAACAACAACAACATTATAGCCGGTATGTTCAGTTCACACTGCAATAAAAAAAAATTGTTAAAAAAATAGTCAGACCTCGTTTATGTGCTGCATTTTCAGTTGCTGTTGTTGTTTGTTATCGACGTTTTTGGGCTGTTGCGCCTGCAGTTGTTGCTGTTATTGTTGTTTTGTTGTCTGGCCAAACTATATTGCTGTTGTTGCCGTGCAGCTTGTGTGCTAAAAATAAACCGCATGTAATTATAGCCGCATTGACTGCGACTTGTTGCACTACTCACACTCACACATGCGTCATGTGTGTAAACAGGCATGCCCAAATGCAAACTGTATCAGCCAAAGCAACAAATAAAACAACAAAGAGCGCAAGAGAGCGCACGCTGCTTAAGCCGAGTGATTTTCAATGCGCTCTTTGTTCAAGCCGCATGTTTGCAAGGCGCTCTCTTTGCTTAAGCTGCGTGTTTGCAAGGCGCTCTCTTTTCTTGTGCCGTGTGTTTTTCATGCGCTATCTCTGCTAAGCCGCGTGTTTCGGCGCACTCTTTGCTGCTTGCTCTCTGGTCACGTCACCCATGGACCAGCTTTGATAAGTCACGTATGCGCACATGATATTTGGTTGTTTTGTTGACGGTTGTAAAGATCTTGTCCTGATATCGACACACACACACACACACACATACACATTCAACTGACCCACCAGTTGTGTGTTAATCTTCTCGTTGTTGTCGTTATGTTAGCAGCTAACCTTGGCCCAAATGCGGTGGCCAATATGTTGGGTCTTTAGACATTTACAAGCGCTTGCTGTGACAGAAACCTGCTCTTAGATTAAAGCTCAATTGTTTTGCGGTTTCAACCGACACACAAAAAGCTTTACAGCAGCTTCACAGCTTTATATAAGCTTTAAGCTGCGCTTAGTCTGGACACGCACCATTAGCAAGACACTGTTAACGCGCTGTTAACACTTTTATATTTATAATTTTTTGTATTTTTTTATTGTTCACGTAAATTAACTTAAATTACAATAATCATCAGAATATTTACAACATTGGAATACTACGAAAGAAGGAATATATGCATGCACTGTGGTATGAAACGCGATCAATGAAACCATTTTTGTGTTGTTCTTTTGAAAAATGTGCGCCAAAATGAGAGGAAAAGTATTTTATAGCTAGTTAAAAGGATTTTTTTGTTTATAGCGCAATGTTACAAAAACATTTCTAGGTCGAGTATCTAAATGGCATGTTGTGCTTGGACACTTGGCGACTACATTTTTTGTTTATCTGCTATGCAATTGCATCATGCTCTCCAGCGAACTTTGATCCAAGGTCGCAGCGTGCTCCAAATCCTCGCTGCTCGCATTCTCTTCCGCTACATTCACAAAAGTGCTGGAAAGTTCTCCATTCAGTTTGTTCACGCTGCCTGTGACAATGTCATACATGAAAATCTCCTGCTCTGCGGTGTCGCTGGATCTGTGAATTGAATAGGTGAGGGATGAGATAATTGATATTTCTGATATTTCTGCAAAGTTCGATTTTCGGCGAAAACGACTTTCGATAAAATTTCTTTTCTGTTATCGTCATACTGTAAATATGATATTAACATTTCAGTAACGAGCAGTAAGAGCGATCCAAAAGATCTGGGCTTGGTCTCAAAAAATGCAGCAAAATTCAAAACCTGGACCGGAGGCTGATTTTTAGACGGAAAAGATTATACAAATCCAAATTAAGTTGTGCCGATGTTGTCGTTAACAGTTCTGTAAACGTTAACACTGAAATTGAAATGAAATTTGGCAGCGCTTCGAACAATTTTAGCAAAAAATCGATAACTTTGTAAAGAAAAAATCAAGCGATTTATAGGGATTAGAGCTGTGAAGTTATCGTTGGTTCGATGGATATTATTGATTGATTTTCAAAGAACTTTTATCGGGGTTTTTTGGGAGATCGAGATATATAGCCCTGCAAGTTTTTGTGAAAGCCTCTAATCTTAATCGATAAGATTTTATGATTGCTCCAAAAAAAATTAAACCATTTACGAAGAAAATAAATCAAATGTTGGGAACTTTATTAAAATGAGAATAGGCGCAAAGGCTTGAATAAGATTAAGTAAAAATAAGAAAATGTTGCTCCAAAAGATTTTCAGTCGAGCATTTAAACAATTTTGGGATTGTTGCAACACTCTAGCAAAGGGCGCCAAGCATGGAAAAGGTCGTGAAAGAGAAACTGAACTGAAACTGAAAGACGTTGTCCACGTTTCAATAAATAAACTAGAATAAAATAAGATTAACAACAGAAATTAGAAAAAGTAAATAAGAAAATGTTTCTCCAAAAGACTTTCAGTCGAGCACTACACTCAGCGTCTGCTAAAACCATTTGGGAATTACAGGGAAATTTGAGTTATGTTCGAGTATATTGCTTTGATGCATCAAATTTGTTGCCAGTTGTTGTGGAAGCCTCTATTCTCTATCTTATTTTTAGTATACTGAAAGTAAGTGATTCTCAGAACTTCGGGATAAGATAAGATTCAAATCTCTCAAAACTGCATTTTTAAGTTAACTAAAATACTTACTTGGCCACAAGCAGCACCACCGACTGCAGTTCGATATCCGTGCGCGATTCCTTCTCCAGCCAACGCTTAAAGTTCTCCTTGGTGGGTTTCTTGACCAAGGTTTTGACGAGGTCGCCACCCAGAAACTTGACCTCTTTGCTGTCCACGCTGCCGCTGCTGCTGCGTGCCTCACTTGACTGGGATTGAGGCTGTGCCTCAACTGGCGCCAGAACCACAACGCTGACTATTCTCTTGCCCAGCAGCTCCTCGCTGTCGGGTATGGGAAACTGAGCACCATTAATCTTCAGCGGCAAATAACGATTATATTGCTGGCGTTCAGCCAGCTCCACGGGTGTAACAACTGTGGCATCTGTGCGTACATATTTCTCACTGATACTTTGTCCCTGATCCGCATCATAACGCACCACCTTCACATCCAGATTCTGTTTTTGTGGCAGCGAGTTGCTTTGCTTAACACGTTCAATTTGCTTTTCACTTAAAGCAACCTTATCGCCATTGGGTTTGACAACAGTTAGCACTTTATTTGTCTCGGCAATTTGTGCACCGCCGCCAGCGCCATAGAAATGCTGCAGATGCTCAGCAGGTAAATTCTCCAAGGCAATGTCTCCCTGCTTGTCATAGTCCAAAACGGAGATATCGGCATTGTTGAGTATGCCGGAGGAGAAGAGTTGCTGGCGCAGATCATCGGGCACCTCGTCGGGCAGCTGCAGCAAAGTTTGCGAGGCTTTGGCTGAGCTGGCAGCTGTGGGTGCAGCAGGAGCTGGTGACGATGAGGCAGCTGGTGCGGCAGATAAAACGGGCTTCAGTGGTGTCACATAGTTAGCTGGCAGGGATTGCTGTTGTGGCTGCAATTGCTGTGATTGCTGCTGCTGTGAGTGCAATTGCTGCGACTGTTGCTGCTGTGACTGCGTTTGTTGCTGCTGAGACTGCGTTTGTTGCTGCTGTGACTGATGTTGCTGGCGTCGCTCTTGCTGCTGTCGTTGCTGCAGCTCCTTGAACACATCCGAGTGATAGGTAGACACGCTAAAAGGTGAGTTATCACCAACAGTTGCTGCTTGGTACTGCACACTGACTGATTGCCGCGGCTGTTGTGCATAGTTGTTGCTGGCTTGTGTCTGCAATGAGCCGGTTTGTGAATGCACCTGTATTACGGGCTCTTTGCTGGTCTGCAGATACTGATTGTAGGTAGCATAGTTGCTTGTTGTTGGCGGCACTGGGGTGACCACCATGACCTTTTGTCCATGTGTAGATTCGGCATAAACTGGAGGTGAATCGCTGGCAAAGCTGCTAAATTGTGATTGCTGTTGCTGCTGCTGCTGTTGTTGCTGCTTTTGCTGGTGTTGCTGTTGTTGCTTTTGTTGTTGTTGCTGGCTAGAGCTGGCTGTTATATAGTGTCCACTAATTGGTTGGTTTTGTGTTGCAGTTGCTGGTGCCAAATTGGGTGCAGGTATATCATGTATAACCTCATTACGATTGCTGCTGTAAGCAAATTGCTGATGTGCAAGTGAAGGTATAATTGGATTCTGCACTGTCTCTGTGATATGTTGCTCAAATTTGGGTATGGACTTAAGCAGCTCCGTTTCCTTGGAGGGTTTTATGTCAAAGTATTGTGAATATTTGTGTTCCTGTTGCTGCTGCTGCTGTTGTTGTTGATGTTGCTGATAGTAGTCCGTTGCTGGCGTGGGCGAATGCACTATAAACTGTGGCTGCTGCACAAACTGTGGCTGTCTTATAAACTGATAAGGCTGCGGTTTGGGCTGATGTTGCTGCTGTGTTTGAGACTGATGTTGCTGCTGTGCTGGCGACTGATGTTGCGACTGATGTTGCGACTGATGTTGCGACTGATGCTGCGATTGATGTTGCTGCTGTGTTTGCGACGAATGTTGCGACTGATATTGCTGCTGCTGATAGTTGACATTATCCAGCTTGGTGGGCAACTGCAATGGCTTCACTTGAGCTGAGGGCGCGGGTGTAGGACGGAATTTAATGGGCTGGTATGGCGCTGAGCTGGCAGTTTGAGTTTTTGGCGGTATGGTTGGGAAAAATGGCACCTGAACCTGTTTATGTGGTGGCTTTTGATATTGCTGTTGTTGTTGCTGCTGCTGCTGCTGCTGTGGCTGATATTGTTGATTGTGATTGACATAGAAGTTTGATTGCTGCACCAGCTTATTGAATATCGTTTGCGAAGATGTCGAAGGCAATTGCTGATGTGTAATGCTTGAGCGTTGAGGATGTTGCTGCTTTTGATATAACTGTTGCTGTGGCTGTTGTTGGTGTTGCTGTTGTAGTATTTGATGCTGTGGCTGCTGCTGCTGTTGCTGCTGTGACGACTGTAGCTGCTGTGTGGCCTTGGGCGGTGCCGCAACCAGCGCTGCAGGTGGTCTAAAGTAGTTGTTGCTGTTGTGCGGCGCGGGCAATTGTTGCTGATGGCCAAAACGCAGCGGCGCTTGATGCTGCTGCTTGGGTAATTGCTGCTGGCTGCCGAATTCCAACAAAGATTGATGTTGCTGCAGCTGTTGTGGCTGATAGTTGTTGCTGTTAAACAACAGGTTGCCAGATGAAGCACGACTAAAGCTGTTTTCCCTAGCATAATCCGCACGTGTATTGCTCGCGGGCAGAGCCACAACCTGACGTTGCACACTCTCCGCATCGTGCTCTTCCAGAACGTGTCCAGTTTGATGCTGATTCTCAGCGCCAAAGGACACATGAATGCCACTGTTGCTATGGTACTTCTCCGAATCGGGATGAATAATGGTGCGCAGTGTGGTGGATTTGAGTGGTGGCAATGGTGTAACGGGATAGTGTATAATTTCCTCCTCTTCCTCCTCCTCGGGCTCCTCGTTGTCATCGTTGTTCAGCGAAGCAATGGGCGTCTCCAGATGCAGCTTATTGTTTTGATCCTTTTTGTAATTAACATAGAAGACATGAACCTTCTCCTTCTTCTTTTTCTTGTTCTTGATTATAATCGGTTGTGGCTCCTCGGCGAGTGTCTCATTCGCATCCTTGATGATGATTTCTATGATGGGCTCTGGCGCCTCTAGATATTGTGGATAGTGCGCATATGGACCAAAGTTGCCAGGATATTGAGCTGTAAGATAAGAAGATATTAGTAAAGCTTTTTGAAAATGTAGGCAAATAAGAGCTGGATCGATGGTGACTACAAAAGAGGTAGTTAAAACTATCGATGCTATCGATAAAATTAAAATATATTGCTTACCAAATTCTGGTTGGGTTATTCAAGATTAAGGATGGGATGGAAATAGAAAATACAATGCCGTTTCCCTGTTAAAGTGTTTATGGCACAACCCTCTCATTCACAGAGAATTTTATCCTGCCTGAAACTCTCTACTCATATCGATTCGTTAGTATCAATAGTTAAAAAACCAACAAAATCTCATTAGAAAGAACTCAAAAAACGATAGTTGATATAATTATAGATAAAAAACTGTCTATCAATAAGATTTAGATTAGAGGCTTTCGCAACAACAAGCAACAAAGTTGATGCATCAAAGCAAGCCACTCCAACATAACTAAAATCATAATTTTTTAAAAGCTTTGCTTGTAATTCCCAAACGGTTTAAGCAGACACTGAGTCTAGTGCTCGACTGAACATTGTTTGAAGTAATATTTTCTTATTTACTTTTTCTTATTTTTGTTGTTTATCTTATTTTATGGTGCAATAATAACGTATTTCTGTTCTTCTTCAGTTTCTTTTGGTTTGTACGCACTTTACCATGCTTCGGCGCCTCTTCTCATTTTAATAAAGTTCCCAACATTTGAATTATTTTCTTCATTTTGAGCAATCTATGTATCGATATGATTAAGATTAGAGTCTTTTACAAAAACTTGTGAGCTATCTATCCCGATTCTTCAATATCAATTCCTTAAAAACACCGACAAAAGCTCTTTAAAAATCAATCGATAGTACCAACGAAAGCTCTAATCGCTTTGAAATTCCGCTTACCAATTGCCTGTTGTTCATTGTAGTAGCCCTGTTGTGGATAATAGTTGTCCACATAGCTGGCACGACGACTGGCCACCTCCGGATAAAGATATCCGGCATTGCCAAAATCGAAGAGGGTGCGCTTGCCACGATTTTCGCCGGGCACAGTCTTCAGGGCCTTAGACTGGCGGGTTGTTGATGTGCTGGAACTGGATGTGGAAGATGTGGGTGTGGGCTGCTTGGTGGTGCTGATGGCTGGCTCAGTTTTGGACTTGGAATCGCTCTTTGGCTTTGTGGTGGCAGCGGCGGTGGCAGCGGCAGTTGCACCAACTGCAAACAGCGCCAACTGTAAACAACAAAATAAAAAACATTTATTAACAATTTATAATTTATTTATTTTAAATTTTGAAATTTTTAATTAAATTTTGTTTGCGTGACAAGGTCATGAGCTGCCACAAAAAAATAAATGAAATAATATATAGTTACTATTAAAAAAAAAGAAGCGAAAAAGATAAACACTTTTACAAAAAGCTGCGCAAATTGGTGAATGCCCAAAAGAGGTAAATTAAAAAACGCTATGAAAACAAATATCAACATCATCAAAATGAACATCAAAGATCGCAAGTGTTTTGCCAAATATTAGCTGAGCACAAATTGTGGACGTGTTTTGAATCCGTCTTTGGCATTGGGTCAATGTCAAGTTGACTTTGTGGTTTTGCGCGATTCCCAAAACAACTTGATGGGTTAAAGGCAATTTAACCTTTGGGCGTCGAAATCAAATCAACTCAACTCAATTTAAACCCAACTCATCAATCTTGTTAAGGTGCATATTAATTTTGCTTAGGGTTAGGTTAGGTTAGATATTAATCGATTTTATCTGTGTCAGCTCGCTGAGTAATCGTTATCGTTTTTATTTTTTTGGTGAGTATATTTTTTTTGCCATATCACTCACAGGTAGCTGTGAAAGTTGCGTTTAAACGCAGACATGAATTTTAATTTCAATTTCAAGAGGCCACCACAATTTGCATTTCAACAAAATACGAGCAACAATTTCCAACTGAGTCAAGTATTTTTTTTGTTTTGTTATACACTGAAAGTTATTTATTTATTTGTGTAGTGCATGCACGTTTCTGCTCATACTTATTATATTGAATGATCTATAAATATGAGTATTGTGCGAACAAAAATGAAAACATTGACCGCAATCTTAAAGTAAACAGATCTGTTGTTGAGAGCATAACTAAGATAATGTAGCTAAAAAGTGTTTCAGTGTACTAAGTGGAAAGTCTACAAATATTATTAAATTTATACTAATTTGTATAAATCATTGAATTTTGATAGCTGCTTCGAAATCCGAGCAACTATTCGGTTTGAAAAGTAATCCTTTTGGGCCACTAAGACAAGTTCGATTATATCAACGATTGCTTTTTCTATCGTAATCGAAATCGATATATAATTAAAAGTTCTCAAAAATAGCAAAAACCCAGCTTTCAGCTTTCTTGGATATAAGAAAACGTGTATTAAGAAAGTCAGCCCTTAGTTTAACCAAAAAGAATAAAAGTATAAAGAGACCGAACGACGAACAATAATACGTGGCATGGCAGCTACTTTTTCTCTATGTATATTTATACTCTTTGGTTTAACTGACCTTTCTTACATTTTAATAAATTACAAAAAAGGAACAACGATTCAATTTTTTCTAAACAAATGATCTAAGTAGAAGCTATATTTAACACTGATTTATTTTATTAAATTAAGAACTATATCGCATTTTGATAACGTTTATTTCATGACGTTCTTTCTTGTAGGAAATAGGGGTAAAGTGGTTGTCTGCTCCGCTTCAACGTCACGAGATAAACGTCATCGTCTTAGTGCGGGCTAACGCACAAAAAAAAAAATAAAAAAACTATAATTATTATTATAATTATAAAATATTATTCCATGACTAGCACGCTTTGCTCCCTGATAATATATATTTATAGTTTTTTCTTATCAAATTTAGTATGTGAATGCAATGTCGTGAATAATTAGTCGTTATTTTAAGTTCGAAGCAGACTCACGCGTTTTTAGCAAAAATGCTGTGTAAAATGTTTGCGATAATCCTCTACTGGCTCGCATTTGTACCAATTTCAATAGTTCTTATTAACAATGATCGTGGAGACATTCCTTGGAATAATTGCACAGTTTGGCCATGCAGCAAGAATTTTGTTGAGCTTATATTGATACTGGCATTGATATTTGGCATTATCTTTTGCGGTATAATATTTATATATTTACAAGTGAAAAAGTGGTTCTTGAAACAAAAAAGCAATCAAGAAGAAACGTTGTGTATGGAAAGTTTAGAGACGAGAGAGAATGCCGAACTACTTCGGAACGAAACTTCTATATCCGAATTAGTCTATGATAGTGTTATAGATCTACCTAATCTAACACCAACACGTCCTGCACCAAGTTTTCCGGTGAAAAAATGCCCGGAAAGTCCTTACACGGGCATAGAATTTAGAATGCCGGAACCTCTGCCACCCACTTACGATGAATGTGCATTTTGGAAAGATAACTTAAACTAAATATTAAGGAATACTTTTACTTGTGTATGCTTTTACTAATTGAGTTCAAATATTACATCATTGTAATTTATATATAAAGACTGATTAAAAACATTGCAGTGAATGTTACAAAGATTATTTATAAAAATTTATAAATTGTTTCTTTGTTTTAAATTAAGCTTTGTGGCTATGATTTTGTATGTGATAAGAAAGTTAGTGCGTAAACTTAATATTTTAAATAAGTAAAACTTTAATTTTCCAAATAAAACATACATATGTGTCTAAAAGTTAAAACAAGCTCATTCAGAACCTTTCTGAAATGTGTCATGACTAGCTATGCTTATCTTTTAACTAATTTTAAAAACACATAAAACTTTGTATAAAACACTCTTTGAATGAAACTACTTAGTTGTTATTCAAAAGCCAAGAGAAGCTCACGTACTTTATAAGAAATGTTCTTAAAAGCTTTTGAGTTTATTGCTGCAGTTTTATACTGGATGATTATAACGCCGACAACAATTGTTTATCTCAGAAATAACTCTGCATGGATATCTTGGGATGATTGTAGGCTTTGGACATGCCTTCAAAGTGTTTTTGCATTGACTGTGGTCCTTTCAATAACCTATTGGTTAATTTTTATTGCCATAGCAATAATTTATATATATGTAAAAGCGAGAATTAAGAAAGTGTTTTCGAAAAACGAAACGCCAGCCGTGGAAACGGTGCATATGGAAAGAAATGTTGTTATCCCGGATTTAGCTGAACGACAACAATACGCCTCTTCTATTCTTGAATTGGAAGATGATGAACCATGTGCTTTAAGGACTTCTCGCCCTGCTCATCTCAGAGGAGCTAAATATTCAAACATGAGATTGCATGCACTGCCTCCTAGCTATGAAGAAAGTACCAAACAATCGACTCTAATCAATTTGGACTAAACTTTGTTATACGTAATTGTATGATATATATTTATAAATTAAGTTGTACGTAATTGAGATTACTAATTACATTTAATATTATAATACAATTGTAATCTAAAACAAAGACATTAAAGTGAGTAATATTCTCATACTTTTACAATGACTAAGAGTGTTTCTTAAGTTAATATATTTCAAACTGCTTGAAGAACTAGAATTTTATGGTTTTATCTATCTTTAATTTCTGTAAAAATTATAATGGGTATTAGAACTAATTAAACTGAAAACTAACCAAAAACATAATCTTTCAAAAAGTTGTAAATGAAAAACAAAATTGCATTGTGCTTAAATTAAAATTTTTTAATTTAAATTAAGCATAAAATAAGAAATTTTTACGGAATTCTGAAGCTAAGGGATAGTTTTGAAATATCCCAGAATATACCAGTTGGGTGTACGAAAATTTGGTTCATGCGGGATTGGTTATGAATTGATAAATAAAATGGATTGGAAATGGAAGATAATATATGCACACTACATAAGAAATGGAAGTGAATGAAAGTATGCTTATCAGAAAGAAAGAGAATTAACAATTAATAATAAAAAACAAGAAAGAATGCTCTAGTCGGGTGTGCCCGACTACGAGACTCCCTGCTACCAACTATCATTTCAAGCAGTGCAGCGGCAACACAAGCAAGCAGCGCACTTAACGTGTCCAGCTCCTGTCAAACTGTTGTTTCTGCCTGCTGAGACGGGGGTAATAGATTCTTCCATAACTTTGGTGCTATTTATCCGATCGTATTGAAATTTACACAGCTAATCAACAAAATCAAAGCTTTATCTTTAAAATTGTGGCTGTGGGAGTCTTTTGCGATTTGCGGGGGTGCAGGGGGTGCATCCGAAATTTAAAATAAACTTGATCTGCGTATGGTATACAGAAACTTGCATGCCAAGTTTGGGGTCTCTAGCTCTTATAGTCTCTGAGATCTGTGTTTTCATACGGACAGACGGACAGACAGACGGACATGGCTCGTTCGTATCGGCTGTTGATCCTGATCAAGAATATATATGGTTTATATAGTCGGAAATGCCTCCTTCTGTCTGTTACACACATTTGCAGTACTTTATAACTCCCTTTTTCCCATTTTTAATGGGAACAGGGAGTAAAAACAATTTAAAAGGTATGATCTGTGCACTAAGAAAACTATTCAAAGTCACAAGAGAATAGACAGTCATTGTCATGAATCTAAGCCGTATAAACTCATTCAATAATGTGGTTGTTATACAAAAAGAGTACAACAAATTGAAGTGCACAACAAGTACTTACACCTTTATGCATATGACAATGGCTCATTGCACTCGCACAACGCACAAATACAAACAACAAATTGTATCTAAGCCAGCTGCAGCAACGCCCACGCAGTTGTCTGGGCCAACATACAACAGCCAACAGCCAACAACAGTCAAGAGCCAAGAGCCAATGCAACTGGCAACTCAATTTCTTGCAAGTGAAATTGTTTTAGGCTTTGGCCCAGCAACTGGCATTTGACATTTGGCATTGCCAACGCCTGCCATAAAATTAAATTTGCTATACTTTCTCAAAAAGAAAAAAAAAAATAGATAAAAAAAAACAAAAGAAATAAAGAAAAATTTGGCATTTTTAGCAACGTTTTTTATTATTGACTGCAAATGTCAGCATTGTGATTGTGGGCGCTGACATTTGATTTATAAATGTGTAATACATAAAGTGAAACTCACACATTAAAACACAGACGTACGAGTAAATGTGGAAGGTGTGCGATAGAGATGAGCAAACTGTGACTGTTACTTTTAGTTATGAGTAAAAAATAATATAAATTGTGACTATGTTCGACATATAAGGTCTGAATGCTGCTTTATTTACGATCAGAATAATATCAGAACTGTGCCAATGCCAAAGAATTGTATCTAGTCTGAATCGATTCGAAAGTATCGATAGTTAAGAAACCTCGATAGCAGCTTTAAGTTAGAAAGAACTCAGTAAACGATGGTTCCAATAATTATGAATTCAACTATCAAGACTATATACATCCCGTTAATCCTAAAGAAGTTTTTTTTTATGTATTCATAAAAATTACTTCTTATCAATAGCTCATAAGAAATTACTCAAAACACGAAAGTTTATAAAAATAATAGATGAAAAACTGTCTATCGATAAGATTTAGATTAGAGGCTTTCACAACAACAAGCAACAAAGTTGATGCATCAAAGCAAGCCACTCCAACATAACTAAAATCATAATTTTTTAAAAGCTTTGCTTGTAATTCCCAAACGGTTTAAGCAGACGCTGAGTGTAGTGCTCGACCGAACATCTTTTGGAGTAACATTTTATTTATCTTATTTAATTTTATTTACTAAAAATTATTAAAAGTGTTGCGTTTATTTCCATGGAATTTAAATGTGGCTTTCGACTGAGCACCTTTTGGAGTAACCTTTTTTCTTATTTTATTTATCTTATTTCTATTTATTTATTGAAACAACGTCTTCCGGTGCAAGTTCAGTTTGGCTTTGAAAACCTTAACCAAGCCTTGGCGTCTCTTATCATCTTAATAAAGTTCCCAAAATTTGAACTCTTTTTACTCCCTGTTCCCATTAAAAATGGGAGAAAGGGAGTTATAAAGTACTCCAAATGTGTGTAACAGAAAGAAGGAGGCATTTCTGACTATATTAACTATATACATATATTCTTGATCAGCATCAACAGCCGAGACGAACTAGCCATGTCCGTCTGTCTGCCGGTCTGTCCGTATGAACACACAGATCTCGGAGACTATAAGAGCTAGAGACACCAAACTTGGCATGCAGGTTCCTATATACCATACGCAGATCAAGTTTATTTCAAATTTCGGATGCACGCCCCCGCACCCCAGCAAATCGCCACAGCCGCAATTTAAAAGATAAAGCTTTGATTTTTGATACACATATATGTTGTATCAATGTTGAACTGCTGTGTAAATTTTCTATTATATTATTCTATTACCCCCGTCTCAGCAGACAGAAACAACAGTTTGACATGCACTGGCAAACTGCTTAAAATGCAAGTTGGGAGCAGGGAGTCTCGTAGTCGGGCACACTCGACTAGAGCATTCTTACTTGTTCTTTTTTGTATCGATAAGATTATGATTTCACAACAACTTATAGGGTTATCTATCTCGATTCTGTTTTTGACTCTGTGACCTTTACTGTTGATATCGAAACCTTTGACTATAAATATTCTGACTAAAACTGTAACTGTTGATATCAAAAATATTCCAATTAACAACTGTGACTGAACAACTTTTACTCTCGATAATCAGTCACAGTGTGACTCAATCGTCACAGCGACTCAGACACACTACGACAGTATTGCGCATGTCTAATGTGCGACGTACGGTGGCGTATGCGCAATCTGCTGGTTGCTTTGCAAAGATCAAGAGTTGTAAGTAAAGCTTTATCTCTGTGTATGTTGTGATTATGATTATGGCATCGTTGTCACATCGTTGCGACTGTCAGACGGGCTTGTTCGTCAAAAATGTCTTAAACGGAAGCTGTGCGAAGTCTTTTGACAGCACTTCAAGCCAAAAGCTATTGTTTTTGTTTTGATTATTGTTGTTATTGTTGTTGTTGTTGTTGCTGCTGCTGATCTGTGTTGTTACTCAGTTGTCGCCTTAGTGCTGCTTTATGTGTCTCTGTGATTTCTGGCACGGCACTTGCTGACACACATTTTGACAGCTTTAATAGCTCGCAACGTCTTCGTTTCGCATCTTTTAATTGCAATAATTAAGTTTTTGGACTTTAACAATGGAAAGATGGGCAAGTGTTAACTATGTATACAATATATATAGGTTGTCAGTAGATGCAATCACTTTTTATAGAGATTATGTTATAGAAAAGGCAGCCAAATTTATAATTATACTGTAGGGTTAAAAAACAGTTTAATCAATTAAATTTTAACTTTTTATCTGATGTCATTCAAAACAAATTTAAGAAAACAATAATGTTTTTTTCCAACTTAAATTAAGTTTTGATTGAATAAGTATATACAAAAATATTAAATAAAATTTCTTGTGAATTGGAAGCCCACAATTAAAGCGTAATTTTGAAAATGCATTAAGTAAAGTAAGAAATTGAAACAGGTAAATACAAAATAAATATTTTATAATCCTTAAACCAGCTTTAACTTATCATAGTTTTATTCAGAAAAGTAAGAAATTGAAATACAAAAATGAAAAATTGCAAATATTTTCATCTTTAACCCAATTTAAACTTAACACAGTTTCACTTTTAACATACTCGTTAACGCCTCAGTTTCGAAGAGGCTTTTAAACAATATTGTTTTACTGCACGTTTTTTAAACTTTTCAGCCCAATGTATTGTAGCATATTACGACATAAGTCTGAGCAACATATGCTAATTATGGAACATTGTCACAGATCGAAACCCGCACAAAACAAATGATTATTTAACATGCTCAAAAAAAGAGCTTCAACTCATGCTATAAAAATTGTCGCGAATTGGTCAACGGGTATTAGCATAACGAACTGACCTATACTTAAGGTTAAAGCTGAAGCTGTAGCTGGTGTCGGTGTCGGTGTCGGTGCTCGGTAGCTGCTTGAATTGGATTTATTAACACATAAATGCCCTCCCCTGAGCTAACACATATAATACAATAAAAGAGCACAGAGAGTTAAGCGCAGACAATGGCCAAATGTCAAATAAAATATAAAGCAAAGCCACGAAAGACTTTTGGCCAAAACAAAGCCAAAACAAAACTCATTGATGATGGCAACAAAACGTTAAAGAAACTGGCGCATAACCAAAAAGTAAAAGAAAGATGCTAACAATGGGTGAAAGTTAACACACACCAAACACACACATATCAAAACATACGCACACACACACATATCAAAATATACACACACATATAAAAATAAACCGCAGCTGAGCAAAATATTTACTAGCTAATAAATTAAATGAGAAGCAGCTTTAAACTGCAATTTCAATGTATTTCCCGCCCCACAACAATTTGCACAGAATTATGCAATGAAAAGACTGAAAATAGACAATACAACAACAGCAACAACAACTACAACAACAATAACAACAACAGCAACAAGACTTTGGCAAGCATTTAGTGACCAAGTGTAAATCAAAGCTTTCAACTTAAGCGCATCTTTTAGCCAAATACCTTTAATTGCCAAAGCGCGGCGCCAACTTTAAAAGACGATTTACACCGTGAAGCTAATTCATGAAGTTTTTTATGCTGCAACGTTGTGTAGTGTAGAGTTGAGGCGTTCTGATCTGAACTAGTTCAAATGAGCGGGCCTTTAAATCGAACTATTGAACTCTTTGTTATAGTTGCTTTAGTTCGTTTAGTTTCTTTTCTTTTCCGTTTTTGGCGAAGAATAATACATAATAATTTTGAAATTCTGACCCTCATTCGTTCGACTAAACATATCAATGATCAAACTAAATGAAATTATAACGATTGTGTTTTTTTCCGGAAAGGAACTAAAGAAACGATTTGATCTTATTCTGGAAAGAAACGATTGTGCTCTGTATCCCAAAAGCAACTAAAAAATCGATTAGTTATTTTATCCAGAAAGGAACTAAAGGAAAGATGAGTTTTTTTTATAGGAAAAGGAAGAACGGAAATAAAATACCTGTAAAAGGAACCAGAATGCCCAACTCTAGTACAGATATAAAAGAACTTAGGAACAAATGTAACTTTTCCTATATTTTCTATCGATTGTTTGATTGTAGGATGGCCGTTTTATGTAAACTTGGTTATCGAAGAAATAAGTTTTATGTAATTGGTTCAAAGAATGTTCCGTATTTAAAACATTTTGAAAGTTTTCTGATATTTTCGAAATCTCAGCTTATAGAAATGAGAATTTTCAGGTTTGAATTGATTGATTTTAAAAAGTTTACTCAATATTTTAAAGATTTAAAGTAACCAACTTCCTGTTGAACATTTACTATCTGTAAAGTTAAAAGTTGGCACTTAGTAAAAGACAAAAACTTAAATTAGCTCATAAATCTTAAGAAATGTTAAAAAAAAAGAGACAAATGTTTGCAAAGTTATTTATGATGTACAACAAAGAATTGCACAATATCGATGTAAAATGCGTAAATAATCGAAAAACATAAAATAAAAATAAAACTCAAAGCAAGAAATGCATATTGTGTAAATTCGTACTAACGTGAAGTTCAACTAGCGATTGTGTAATGCAAGCCGAAAGTAAATGATGGCTAAAATGAAAATGAAAATGGCTAACAAATTATACAGATGCTGCAGAGAGCTAACTAAGGCTGATGAGCTAACAAGTTGCCAACTGTGCTTTGTGTTTTGGCCAAAAAGGATTTTTTTTTTGGGCAGTCAAACAACTAACAACTGTACAGTTCAACAGCTTGTGGCAGGCGGCATGTGGCATGTGGCAGCTGACTGATGACAGCCAAAATAGTTAGTGTCTGTTTGTATATATATATGTAATGTCTTGTTGCATGTTTTGTTTTGTTAGCCCAATGAAAACAGCGGACAACTTGTTGCCACAGTTTTGTTGTCTTTGCAACTAACTGTATTAGTTAGCATATCAAGTTGTAAGCTCGTAAACTGATGACAAATGGCTTGAATGGAGTTCTCATGTTGTTGCCAATTTGCAATTACTTTTCTTGTTGTTGCCTTAGGACTCACAGTTATGGCTATTAGCCCGGCCGAAAACTCAATTGCTGATGGCAATCTTCACAAACAACGCCCCGTGCCCCAATGCTGCTGCGTCATGCGGCACTTCAGCTCTTAAGCTACAACAACTACAACAACAGCGACTACAAACAATCGCCGCACTTGATGATGAACAGTTATGATATGTGCCAGACGATCTGCCATTGTTGGCCATGTGAACAGATTGCAAATCATATGTGACACGGCACAATTATTTATTCCAACGATCTGAAAGTCATCTTTTTTATATTTTTTCTTCTTTTTTTTGTTGTTGTTGTTGCTTTGGCATGGTTTGTGTGAACTGACAGATTGGCGAACTGCCAACATGCAGACCATAGAACACATCAAACAGTTGAAGTTGAAGTTATAGTTAGTATAACATATATAACTGAACTGAGTCACAGTCAATTAGACAGGTGAGCGGAAAGACTTACAACTTTGAGAGGCATCTTTGTCTTATGCAATAGTTGAGTTACTTTACTCTGTTGTAATTTAAGTCTTGTTCTGTTTTTTGATGCGCTATGAGAATTGGTTCTACTTGGCACAATCTAGTTTTTTCCATTGCCAAATCTTTTTCTCTTTGAGTATCAGTTCTACTTGGCACAATCTAGTTTCATCTATGACCAAATGTAATCCATTACAAATTCAAACTTAGACGAGACCTTTGCTATTTCATCTTCAATTGTAATGAACTTTGCAAAACATTAATAAATAAATAAACATAAAATTAACAGCACGCCATGCCACCCAGCTTGCGCACAAGCAATTTGCAAGTTATAAAAATATAATTAAAATACAAAAAAAATAATTGCCCTTTATGACTGCCCAAGTTTATGTGTAGTTTTTGCTACATAAGCAAAGAAATTAAGCCGCTGAAACATCAACATCAAAGTATCGATACTTTCCATACAATGTTTATAGCTCATAAGTAACATAGAGTGCTACTTCTTTTGAAACTTTAAATACTATAAAGCACAATGGAACTAAGTTTTTATATGCACAATGGCATGTACTTAATTTTTGTGAACAAAACATTTCATTCAATCTACATTTGCAATTTCTTGAAAAACTTTGAAATTTCACCAAATTTGATTCTGTTTTCACTTAAGAAAAGATGGCTTATTGGCGTCGTTAATAAGAACTTGATTTGAATTGAGAACTTTCACTTTATCTTAATACTACTTCCCTGATCAAATAAAAAGTTTGTTTTTCAATCTATTAATTTGCGAATTCAAGTTTTTAATGATTGTCAAAAATGAAAACAAATTTTCGTTAAGACAACCGACAAAATCTTCTTGGGACATAACTATCTCACCTGTTAGACAAATGCTAAAAAAATAAGCAACAAAATTCAATCAAAGCAAGCCATACGAACATAACTTTGCTTAATTTGCTTGTAATTCCCAAACGGTTTAAGCAGACGCTGAGTGTAATGCTCGACTGAACATCTTTCAGAGTAACATTTTTTGTATCTTATTTATTTTATTTATCTTATTTATTTTTTATTTACATTTTTAAACCTGAACAGTTGTACCAGGTTTTCCTAGCCTTGGGTAATCTCTTGCAAGCCTTACGTCAATATCGAAACGGAACATCTGTGTGAAGTGCGCTTTATGATTCTTTATTGAAATCACAGTCTGTGGATTGACAGACTGACTAATTTCGATACTAAAAGTAAAACACTCAAAAGTGTCTCTAAAAAAAAAACCATCAATTCTATTTATGGCGCTTTCGACTGTTATTTTTGTGTGTCTCCAATATTAGCAGACATAGTTTTTGCCACTTATATAAAATATGCTGCAACGTGCTCCACATTTTGTATTTTTCTTTTACTTAAATACAATACTTTCACCACCAGAGGCTGCATCAATTTTAAAGCTAATGAAGCTCGCGTGTGGCATTTTTAATAAGAATCGATTTATTTTGATTGCCTCAAACAGTTTTGTGTTCTTAATATTTGGTGTAAACAAAAGCGCACTAATGCCATTTTAAATACAATAATAAATTAATTAATAAGGTATCGAAAATAATTTTCTACTCTTTTTAAGATAACGCTTATAAAAGCTAGCTGAATTTTGCATACCAACTACTTTGAATATTTAAGCTAGCTGGTGTCAAAAAAAGCGATTGAGTTGCGATTTGTGACCATGGAAGGCGTGAATATTATAGAGATTGCATATTTTCAAGGTATACTGGTTTATGCAGTGTCACTATTAGCTCAGTTTTTAATGTCCTCAATACTAAAAGCACATATTTTATAACTTTAATAGCGCTTTATGTAGCTCAAGTGCCGCTGATACTCATAAGCGGATGTGTATAATACGAAATGCGTCAGAGTAAATGGGGAAATTGCAAATAATCCTTATAATTAAAGATCACACAGCAAGTTATATAAGAGAAATACGAATCGAAAGCAGCTGTCGGATAAATGTAGACCCAAATAATAAACAACAGGAATGAAAGGAAGTGAGTGTGTGTGTGTGTGTGAGTGAGTGTGAGTGTGAGTGTTCGACCGTAGCGTGCTAAATTTTATATATATGAAACTGGCGAAAACAAACGAAAGACTTAAGCGACAAACTTGGCGCAGCCGCAACTAAAAGGCGTAAAAATGCGAAAAAAAAGTGGAAAAAAATTAATCGTTTTTGTAAGTTATTTATGTGTGTTTGTTTTTTGTTTTTAGAAGTAATTTAAAACAAAAACGGAAGTAGCTGACGCTTCAAGTGGCAAAATTTAGACCACTATAAACACTTGGGGAGCAGGCAACAGCAACAACAACAACAATGACAACAACAGTGGCTGAGAAATAACTGAAGCAGCAGTCAACGTTAAACAAAGCACAAAAAAAGCAGGGGTAAATATATATATATATAGAAAGAAATATGAATTATTAAATGAAATGAAAAATGAAAGTGTTTTTCTGTCAGTCAAATGAATGCTGATGATGCTGTGCCGGACGCCAGCCGAATCTACCTCAACGTGACATGAATTGGGCACAGATACAAATACAGAAACAGCCACAGCTAAAGATAAAGATACAAATACAAATACAGATGCAGATACAGATAGAGATAGAGGCAGTGCGATGAGAAAGCGAACTTCAAGTCCAAGTCGAGGTTGAAGTCAACTTTGGCGGCAACGTGCCAACAAGTTGCAACTGTGTTTTTCGACTGCCCCTTGCCCTCCAGCTCTCCTACTGTGGGTGTGGGCAGGTGAAGACGCCTCAATCTCAATCTTCACTACCAAACTGAGTCTCTGTCTCAGTATCAGTCTGCGTCTCAGTCTCTTTCCCAGTATGCGTCTCAGTCTCTTTCCCAGTCTGCGTCTCCGTCTCAGTCTCAGCCTCATATGCATAATAAACCAAAAAGAAGATGACGCTGCAGCTGAGTATTATCATTTATAAGAGCACACGTTCATCGTTCGGACAATGCAATGGCCAAGAAATGTAAAAGTTGTTCAAAAACCAGTCAAAGAATGTCATTGAACATTTTTCAAACAATTTTCCATAATGCAAATGAGTTGTTTTTCATGTTTTTTTCAGGCAATACGCGTAGCGAATGATAAATGTGCCAACATTTAGACAGCTTTAAATACAACCTGTGCATTATAAAACTACAATAGCATTACGCTGCTACCATTAACAGAAAAGCTGGAAAAGCTTGGTTTATAAAATTAACAACAGCTCGGAAATAGAAACACTACTACAAATAAATTTGTGTTTAATTTTATAGATTTTCAAAGAGTGTTTTTAAGCTTTATGATGAAACTTGAAAGAGATGCTTTTTTGCTGCCGGCAGTGCATAAGTCAGAATCAGCCGGATCAGATTACCATATTGCTGCCATAGGAACGTTTGGTTTAAAAATAAGTTTTCGTATGAAAAACTTGGATTTTTAAGGTAACTGTAATTGTCTACGTTTCAAAAAACAAATACAAATTAAATAAGATAAACAAAATTAAAATAAGAAACTGCTGCTCCAAAAGGTACTCCAAAAGGTGCTCCAAAAGGTGCTACATTGCCCAAGCCAGAAATAATTAAAATTTTGGTAATTTTTGTGAAATGGGAAGAGGCGCCAAGGCTTGGAAGACGTTGTTATTGTTCCATAAAATAAGATATTCAACAAAATTTAGAAAAAGTAAAACACTTCAGCTTCGAAGATTACCAAATATCAAATGTTGGGAACTTTATTAAAATAAAAAGAGGTGCCAAGGCATGGTAAAGTGCGTCCAAGGGCAAACAAAGTAAACTAGAACCGAAAGATGAATGCTCCATAAAATAAGGTAAACAACAAAATTATTAAAAGTAAATAAGATAAATAAATATTACTTCAAACAATGTTCAGTCGAGCACTACACTCCGCGTCTGCTTAAACCGTTTGGGAATTACAAGCAAAGCTCTAAAAAAATGATGATTTGAGTTATGTTAGAGTGGCTTGCTTTGATGCATTCAATTTGTTGCTAGTTGTTGTGAACGCCGCTTATCTCAATCTTATTTGTTGATAAATAAGCGTTTGTATAAAAAACTTTTAATTTTTTAAGATATCTCAACAAAAGTCCAACTATTCAAGTTTAATAACTTCTTAAGTATGTTGACAAATTTGCACCCAAATCGGACCGAAGGAACAATCTGTTGAGAAATTAGTTTTTATGTGACTCTCTTGTGTCTCAAGATATCTTAACAAAATTGATCTATTCTGTTTTTCAGCATGTTCGCATCATGCTGATCAAAATTCATCAAAGTCTGGGATCTATATATCTAACAGATGTTATAACTTTTCTTTCTTGATGAAGTTTTGCAAAAACTATTACAGTTATTGAGTATTATTACAGAGTAATTATATATTTGTGCAGCATTAATAAACAGCTTGATTTCGTATACAATTTCTTGGTATTTAATAGCGTACATAATGTAGGGGTAATTTACACCTTTTACAGGTGTCTGACTCTCTTTAGCTATTACTTCAGAGATTGGGCAAGATTGTCGCATTGCAGTTTTGCATGTGTCCAAAGCAAATTGCTAAGTAAATTGAAATGCAATTGAATGAAATGTTGCGCATACGACGCATACGACACAGTAGCAACAACAGGTTATGCAAAAACAAATAAAAAAAAATGAAAAACCAAAACAAATTAAGTGACCAGAAAGAGAGAGAGAGACAAAGTTGCTCATGGTGACAATTACACAGTTACATATATAGACAGGCATAAATTAGCGGGTGGAATTTTGCATGTGGCAACAAAAGACTTAGGCAACGAACTGGCTATTGCGGGCGGCGGCAGCTAGACTTAAATTGATATTATAGTCTGATATCTTTAATTAGTTTACGATACTGCCATATCTGACTAAGCTGACGAGCTAAACGATGTGCAAGGTCGTTGCATAAAATACATAAAAATCAAATAAATAAAAGCACGAAACAAACAACAACAACACGCATAAAATTAAACAATAAAAGAAATAACAAACTTTAGCCTCTTGTGAAGTGAGAGTGAGAGTTTTTTTGTTTTTTTTTTTTTGTGTTTGAGGTTGAGGTTCAGCCGGAACCAGATTCCCCGCCCTCTGACTGCGCATCTGTTTTTAAAGGTATTTACATATGACGCATTGACTGAACTCTGTAGATTATGTAAGATTGCACTCTGAATTAATACATATGCTAAAGAGGCTGGCTGTTGTTGTTGTTGTTGTTGTTGTTGCTAACGTTGCTGCCGGCTGCCTAACTAATTAAAATACCAACAAACACATAAAACCAAAATTAAAAAGTAACAACAAGTGGGGGCCACAAATTAGAGTCATGTTAATCGCCGCATTTGGGTCATTAATATGCCCATATATTATGCCTTTTTGAGTGCGAACATGCCAATGAAGAAGAAGCACCTGCCCAGAAGCTGACTCAAAGCACACTTGAGTAACTTTTAATTAAAAGGTTAAGAAAGTAAAGCTAACCTACAAGAAAAATTAATAGTCTTCCAAAGATCCTGTTAAAGTTGTTGCCTTTTCAGCTATAAAAAAGCTAGAAAGGTTTTTAGACAAAAACTCAATTTATGACTAATTGTTTCTACCTTCGTGATGCTTCGTCACTAGCTGGGTCTGCCGTTTACTGTGACAGCATCAGATACAGTGATAAAAGTTATTTAACTTGTAAAAACCAATGAAGAAATTGAGAAAAAGTAGAATATATGAGATAACTTGAAAAGCAAATAAGATATTCTTACAGCAAATCAATTTTTGATGGATCAAACCTATGACAGTTATAGAAGAAAGTGATCCTGTTTTGAATAATCTTGGGTTAACTTGTAAAGAATACAAACAAAATGTTGTAAAAGTGAGTTTTTTTTAAAGATATGAAGAAACAAAAAAGGTTCATGTACAAAAATTCACTTCTCGATCAATCTTTCCTTTAGTAGTCCTATGATAAAGTGATCCAACTTCGCTTAAACTTAAACAAATCATAAGAAGTTTGATAAAACTCACATTTGCATAGTTAAGTTGAGATATTTTTTAGAAATATCAAAAAAGTTGTTCATACAAAAACACATTTATATATAGCTTTATATAGCTTTGGATATGCTGATATGCTGATCTGATCCAATCGGTTTCTACATATATATTAAGCATACTGCCTTCCGGAGAAAGATTAGCTTGCGCAGAAATAAACGAATTAGGAATAGATATGCTTTATAAGGTCGACAACTAGTCTTTCACCAATTAAGTGACAAAATCAAAATACCTAATGCAAGCATTTACATGCTTATATATATGCTCGTATATAATATATATAGCCCGCATTTACCGGATTTCTGTTGATAATGATGCGCAGTCAGCAAACTGAAAAACCAAAACTGTAAAATTGTAATTGCAGTCCGAAAATTGTTTTTGTGGTAAAAAAAAACCGCATTCCAAATGCATGTTGTATATGCAGCTCGACTGCGTATGAAAATCATCTTTTCGTCTGTGTCGCCAGTGAATGGCTGGCTAGATAAAAAAAAAAAAAAATGAAATTAAATTTAAAAACCAGTAACTGGTATCGAGTAACAACTCGTCTTCAATTTTGTGGCTTTGGCCAAAAAAGTTTCCTTTTCCTTTTCCTTGCGGGCAGCCAGAGCAGGTCCAGCTGTTTGGACAATCGTGACGAGCGCATCTTAACAATCTTTTGGCGAATGCCAAAATAATTGCGTTGGAAGTGAAAGGCATGGCTGTATATCAACAGGGCAAACAGCTCCTAACTAGGAACTTTATACATAATTGTTTTTTTTGGCTGCCTGCACTTGTGACAATTGTAACTAAAACCGCATACATAAATAAGAAATAAAAGTAAAATATAAATAAGTAAAACCAATCAACTTTCTACACTCCAAAAAATGTGAACACAAATTGTTGGTTTGCATGCGTGCAGCATATTAAACAATGCTCAGCCTATTTGAAGAGACACAGCACACAAACACACACACACATACATATACATAGACATATTTGAAACAGGTGCTTGAGTGTCTGCTTGTATTCGTGCTCAGCCCTGGGCCAAGTGCTGAACTGAAACAGAAAGCCAAACACAATAACTTGGCCAATTCTACTTGGTAGGCAATGACAATCAATTTGTTTGGCTTTTATTTGCTTTTTCTTGGCAACTTGCAATTAGCCATGAAACGCATTTGGGCCACATGTCTGCACACAAGCACAATAAATGGCCTTTTTTTTCTGTTTGCGCAAATCGTCTGCCAAATGAAATTGCCAAAAAACAAAAATCAAATCTTACAAATCTTTTGTAAAGGTTACAAAAATAAACACACAAACACAAATAGTCATTAATGATGGCTATTGATTTTTGGCTTTTAAAGTTAACTGCAGCCAACAAAACAACAAAAACAACAATAATAGTTGATGGCCATTTGGCGCCTCTTTTGAAAGGCTGAAAATTGTTGATGCTGCTGTTGTTGTTGCTGCCACAAAGGCCGTGCACCAAATCGAAAGGAGGGCAACTTCAATTTTCGACATGTTGCCAAGATTGAAGATGAAGTTGTCGTTATTGTCAAATCAGCGCCAGCTGCAACAACGTAGTGCAACAACAAAAGTTGCAACTGTTGGCCTCTCTTGGTCATTATCTAGCATATATGTGCATATGGACATTGCGCATACGCCGCGTGGCCAGGCTGACAATGCAAATTATATGTTTCGAGTTTACACAAGATCTTTGGCTGCCTTGCAACAAATTGTCTGTGTCTTTGTGTATTGATGGAATCAAGTGTGCACTGTGCAAAAATACTAATGAGATCTGCAAGCAAAAGTAGGTCAAACGTTACAAAATGAGTAAACAGGTCTGTTTTCATTTTCACTTTCGTTTAGATTTTGGCAAAGTAAATTGAATGTGTTCATAAGCGATAAGCTTTGCGGATTAAAATCACTTAACGTTGAATTTTAAAAGAATTCAAAATAAACTTAGAAAGGAGCCCAAAATTAATAAAAACCTGTCTAAAAAAAAGTTTCTCTAAAAACCGTAAATAATTTGATTCGAGAAATAATTTCATATTTTATAAAAGTTGTTACAGAATCAGAAATATTTTGTGAATTGAAAATAGTTTGCAAATTTTGGAAAACTTTACATTTATTTCTTGTTGAAAGTAAAAATGGGCTTCATAAATATTTTTCTCTACACAAATTTGACTTATAAAACAAGGACCTATCAACTAGCAAGTGCTGCAAATACACTTAGCAAAAACTTGTTATATACAAAATGAATATATGAAAGAAATTTCATTTAGCTAGTATTTTTTTCAAGTGTGTTTTTTCAGCGAAACCTTACAAAAGAAAGTATGTAGTCTGCTATCTCACATTATTTTTCTCAGTGATAGTGCAATGATATGGTGGCAAGCAACACTAACAAGTTGCATGCAACAAACAGTGAGAGACAAGCCCAATGGGCAAACAATTAAGCGTCGCAGCCATAACAAGTGGCAAGTTGAAGACTGCGATGCGATGCGAGGCGAGGCGACTCTACTCGACGAGGCGACTCAACGAGACGACTCCTGCACTTCACACTGGGCTGCGTGTCTGTCGCTTGTTGCTTGTTGCTTGTCTGCACCCACTGTGCAGGCAGCCGGAAGACAGTTTACACCTGAGCTGTTGCTGCTGTGTCTGTTGTTGTTGTTGCTGTTTTTTTCAGTTGTTGTTAGTGCTTGCCATGTAACGCGGCACATTAGTGACATAATTTATCAATGTCAATGAGCAAATATTATGCACAAACTTTAGCGTACCTCAGCTAAGGTGGCTTAAATCACAGTTGAGCAGGTCAAGCGTTGACAACTGCCCCACAGCTAAGCTCATATTTACACTGAGATTAAATCTTTGTTTCATTTTAATGATTGAATATCTAGCTTATTTTTAAAAATTAAGTGAATAAGCAGCAAAAGTTTTGTTGTAGCATATTTCTGATGACTATGAAATATTAGTTAATATTTGCATCAATTTAAATATGTGCCAATATGTAATCATTATACTAAACAAAGCTAGAATGATCAAAGGAAAATTTCTAAGAAAATTTCTAATTAAATTTTCTAAATAGATTTATATTCTAAAAATTTCCAATCAATAGTAGTATTTGTGGCAATTTTAAACTGAAATCTCCATTTAACCGAAAGTTACTTTAAAAAAATGATATTTTTGCACAGCCTAAATATATTACTTATTAAAAAATAATATATAAATTTAACTCAAATATCTTAAACAAGTTTTATGATTATACTCCTTCCCAAGTAGATTGGCTTTCCAATAGTTGAAATATTTGGAAAAGACTTCGTTTTGGGACTAATTCATATCAAGTACTTCAAACAAAAAAACTTATTTTGGTTATAAGACAATAGAAAAGTTTTTTTGTTTTAAAAAGAGTACAGTTTTGGACAAGCTTTTTATTATATTTCAATTGCTATTACATTTCCATTTTAAACATTTTTTTTAAATATTAACAACATAAAACTACTTTAAAAAAAAAAAACTGTGCAAAAAAGCAAAACTTATTTTAAAAAATGCAATTTTCAATTTCTATTTAAAATATATATTTTTGAATGAAAGCTACATTTAACCAATTTTTATCCCAAACCCAAATCTTTACTAAGTTATATAAAATAACAGCAGGAAGCCACTCACCAGCAATGGCAAAAGTTGCAAGCGCATCTTGCAGGACAACGAAAAAGACAAGTTTTGTTAATCCGGTTAATGCAACACAGCTGTTGGCAACTGCAAAACTGAAACTTGGCTAACAATAACAGCAAAATGATATATAAGCCAAATTACACTACACTACACTGCACAGAGCACAAAACACAATTGTTGTAGTAGTTGTTATTATATGGCCCGTTATCCTGGCACTTGTCAACGCGACACGTTCAACAAAACCGGCGCTAAAAAAGTTGGTAAGAGAGAAGCGCGTCCAAACCGAAACGCGGCCGTGTTATAACTGAAACTTGATGCCAAACGCAGCGCATGTCTTGGCCAAGTCAAGAGCCCCCGAGAGTCGCAGTTGCAAAGCTGGCAAAAGAGAGTGAAGAAGACACAACAACAGCAAAAGCCTCACCTCGTGGTGAGTTGGCAACAACCACTTTTGGCCAACAACGCGTTGTTGTTGATGATGGCTATGTGAATCCAATCTGCAGCTGAAGCATTCTCAATCAAAGCACACACATTGAAAGTGAATCTGAAAACACACACATTACAGCTCATTTGGCAACAAAAACAACAACAAAAAATTTAAAACAATAATAAACAAAACTACTTTATCATTATTACAATTATGCTTATGCTCAAAATAAGCGCAATTTTCAAGTCGAATATTTAGAGAGTAGCTCAAATTGCGCCTCAAGCCAACAACAATTTATATGTGCCGACAAAAGAAAAAAGAAGTTTATAATAAAAAAATATATTTGAAATTAAAAAAACTAAGAATGCTCTTGTAGATACAGCACGACTTCAAAATACCCTTTATTCATTTAAAATAAGAAAGAAAAGTCGACGTGCTTCATATTCATAACGATTCGTTAGTATCAATAGTTAAGAAACCCCGATAGTAGCTTATAAGAAAGAACTCAAAAAACGATAGTTTAAATAATGATAGATGAATCACTGTCTATAAATAAGATTGAGATTAGAGGCTTTCACAACAATGCATCAAAGCAAACCCCTCTAACATAACTCAAATTTGCTTATAATTCCCAAACGGTTTAAGCAGACGCGGAGTGTAGTGCTCGACTGAACATTGTTTGAAGTAACATTTTCTTATTTACCTTTTCTAATTTTTGTTGTTTATCTTATTTTATGATGCAATAATAACGTCTTTCGGTTCTAGTTTACTTTGTTTGCCCTTGGACGCACTTTACCATGCCTTGGCACCTCCTTTTATTTTAATAAAGTTCCCAACATTTGATTTTTGGTAATTTTCGAAGCTGAAGTGTTTTACTTTTTCTAATTTTAGTTGTATATCTTATTTTATGGAACAATAACAACGTCTTCCAAGCCTTGGCGCCTCTTTCCATTTTACAAAAGTTACCAAAATTTTAATTATTTCTGGCTTGGGCAATGCAGTTCGACTGAGCACCTTTTGGAGTTACAGCTTCTTGGTGTTATCTTATTTAATTTTTACTTATTTTTTGAAACGTGGACAATAACAGCTTTTTGGACTACGAGTGCTTTACGCTTCACAGACTTTTCCAAGCCTTGGCGCCTCTTCTCATTTTAATAAAGATCGCAAAATTTGAATTATATTTTTCTTCGGTAAAATGTCCTTAAACTTGGATATTGTTAGTTTGGTTGAGTTACCTTAAAAAACAAAGTTTTTCATCCGAAAACTTATTTTTCAACCAAACGTTCTTAGGGCAGCTATATAGTAATCTGATCCAGCTGATTCTGACTTTTGTACTGCCTGCAGCAAAAAAACAGCATCTGTGGCAAGTTTCATCACGATACTCTATAGAATATGGGTTTGGATACTGTGAATTATGATGAATCACTTTAAGGCTCAAAGTTAATTTTGATCATCACACCCATCATTAACTTCTTTAAAAGTACACAGTATTTAAATCAAGCACACAGCTTATATAGATAATGCCCAGTGAAATGTCCGTTAAACAAATGAAAAGTGTGCGCCTTCAAAAGACCGCAAAAGCCAAAACCCCAAATTCACAATGGCATTTATAATGAGCAGTTATCGAAAGGCGATTTGTAACATTATGGGATCATAAACATTTTGAACCAAACAGTTAGCAAATGAGCAGCAAAAAGCCAAAGGTAATGGTCTTTGCCAAAAAAAAAAAAAACAAAAAAAGAAGAAAAAAACCAAAACAAATTAATAATAAAATATTGATGAATGATTGATTTCTATTCATTTAGATAATTGCACAAGATGTATATGTACGACTTAACGGCTTAATAAAACTATGGAAAGTTGAGAATCATTAATTTGAATACTTTTATTAATTACAACTGCTAATTTGTAATTACAGCTGTAATTATGAAACATTAGTCAAAAGAATCAATTGAGCAATGATCATTTATAAACAAATAAACAAAGTCTTTGCTCAATTAGAAAATGAACAAAAATTACAATGACTAATTGAAGTGCATGTAAAATATAAATTGCTATATCAAATAAGCTTATAATCTATGTAGGTTTCTTTTTAATTAGAAATATTTATGTTTTTTTTGTGTACGTGTTTTCAATACACATTTGAATCAGGCTTACATTGTTTATAGCCATTTAATAGAGCAAATTTTGTTATACTTTTGCATAAAAATAAAGTTAAACTATTTCCGTTTAATGTCTTATGGCGGCTACTACAGAAAGAAACCTTATAGCTGACCCCTATATCACCTAAAAAACATAACAGCTACTCAAGCTGAGTTTATGTTTTCAAAGTGAGCTACAAAGTTTTGTTAACAGACTTTGATTTTTGATTAGACAACATTTTTTTGTTGTTGTTTAGCATGTTATCAAGATTTTAGATTTCGCTATTAAATAAGTACTTAAATTGAGCATTATTTAAGCTGCTATTTTAAGTGAACTAGATCAATCTAGGACAAAATTATCTTCTTTGAACTTAACATATTAAACACTTCGTTTGTCCATGCTTCAAAAATGAATACCTAAAGGAATTCCTAAGAAACAAGAGCAATTTTGGAAACAGAGAATTGATTTGGAAAGCCAAGACATACATTCTTAGCCCGAAACTTTGAAATAACATGTTTTCCTATTCAACGTATCTCCTGAGAGTCCTTCCGCTGGTAGTTCCGATTCCATCTCTACTTTTAAAAAGAACTTGCTTCTTTTTGGATGTAATCATAAACTGTCTAATCTTATGTATCAAAGGGCAGAATTTCAAGAAAAGTCACCTTTATACATATATTATTTTTATTTAATGCCTGCAGACTAACAAATATGCTCATTGCTTGCGTACTTACATATTAAGCATACGCAGCATGCGACAATTGTCGCGATTAGCGATGCATGCAAAGCTGGGCAGATGAGCTGATTGGGCTGACTTGTCCAACTGTCTCTCTGTCTTTCTGTCTGTCTGTCTAGCTGGGTGACTGACTGCCTCAGAGTGACCATGGCCGGGCAATTTGCAGCCGCCAAAAATCAATGACCGACCGGTTTTGCATAGGCTTTCAGTGTCTCTGGCGATGTCGATGTCGATGTAACGTAACAACTTTCGCTGAAACGTCATTCACAACAATAGCAACAACAATAGCAACAACAATAGTAGCAACAATAGCAACAACAATACAAGCAACAACAACAAATACAGCTAAAAATGGCAAAAGGCAGCAGATAAAGCGACGATAGCATCAACAAGCCAAATACCATTGAATATATTTGTAGCAGAAGAAATTTCAGTTTCAGTGTCGCCTTTTGCCTCGTTTGAGCTATTAACGCAACCGTCTAGACCAGTTTGGCAGCAATCGTAGCAGGAGCAGCACCAGCTTCAGTACCAGCTCCCAACTTCAGCTTCAGCATCAGCTTTAGCTTTAGCTTCAGCACGAACAGTAGTATTAACACTAAGCAACAAAATGAAAAGAAATTTTCAGATCATTTCAAATTGAGATGCAAGCTTTCGAAATTGGAATAATTAGCTGTTCTGAATTCGGAATATTGATGTACACTCGGCTTATAAAGTATTGCTTTTGAGACAGTGCTAAGATAAGTATTTGAGCTTTTTTTCAAAAAGAGTTCGCTTGCTTTTTCGTGCGAAATCAGGAACACAGAATCAAAAGCGATTCGGAATGAAAAGTATTCGAAAATGGGATACGGCTTGTATACATTATAATGTGTAGTCTTTGATCGAAGCAAACTAATAACGAAAACAAAAGCAACGTTTTCTTATAACTGACAAATTTAAATAAACTTAAAGAAATTTGTAAAAAATTATAAACAAAATTTTGAAATCAGAAACGCTACTTTATTTAGTTTGGATTTAGTTAAAAGTTCTTTAAGTATTTCAAGGAAATTATGTGATGTAAATTATAGATTTCCAGAAAATTTCCAGGTGTTTCAATACATTCGAAAGATAGTAAGTTATGCTAAATATCATTTCTGAAAAGTTTTAAATTTCAAGATTTTAAGTGTATTTAATTAATTTATAAATAAATTTTAAGGTACTTTCCCAAAATATTGACAAAAATATTTATATTAATTTGAACAAACTCAACTCAGTTTAAAAAAAAAAAAAAAAAACATTTTCTGAAGTGATTTGATTAAGGCGGAGATATTTCTCTTTAAGTTTTTTTTTTTAAGTTTTCTGAAATTAGTAAACAAACTAAAAAAAAGCACAACAATATCGGCTGTTCTGGTTCTCAAATATTCGTTGCACAGTGTAATCAACAACAACATCTCGTAGGCGAATATTTGTTAGTGTTTGAAGTGTTTCGCAGCTGGAAGAGACTCATTTGAATAATTGAAAAGCACTTGCATTGCAATTAAGAGCACAAAATGAAATGTTTTGATTTATATGTACAATACATACGTTCATAGTATGTTTCAAAGTCATTCAAACGAATGCACTAGCTTAAATTGCCGGAAAATTTCGCTTTACTCGTTGTCGACACAGTCTGCTATACAACTTTAGATCTTCAGACTCCAACTCCAACTCCAGCTTCAACTCGAAATTCGAATTCAAATTCAAATTGTTTGCCTGTCGCTGCTTCAAATGACTTTGCTTTGCTCTGCAACAGACACGCTACACACATCGAGCGGAAGTTGTTAAAAAAAAAATAAAATTAGAAATACAAAAAAAAAAATAACCATGCCATGTGAGAGCTGCTGAGTGAAAAAGAAAACCCAATTTCAAATCCAATTGGAACTAACTCACACACACATTAACATACAAAAGTCGAGGCGACAACATTCTGATTATATACTACACTATATAAGCTCAAATTACTTTCATTATCATAAAGAGTATAACATCTGCTTAGTTGGTTAGTTATGCATATAAAACAAGCTGGTTAATTAGATTTTAAGGCGCCCTTTTGCTATAATTAAAATTGCTTTTTTAATTTTTCTTCTTTAATTTAAGTAAACAAAAAAGCACACTACTTAGCAACTATATTAATTATAAATATAGCACATTGTTACACTCAAGTTGAGTCCCCTGAAGTAGCATGACAAGTACAGCTTTAACAATGTCCGGGGACCACTTTGTAAATGTTAATTTGGTCCTCTAAAAATGTATAACAATAAAAAATAAAATAAAATTATTTGTTTCGTAAGCACGCAACGAGGAGATACTCAGTATCCTGGTCGGAAATCTGTCTATCTTTAAAATTGTGTTTGTATATTGTTATTTTCGAATGGCGGAAACAAAGTCCAAAATTGTAAAACAAACTTGTGTAAGGCATGATATACAACAGAGATGGAATTGATACCGCCATTTTATAAGAAAGTCTTCAGAAGGGGCGGAATTGAAGCAAGTCTTAAAGAATTGAATTTGAGTTTCTTAAAATTTAGCCACACTATTAAAATTGTCAAGAATAATTTCATAAATAGATCTTAACACTTATCTGCCTATGGTATACTATATATATCAAGTTTGGTTGCTCTAGCTTCAAAACTGTGGAAGAAAACTGCGTACAAACGGACGGACAGACGAATAGAAGGACAGACAAACAGACAGACGGACATTTCACAAATCAAATATACTCTCTCTTCTTTTTTTTCAAAATAATTGAAAAAAAAAGTGTATAATACCACTACATGCTGATCAAGAATATATGCACTTTATAGGGTCTTCAGCATTATTATTCCCTTACAGGGTCTACTGTACAGGGTATATAAAAAAACCTCATTATCTTACACACTTCCATATGCAAGCTATTCAACTGGGACTCCATAATCACATAGACATGTCCAAAAATGCGTAATTGTGCACTTATCCTTGTTGGAAACATGCAAAGTGCATGCCTTTGGGGCATGTGGCATGCACAACAAAAGCCTGCCACATAAACTGGTCAGGCCACAGTTGTGTTTAACAGCTGCAGGTGTAGACAAAGTAAAAGCCATGCAGCGCCTCATCATCTTTATCATCATGCTGAGCTGGCCAGCCCAAAAGCTGCAGTGCATCATCCAATTGGATGACTCTCCGGATCAGAGTGAATTGCAACAGAAGCTGCTGCAACTATTGGCGAGGATTCGCTTCGAGCGGAACTATGATACTCTACTCTTATATGGACACACGGAGTCCTGTATCTACCATGAAGTGCTGCAACAACAGGATTTGCCCGTAGTGTTGTTGCCACAAGGCAGCACATACGATGATTGGGAATTTAACCAGGAGTCACTGCTGCTGTGCTGTGGCAGCCAAGCGGAGCAGGAGAAGAACAATCGCACCATGTTGAAGCTGCAATCCGCGCGTCGTTTGGTCTATCTGGAGGAGCAAGTGCAACCAGAGCAGCTGTGCGAGATTTACTTTGCACGGGAGCAATATAATGTTGCCATGTTGGATGTGAATAGCAATGTCTACAGCTGTCGTCTCTTTCAGCAGGAGAAGAACTATGTGCAAATTGTTCTAGAACAGATCAACTCCAGTTCCATTTATGTGCAACAATTCCGTAATATGATGGGTGCTCCTGTAATAAGTGAACCAGATCAGCTCACGCCACGTACCATGTTATATAGAGATCCAATAACAAACAAGACCAAGATGTTGGGCTACGTGGCAAATGTGATTAACACTTTCGTGGAACGTGTGAATGCCACATTGCAGCTGCGTGAGGATTATGTCTTTGGAAAAGTCACCTACTATGGTGATATTGAACAATGGTCAATTGATAATCAATTGGATGTGGCTGCCGCTCTCGGCACTAGTTTGAGCTCCTACAATCTGAATTATCTTACATATCCTTATGTAACCACATCGTATTGCTTTATGGTGCCACTTCCAAAACCATTGCCCTATAAGGTGCTCTATATGTATATTGTGGATCCTTTGGTGCTGGGCATTATCTTCGTATTATTTTTAATATTCTCGCTGCTGCTCATCTATAGCAGGAATCTGAGCTGGCAACAGTTCAACGTGATCAATCTACTGCTCAATGATCGCTGCTTGCGTGGTTTGCTGGGTCAGGCGTTTCCTTTGCCCAATAATCCAGGACGTCATTTGAAGGCAATTTGTTTGTTGCTGATTTTTGCCAGCTTAATGACCACTACGATGTATGGGAGCTATTTGCAATCCTTGTTCACACATCCGCCACCAGAGCCAACGCTGAAAACCTTTCAAGATGTTCGTGAGTCACGTTATAAGATTGCCGTAGATATGCGCGAGGCGAATTTGTTACTCAAGAGTCATAATGTATCCATGAAGGATGCACGCAATGCTCATGTCACGAAGGATTATGATGAGTTTGTACAGTTGCGTGATTCGTTCAATGACAGTTTTCTTTATCCTGTGACCTATGTACGCTTTCGCACCTATGCCGAGCAGCAGAAACTGTTCCAGCAGCCCGTCTTCTACTACAGCAGAGACCTTTGCCTCAATCGCTTTATTTACCTCTGTTTCCTCATCAGGAAGCATTTGCCATATCGTCAACTCTTTGAGGAACACATTGTGGCCATGCAGGAGTTTGGCATGGGTAAATTTTGGTTAGACAGAAGCTTCAGTGATACGGTTAAAGTGCGTCTAGCGACCTTCAAGGATTTCAGTGAACCCAAGTCGACTGAGAAATCGTTGCTATTGCAGGATCTATCCGTTATTTTTCAAATCTATATTATTGCAAATCTAATTGGCTGCATTTGTTTTGCCATTGAATGCTATTGGGGCAGATATCGCAGGTCAGCTGCACTTACTTGTTAGCCGATAATATCGATATTTAAAACTATTGTTATAATGGAATTAAATTCTTTGCTTTTTCAGCTTATTATAACAATTAAAGCAGCTAACGCAATTTCAATAAAAGTAAAGTTTCATTGTCTAAAAATTATTCGCACTTATTGATCGATGTTGTCATCGCTAACAACTAGAGGGTATACTATCAATGACAGCCAACAATAATATAGATACCATCGATAGCTTAAATTATAGTCATAAGGAAATTTTAAATCTTTATGCTTATACCCTTTTAGAGAGGTTAATATAATTTTGTCACGTTATGTGTATTTATCACAGTTACTTTATCATATGCTGAATGTGTTTTGGAAAATTCTGTCGAGAAATATTTGAAAATTTTCGGAAATCTGTCGAATGAAACTGTTGTTAGTTAAGTTCAAGATCAAGTTCGAACTCCGTTTTAAAGATACTTATGAAAGTACATCAATGACTGTATACCAATTTTCCGGGAAATTAGCCCGCCCGCTTGGAAAGTGGGTGGTAGGCTTACATGGGCGAAAGTTTAGTTTCTGAGTGACTTGGTTCATATTCATTTTGAAATATGTTAACAAAAATTTACTTGGCTCACCACTTAACGAGCTTGGAAATTTCTCCCCAGGGCTCAAAATGATCATTTTCGGGACGGCAAATGATTTTCAAAAGTTTTTATGTTTTTGATCAGCATCAACAGCCTAGCCGAAGTTATATTTGTTGTTTCGTTGTTGTAAACAATTGTCACTATCGATATATCGAACAAAACATCGATAGTGAAGAAACAGTAAAACTATCGACATCATCGATGCTGACATCGATATTATGCCTTTAAGTAATTACTTTATAGTAAGAATATATTCATATGTTCTCATACGTACTCTACTTCTATTAGATACATGGTATATAAAAACATTATTATCTTTTACACTTGCATATGCAAGCTGTTCAACTGGGACCCTATAATGACATGGACATGTCCCAACATGCGTAATTGTTCACTTATCCATGTTAACACAAAAACCAGACAAAAACAAAACATGCAAAGTGCATGCCTTTGGGGCATGTGGCATGCACAACAAAAGCCTGCCACATAAACTGGTCAGGCCACAGTTGCGTGTAACAGCTGCAGGTGTAGACAAAGTAAAAGCCATGCAGCGCTTCATCATCTTTATCATCATGCTGAGCTGGCAATGCCAGCGGCTGCAGTGCATCATCCAATTGGATGACTCTCCGGATCAGAGTGAATTACAACAGAAGCTGCTGCAACTGTTGGCAAGGATACGCTTCGAGAGGAATTATGATACTCTACTCTTATATGGAGGCACAGATACATGTGTCTACCATGAGGTGCTTCAGCAACTGGATTTGCCCTTTGTGTTGTTGCAACAAGGCAGCACATACGATGGTTGGGAATTTAACCAGGAGTCACTGCTGTTGTGCTGTGACAGCCAAGCGGAGCAGGAGAAGAACAATCGCACCATGTTGAAGCTGCAATCCGCGCGTCGTTTGGTCTATCTGGAGGAGCAAGTGCAACCAGAGCAGCTGTGCGAGATTTACTTTGCACGGGAGCAATATAATGTTGCCATGTTGGATGTGAATAGCAATGTCTACAGCTGTCGTCTCTTTCAGCAGGATAAGAACTATGTGCAAATAATTCTGGAGCAGATCAACTCCAGCTCCATTTATGTGCAGCAGTTCCGCAATATGATGGGTGCTCCAATAAAAACTGAAACAGATCAGCTGACACCGCGTACCATGTTATATAGAGATCCCATAACAAATAAGACGAAGATGTTGGGCTACGTGGCAAATGTGATTAACACTTTCGTTGAACGTGTGAATGCCACGTTGCAGCTGCGTGAGGATTATGTCTTTGGAAAAGTCACCTTCTATGGTGCTATTGAACAATGGACGATTGATAATCAACTGGATGTGGGTGCTTCATTGGGCACCACTTTGAGATCCTACAATATGGATTATATTTCCCATCCTTATGTATCCACATCGGTTTGCTGTATGGTGCCTCTCCCAAAGCCATTGCCCTATAAGGTGCTCTATATGTATATTGTGGATCCTTTGGTGCTGGGCATTATCTTCGTATTATTTTTAATATTCTCGCTGCTGATTATCTATAGCTGGGATATGAACTGGCGGAAACTGACTGTGATCAATCTACTGATGAATGATCGCTGCTTTCGTGGTTTGCTGGGTCAGGCGTTTCCCTTGCCCGATAATCCAGGACGTCATTTAAAAGCGATTTGTTTGCTGCTGATCTTTGCCAGCTTAATGACCACTACGATGTATGAGTGCTATTTGCAATCCTTGTTCACACATCCACCGACGGAGCCGACGGTGAAAAGCTTTCAAGATGTTCGTGAATCCCGCTTTAGATTTGCCGTAGATCGTAACGAGGCGACTTTGTTGCTTAAGAGTCATAATCTCACCTTGAAGAATACAAAGAATGCTTATGTTACAAAGGATTTTGATGAGTTTGTACAGTTGCGTGATTCCTTCAATGCCAGTTTTATTTATCCAGTGTCCCGTGCACGCTTTCGCACTTATGCCGAGCAGCAGAAACTCTTCCAGCAGCCCGTCTTCTACTTCAATCAAAATCTATGCCTTAATCGATTTGTTGTGCTCTGTTTTCCCATCAGAAGGCATTTGCCATATCGTCAGCTGTTTAACGAACACATTTTGGCAATGCATGAGTTTGGCATGGGTTTATTTTGGGTAGATAGAAGCTTTCGGGATATGCTTAAAGTGGGTCTGGCGACCTTCAAGGATTTCAGTGAACCAAAGCCCATCGAGGATGCGCTCTTCTTACGGGATCTAACACTTATTTTTCAAGTCTATCTGGCCGCAAATCTAATTGCCTGCATTTGTTTTGGCATTGAATGCTATTGGGGCAGATATCGCAGGTCAAAATTGTTGCCAGTCGATAGACGATAGTTTATAATATCGTTACTATCGATAGTTTGAAATTTTCTTGTAAGAAAATCTTAAATTGTATTTCTTCATTTACTCAAAAATACAAGTAGTCGATAGTAAATAATACCAAAACTATCGATATTTTAAAATATTATTACGAATCTTGAATTTTATATTTTCAGCTTGATATAAACATTAAAACCGCTCATACAGTTATTTATAAATAAAGTATTTTATTAATAAATTTAATATGACCAAATTATTAATAAAATAAACTATCGATATTTTCGTGGATAGTTAACAGCTCAAGGGCAAACTCTTAACTATTTTAACTTTAAGGCCGTGATTGCAGAAAAACTTCTACCACTCGATCATTTTGGTATTCGATGCCATCGATAATATCGATTGACTCTAATATTGTATCATTAGGTATTGAAAAATCTTTACTTTTCAGCTTCAAAATGTATAAGCAGACAAAATAGTATGTAATAAAAAGGTAATATACGATATCCACTGAAATGCCTTGTCGATACGATTCCCAAGCAATAGCCATCGATAGCGATAACATCGATTATGTAAAACTTGCAATTTAAGCTTTTTTAAAACTTCACCAACGACCAGTCATCTATAAAAAAAAACAAGTAAGAATGCTCTAGTCGAGTGTACCCGACTACGAGACTCCCTGCTTCCAACCTGCATTTCAAGCAGTTCAGCGGCAACACAAGCAATCAGCGCACTTAACGTGTCCAGTTCCTGTCAAACTGTTGCTTCTGCCTGCTGAGACGGGGGTAATAGATTCTTCGTGATGAAATTTACACAGCTGATCAACATTGATACAACATATAAGTGTACCAAAAATCAAAGCTTTATCTTTAAAATTGTGGCTGTGGGAGTTTTGTGATTTGCGGTGTTGCGGGGGGTTCATCCAAAATTTGAAGTAAACTTGATCTGCGTATGGTATACAGGAACCTGCATGCCAAGTTTGGTGTCTCTAGCTCTTATAGTCTCTGAGATCGACGCGTTCATACAGACAGACAGACGGACATGGCTAGTTCGTCTCGGCTGTTGATCCTAATCAAGAATATATATAGTTTATATAGTCGGAAATGCCTCCTTCTGCCTGTTACACACATTTGCAGTACTTTATAACTCCCTTTTTCCCATTTTTAATGGGAACAGGGAGTAAAAAGCATCGCAAAATTAGAGTGCAAAAAATCAAAATCTTTAATCGATACTTTCGATTGCAACTTTGAATATTAGTGATAGATCAAACGATAGTTTCATAATACACAAAACTGGAATGCGACCAATCGATGTCCCGCCCCGATACCATCCCTAATCGATACTATCGATAGTCCAAAATTACAGTTTAGTTCCTATTACATAAACTTTTCGTCTTTTAGTCTCTTTTTTTTTGGTAAAATTTAAACCGAATGATGAACTCTAAACTCCATTAGCAAAGTGAAATATCCGCCTCCGCTAAATAAATGCTAGCGGACACTCGTAAATGTATAAATGCATAAATGTACATATATAACCACGCATTTCTATTTCCATTTTCATTCAAATGATATCATAAAAGAAAAAACTAAAAAACGGCAAATATTGCAAATGTCCGCACGAAGTCTTTTTTTATGTTTATATTTTGTCGTCTTTTGATTATGATCAATATGCGATATTGAATTCGATGCGGTTTTAAAAGGCACTCAATGTTATCTATGAATCAACTTGCGGGTCGATTATGAAAAACCAAAATTGGAAATATATATGCTATATATTGTGCATTCGCATTCCAAACGATGACAGCATGTATCTGTCATAGTCATACTCAGATACTTATATACTCATATCGTCATATCTTTAGCTTGTCATAAGGTTATATTCAACATTTTAGGGTCGATTCATACAGATCGGCAACAATTTGATGACACGCCAAATTTGATTTGAGTGTTGCATCAATTTTAACCATAAATGCCAAACAATGCGGGTGTCTATGACGATTATGCAAAACTTAACAACCTGACAAAACTAAAATGAACCACAAAAAATATAAATCCGCACCAAATCATCAACGGAGTTATGTACATAATTTATTTAAATCATAATTTTTCTACAGCATTTTGGCGCCACTTGTTTTAGTTTTAGTTTTAGTTTTATTTTTAGTTTTTTTTTATTAGTTGCATTTTTTTTTTGACGCGTGCTTCTGATTGAATAACCTTTAAAATGCCCTTGAGTTGGTATAATGGTATTACCCAGTGGGTGATATTGATACAGATATCGTTGGCATACAAAAGCTTTGTTTTGTTGTTCATATTCGATATGGTGTTATCATAAAAAACGCTTTTAATTTTACACTCTTGTATGCTGTCTTGTCTGATTATAAATCTGAATATTATATAACAGTACAAACTACTAAAATTATGCAATTTTTAACAGTATGTTCAAGGAAATCTAATTTTGAAATCAGCAAAATTTGTTAGTTGGCTTGAAACTTTGCAAAGAAGTACTTATTTACTTGAACTTCTAAAATAGTAAAAAGAAATAGGTGCTTCTTCGAGATTTTCAACTCTTTTCTACTTTGTCAAATCTTTATCGATTTTCATGCGAAATTCCATTTTAGCCATGATTTTCAATTGGGGGTATAAGCTCAAAAATCAAATATTTCGAATTTTTAGCACATTTAAATTAGTTTTAATTCAAAAATATTAAGGTCAAATTTGTATAGTTTTATGAGGCGCAGCGAAATGAAAATCAAAAGCGGCTAACTATAAATTCAAGACATAATTAAAAAGTTGCCTTTTTTTTAATTACTTTTAAAATAAAGCCTAGCTTAAATGGCACGATTGGTAAATAAAAAAAAAAAACAGATATATTTATAAACTATATCTGTATTATTGACTCTTAGCACGAGGTCTCATTAATAAGCGACAAACAAAAACAAATAGCAAACAGTTTATGTATTGTTCAAGAGCTCAACATAATGACAAAAGCCGCAAAACCTATTTAAACTAAATGACCCTGAGTTGGGTCTGGTAGGGTCTGCTCTGGTTGGGTCTACTCTAGTCTGCTCTGGTCCATTTATGTGGTCAGAGTGTTACAGCTAAGCTGCCAGACATGCGCAATGCTATGGATAATCATTATTATCATCATCTTCAGCTGCAGCATCATCATTATCATCATTATCTACATCCATCAAAACAGGCAACAGCATAATAATAGAATTCGAAAAACGTTTGCAATTGAAAAAGTTGTTGCCACAGTTTGCCTGGCTTTTTGCTTGGCATTTTGCTTTACGTTTTATTTCGTTACGGTTTTGACTTTTCAATATTCGATGAAAGCCATGCGATGCGCACTTTGATATTGGTTGCTCTACAAAATGTCAAAAGGTTGGGCAACTGTGAAATGATTGCCTTTTATTATGGGGCATACAAAAGGAGTTCAAGCTCGCGAGGAGCAGCTGCAATGTGAAATTGGCTCAACATTCCCATGACCAATTGCAACAACTGTATTAAGATTGATGCGGGCAACATTTTATATAAGTTTTGTAATAAGTGGCGATATCGATTGACTTCAATTGAAAAAAATATAGTTTTGAAATAGTGAGAACTCGAAATTTCTTTAAAATCGATTCGATCAATCACAATGCATAAGCTGACTGCAGCTTAATAATGAGATCTAGCTCTAAGAGGATAAATAGTTTGTTAATATAAATATTTTTTTAAGATTACCTATCGTACCATTTAAGCTGAGCTTTATGTTCCAAGTAATCAAAGTAGCAGCTATTTAATTATGCCTTAAATTTTTAGTTAGCCGCTTTTGATATTCATTTCGCTGCGCATCATAAAACTTTACAAATTCGACCTCAAAAATGTTGAACATAATTTAATTTAAATGTGCTAAAAATGCATAATTTTCTTAATGCATTTCATACAGTTGTTAAAGGTGTTAATTTTTTGCCTAAGCGTAATTTGGGCTTCAATGTCAGCTGTATTACAAAATTTACAGCTACACTCAGAAAAAAATAGTTCGAAAATCGACATACTTTTGGCGCCAAAGACAGTATGCTTTAGTTTAAAAAAAGTTTCTTAATACAAAAGAATTATTTTGAGCTAGTTTTTCTACTTTTAAGAAATAGATTTCTTAAATTTTGTATCGGTAATAAAACCTGCACAAATTATAGTCTACAAAATTGGAAAAAGGTTTTAATTTATAATGGATTTCGCTTTATTATTTTATGAAAATAAAAAAGAACTTTTTTAACAGTTTTAATTTTGAGATTTTTAAATTTCAACAACTTGTTTTCAGTTGAATTTTAAAATGGATTAAATAAATTTCAAAAAATGCTTAAGCTCTGTAGGGAATAGGATAAAAAACACCTTTAAATTATTTTTAAAAATTTTTTAATTTTTTGAAAAACATACATGAATTTTAATTTTGGTTTGCAAATGAAATTATAATTTTTGTCAAGCGAGAACTGCTCTGCAACCGCAGCACTCTAGTTTTCCAAAAAGGGAATTATTTTTCGAGTGATTTTCTGAATTTTATGGTTTTTTCTGCGTGTAGCTAACTTTTTTGAGGTCGCCACAAATCAAATAAGCAAAGCCTGACAACAACAAGGAAAAACAACTGTGAAGCAAAGCACTTGAAGAAAAAATACAACACAACAGCAGAAGAAAAAGAAAAACTTTATCAAACGGTGTGTGACTAACAAAGTAATTTATTTCCTTCCTAGTTTTTGTCGCTTCCAGCTATTAAAGATCTCTGACTTAAACAAGCCACTTGCACCTTACAGTGTCTCGCTAAAAATTGAATTCCCACACAGAAACTGTTTTAGCCAACGTGGACCCTCTAAAACTTCAATTACCAACGTTGGGTAGCTCTTTGAACTCTTTTTTTTACCTGTGGCGACCCCCGCAGCGACACGCTTGCGTATACGTAACGTATTAATTATGGGACAACGATGACAGCAACAACAACAACAGCAACAATTTGCAATACCAAAATATTTACGTTAATTAGCGAAATTCATCACAAAAGCAATGAGGCCAAATATAGGATAAACTTGTTGACCCTTATAAATTGTCAAAATAAATGAAAGTCTAAAATTAAAATAATATTTCAATTAGTCAAAATAGAAATAATAATAACAACAGCAACAAGGTGTCATCGCGTGTCAAGCAAAACAAAAGCAAAAGACAACAACTCAAACAACGACATTTTGTTGTATAGGAAACTCTATTTTGTTTTCCTTTTAACAACAAGTAAACATGCAATTTGTGCATTAAGTGACGGCAAAAGTGTCAAGTGTGACAGTTTTGAGTTTTCCAATTCGACTACCTCAGCGCAGGTTCATATTCAGGTAGTTGTTACCTTTCTTTTTCAGCCTCGTTTTCAAGCAGCCTCTTCAATGCACTTTTCAAACAATGTCTATTTTTTTTCATTGATTCAAATTGTTTATCATTCAAAATGCATTTAATGACATGATTCAATGACATTTTGTGATTTACTTCGATTGAATTCGATTCAAAACGGGCGTGGCAAACACATTTCTGTCCGGAAAGTTATTCTGATCTCGCTATTCCCGAAGATTTTTCAGAACCGTTGGGATTTCCTATCTTTTATCATCTTTTAGTTTCGACGGGCTGAAAAGCATACAAGTTTCACAAAAAAAAGCAGAGAAACTATTTCCCACAGCAACGCACATAAAAATTAATATTTACGGAGTCTTATTCTACTTCAGAAACGTCTCGACTTGAATTTATTTAAATTTGGCGCTCTGTTGGCATTTTACAGCACAGCTTTAAGCGCGTTGTGGCACACTGGTTGGAATAGGCTTGCCAGACTGTAAAATAAATAAAGACAATAAAGTGCGTTCATCAGGAAGCAGTCACAGTTTTCATGAAAGCTTTCAGAGCAACGAAAATCAGCAAGCAAATCTATGCGAATTAGTTAACAATAATTAGATATGAGCACTTTAATGTAATTTTATCATAATTATTTCAAGCACTTACCAAAATAAGGTAAACAACAATTGGTTGCTGTGCTGAACGCGTCCATTATTAACACGCTTGCAACTAGGTGGCAACGCCAAATCACCTGCTTCGTGTTCGTATGTGTTTTTATACAATTCGCAAACAATATTTAATAAATTTATGAACACACCGAGCAATAAATTAGGCAACAAGAACAATTAAAGCACGTGTTAAAAGTGACGGGCCACAAATATTTGCACAGCGATGCGGAACAAAACAGGTGCCGCGAGTTGTAGACTGAGCAACAGAAGAAGAAGCAACAGTTAAGCCAATACATATGTATGTGCAAACATACACACACCTACATACATATTTTAGGTGCGTTGAAACAAGGTGTCAGTAATTAAGGTGGTGTTGTGTGAGTAGCCAATTAACAGTTGTTGAGTGAGTTGCCAATTAACAGTTGAGAAGTGAGCTAACAGCAGGGTTGGTGCTTAAAAAAAAAATTCTACAAAAAATTTACCGAGAGACAAATAAAAATTCTAGAATTTATGCAGTATTTACCATTTTTATTAAAATAATTATAAGAATAAAGTACCATTTTGTAAAATAAAGAGACTCAAGTACCAACGACTAAATTATGTACCATTCTTGGTACATTTGTAAGTGTACCTTGCACTTGATTCGTTAACTAAACCAACAACTAACAATTGGTAACTTTTGTTTAAACACCACCTTTTATTCTGACACCCTGCAGTTGAACTGGGCAGCGCGGCTGCGACAGCGTTCACCGCAGCAGTCACTAGAATTAACATTTAGTCTAGTTTAAGCCACCAGCCACATCACAAAGAGGCGCTTGAGCAAAGAAGCCAACGCAAAAGAAACTGGAATTATTTGTATGGGCGGCGCGAGAGAGAACATAAGTTATATATATATATATATATATGAAATGTATGTATGTATGTAAAGATTGCTTGTATGTAAATAATAAATAAGTATTTGTTTTTGCCAGCAGCGCCGTGACAAATGAAGCAACAGCAGCAATATAACAAATTCAGCAGCAGCAGTTGTCGAGCGGGCCACGTCCACGCTGCAACGTTGTAATTGAAAGTGAAGCACACACGCGGGGGAACTACCTCAACAACAAAAACAACAACAATAACAACAATAGCAATAACAACAACCAAAAATGCTGCCTCGGTTTCGTTCCTTCTATGGCAAAATTATCATATTTGTGCTTGTTGCGCTCTGCTTTATATTATATTTAAAAGTGCAGCCAGCCAGCGAGGATTACCTGCTGCCACCTGGCAGTCATCACAAACCCGTAGCTAATCCTCGAGCACGTGCTTTGGTACGGGAACAACATGATAATGATGACGCACTCAATGAAATTAAAGTTGCCACGCAATCGCCTTATGAACGCATCATACAGCTGGACATTGAAAAGCAGAGTCCCAGTTTGGGCAACGAGGGCGTCGCTGTCCATTTGCAGGGTGCAGCCAAGTCGCGTGGCGAGAAGATCTATAAGAAGATTGCGCTGAATGAGGAGCTTAGCGAACAGTTGTCCTATAATCGCACCGTTGGCGATCATCGTAATCCATTGTGCCAGAAGCAAACCTATGATGATGCCAGCACATTGCCCACTGCCAGCGTCATCATTATATTCTTTAATGAACCCTATTCCGTGCTGTTGCGCACTGTGCATAGCACTCTGAATACCTGTAATCAGCGTGCTTTGCAGGAGATCATTCTGGTGGATGATGGCAGTGATAATGCGGAACTAGGCGGTAAGCTGGATCACTATGTTAGAACGCGTCTGCCCAGCGGCAAGGTGACCATATTGAGGCTCAAGAATCGGTAAGTGGAAATTGGAAAGTAGTTGTGGCAAGGGCGTATATGGCACACATTGTGTATTAGCTAGGAAAAGTTTTCATTCAGCTTATTGAATGCACATTCAACTGGTGTGATGTTGGAAATTAATACAAACACACGTTCGTTTGACTTTTGATTTTGGTTCGCCTTCATTTGAATAACTCGTTTGCGGCACACAGACTCACAATTCGACAGGGACAGACATACAGACAGACAAACACACGAACAGACGTCTTGGAGCTTCTTCTTCACAGCTTAAAGTTGAAGAACTAAAAAAACGTTCAAAAATTCAAAAGTTGTAAGATTTTTGCAAGCACTCGACTTTGGCATACCCAGTGTTTAGTCCGTTGTCATTATCATTATTTCATCATTATCATTAAAAAAGAAGTAAAAAGTAACGATAATGTAAAACATTTTTATTTGCATTAGAATTGAAAAAAAGTTATGATAAAAGCAAATATTTTCATAAGAATTTAACAAGTAATGATTGAAAAATTCATAATTAATAAAAATGTTTTGTGCTAGCATTAATATTTTTTCAATTTAAAGTTAATTTCATTAGGATTTATATTGATTTTCTTAATGCAGTTTTCAATTTTTATGAAAATATTTTTCAATAGCATGACTTTATCAATTATAATGAAGTATGCTTTTTATGAAATGAAATTAGTAATGCATTACAAAACGAATTAATTGTTGCCAGCTCTGTGCAGACCCCATTAACTATAGACTTTGAATGAAACCCAATAGAACTTATAGTTAAAAATCGATTCTGAAAATAGGTCATGTTTGAAACAAATAGTTTTCCGAATATTTCTATTTATCGAAAAAATTTAATCTATTAAAAACACTTCTTTAGTCGATTACATGACTAGCATAAACTTGACACTACCCAGCGTGCCATATTGCTGCATATAGGGTATAAAATGAAACCGTAAAACCTGTTCGTCAACTTACGTTTATGTTTTTGACTTTTATTTTGTATCTTTCGTACAAATATCTCGACGTGCACTATTCGCTTAGCGCGCTTGTTCGCTGACCCAATAATTTAATTTTGTATTTGTAAAAAAAAAAAGAAAAGAAAAAGATATATCATTTTGCTAAAGGAAAGTTGTATCTTTCTTCTTTTTGGTTGGTTCGTTCTGCCCACAGTTTGGGTCTAATACGAGCACGCTTGGCAGGCGCTCGGATTGCCACAGGCGATGTGCTCATCTTTCTGGATGCTCATTGTGAGGGCAATGTGGGCTGGTGTGAGCCGCTGCTGCAGCGCATCAAGGATTCGCGCACCAGTGTGCTAGTGCCCATCATCGATGTGATCGATGCAAATGATTTCCAGTATAGCACCAATGGCTACAAGTCCTTTCAGGTGGGTGGCTTTCAGTGGAATGGTCACTTTGATTGGGTCAATCTGCCCGAACGGGAGAAGCAGCGACAAACGCGAGAATGCAAACAGCCGAGAGAGATTTGCCCTGCCTATAGTCCCACCATGGCGGGCGGCTTGTTTGCCATGGATAGACGCTACTTTTGGGAGGTGGGCAGCTACGATGAGCAGGTGAGCAGTCAACAGGTTATAGCTTTGACATATATAATAACTTTTGTTTGATTTGAACAGATGGATGGCTGGGGTGGCGAGAATCTAGAGATGTCCTTTAGAATCTGGCAATGTGGCGGCACCATTGAGACGATACCCTGTTCCCGTGTTGGCCATATCTTCCGCGATTTCCATCCCTACAAGTAAGTATTAAACTAGTCTAATAGGTTTTCAGATTTAACATTTGTTCTACTTTAGATTTCCCAATGATCGTGACACACACGGCATTAACACAGCACGCATGGCGCTGGTCTGGATGGATGAGTATATCAATGTGTTCTTCTTAAATCGACCCGATCTTAAATTCCATCCGGATATTGGCGATGTAACGCACCGCGTAATGCTGCGCAAGAAGCTGCGCTGCAAGAGCTTTGAGTGGTATCTACGCAACATCTATCCTGAAAAGTTTGTACCCAACCAAAATGTAAACGCCTGGGGCAAGATAAAGGCAGTACATTCGCATCTCTGTCTGGATGATCTGCTGCAGAACAATGAGAAACCCTTCAATGTTGGCTTGTATCCCTGTGGCAAGACGCTGCAAAAGTCGCAGCTCTTCTCTTACACCAAGAATCAAGTGATACGCAATGAAATCAGTTGTGCCACAGTACAGCACAGTGATTCGCCACCTTTCCGTGTGGTCATGGTACCCTGCCTGGAGAATGATGACTACAATGAGCGGTGGCATTATCAACGCCAGCAGCTGATACACTCGAACACAAACATGTGCCTGGATCATAATGGTCTAAAGACCATGGATGATGCACAGGTTGCGCCATGCAACACATCCAGTGATACGCAGCGTTGGACTATTGAACACGACTGAGCAGGGTAATGGCAAGGGGGAAGGGGGAGGGGATGTAGCAAGCGCCAGCGGACCAAGCCAATTTGCAACTGAGAGAAACTGACTAAGGAAAGTTAATATTAAATAAAGCTTTCAACTACAGACTCGATTAAACGCAACAAAAACTAACAAAATTAAAGAAAAACATGTAAATATCAATTAAAAATATATATATACTATATATTTTCTAAAGTATATACATATATATATGTATGTAAGTTGTAGTTAGTGAATATATATATATATACAAAATCAACAAAAAACAATAAGTCAAATGAATATGCTATAACAATTAATATATATATGCGTATTGTATGTGTTGTGCATTTGTTGTGTATAAAAAAAGAGAAACGAAACTAGAACAAGTTGTATAAATATAACGGTTTATGTGCATATTATATTCCTATGTAAATGCTTGAATAATAATTATAGTTGCTATGTGATCATCAAATGATATATGTTATATATATATATATATATATATATATACATATATATATAATTCATATTTGTAATAACACTTTGCATTCCAATGCAGTCGGAAGTACTTGAAAAAGTGTCTCAAATAATAATCTATGTCTTAAATGCAATGCGTTCAATTCCAAAAAAAAAAGCGTTGTAAGCATTTATAAAACTAACAACTTTTTTGCCATTTGTTTTTTTATAAAAATAAAATACTTCCAAAATGGAAGCAGAAAACAACAAACGTTATGACTGTTTTTACCTTAACAGGGTATTATAATTTTATCACGAAATGTAAAACGCTTTGAAGAAGACTTCTCCGGCTTCTTCTAAAGTATTATGTATGTATTCTTGATCAACATCTACAGCTGAGTTGATATAGCCGTGACCGATGTCTGTTTATATGCGAAAGTTATCTTGATGGAACTTGGCACAGATGCTTCTTTTTCGGATCGGATAGAATATATAGCTGCCATAGGAACGATCAGTAAAAAACTTTAAGCTTTAACTTCAAATTCTAAGTTCTAGCATTATCTTAACATGTTTTCTAAATTTCATTAAAATCGATGAAATCTTTCTTATATAGTTTCAAAATTAAATGTATGAATGTTTTACGTTTTTGTTTGAAAAAAAAAAACTGCAGAGTATGTATGTCGTCGAATCAACTTTTTTAAAATGTCTGTAAATAGCTTTTGTTTCTCGTCTTTAGCAGGTCAGATCAACTGTAATAAAAAGTCAACGAAATAACATATACATTTCACATAACATTTAAAATATGGGTCTAGATCAAGGTCGTTGATAATATGGCACGAAACTAGATATATACCAGATATAGTAGATATGATTAATACAGTTAATTGACAAGCCCCAGCACACCTGTGCTAACTGAAGAAAACCTAGAGCTTTAATAAATAAACTCATACAACAGCTCAATGCTCGTTTTGTATATTTATAGATTTAAGTACATAATATTTGTTTTTGTTTTTGTTTTAAATTCATTTGAATTTGTTGAATACGCGTTATTTTTATTTCTCTCTTTTGCTGACGTACTTTAAGTTACTAAAATTTGAGTAAAATAAGTATGTAAGTATAAATTACAGAAATTTGTTGTTTAATGTTTTTGCTGTCAATTGTTAATACACAATAATTTTTACAACTACAAGCGACATGATCTTTACAATAAAATTAACAACTGTGTTTAATTAAGAGCTTGAAGTGTGTGTAATTTGTGTCTAGTATTTGTATTTGTATTTGTGTTGAAAACATGTCAATGCTTATTTGTTTTCTTTTCTTTTTTGTTTTGTTAAACTTTATTTAATTAGTTGGTGTTGTAACTACATTTTACTGAATGTATATTTATTTGCATTGAATAACATTATTTCGTTGATCGTGCTAAAAGCTCTAAAAGTGCAGCAAAAATTCTCGATTAACTATTATAAGGTATACTTTAAAGACCTATCCGCATCAAATGTAATTCTGTTATCCAGCTCTTCTATGCTCAAGCCAATGCATAAAGTAACATTTATCAATACCATACTTATAATAAGTAGTATATGTATATAATATTTACCTGTGTATGGGTGTGTATGTGTGTGTGTGTTTGTATGATTTGCAAATCATATTATCAATGCTGTTCCAGTTTCCACTTTTGATACAATTTTTCGTTAGTATTTTCACTTTTCACAAATTTAGTTTTCATGGAACTCGAATTGTTTGAATTTCAATTCCACAAAATCTATCAAAATTGGCAACCAGAACACGCATTTATATCTACATTTAAGTGTGTGTTAGCAATAGCTCCTAAAACTATGCGATATTTTTTGTATTTAGGTACCATTTCTTTTATATAATTTGCTTGACTTTACGTTCGATTTCTAAAAACCTTGCATTCCCGATAAGTTTCTACCCTATAGCTATAGTACATACAAGTACGTGTGGTGTAATATAGTATCTTAAAGATTTTCAAAGCAAGCACATTTCGAATTGATGGCATTTTCTAATTTCAGTTTCTCTTCTATTTTACATACATATAAAGCGCTTTATGCGTGCTTTTTAATTAGTTAATAATTTATTAAGTTTTCATTATTTCTTTAAATTTCTCTCAAGCTCTATTTTGAATGTTATTTACGCTTATTAAATGCATTAAATTTCAGTAAGTATTTTTGTTTTATTTATTTTTACATTCAATTGTTGTGCTGGGCGGGTGTCAACAATTCAATGAGAGTTTTGAAAAAAAAAATATAGTATGTTAAAAAACATAAATATACCAATTGCACACACACCAAATACAAGAGTTATATATATAGTTGTTGTTTTTTTTTTGAATGCTCTTTGAGCATTGGCTGATCTTAAGATCTGTCGATCTTTTCGAATATATACTCAAGAAGCATTTTAGCTACGGCATGCCGAAGTTTTTTTGGATTTCGTTATTTTCAGTTTTATGTTTATGTGTATCTTTGGTAAATAAATATTTATATATGTGTATATGTATAATTATAATGTAATTGTATATATTGTAGTTTTTTGCTTGCTTTGAATTTTTCAATTTTGGACGTATTTTCAAGTATTTTATTTTTGGTAGTTTTGATGCAAGTAGAAAACACAGTTCGAAAATATACATATACCTAATATATATATATATATATATAATAATATATGTATTCATGTATGTATAATATAATGGTTTCGACTGGTTTTAGTTTATCCAGCTGGGTACTGCTTCATCTTGTTTATTTATTTTTTTTGTTTAATTCGTTTTTTAACGCATTTTGTAATATTTGTTTTTTAATTAGCTGTTTGAATTTTGGTTTCTAAGTGTAAATCGCTTGTTGTTGGTTATATTTTTTTGTTTTGTTTTTATTTTTTATTGTTTGTAAATTGCAATTTATATCTCAGACTCAGTTTGGAGTGTCTTGGATGTCTTGGTTGTTGGATGGATGGATACGTTTTACGTACAAACGTTCGTCAGCCGGTTTGCTGTTTAAACTTCTTTTTTAAACTTTGTACAAGATCTAGATCTTGTTATCATATCATATGTAATAGATTATCTTAAACATAAAAATTGAAATATATTCATTGCAATTATTGCTTCATTTTCCTTTTTTTTTAAACGTATAGTTCAAAAACTTGGACTAACGCAAGCCTTTCATTCTGTAATCAGTGTTCGGTTAAATGGGTTTTTTTTTTCACAAACATAGTCGCACAACCTTCAACATTGATAAATATGTTTACTTATAAGTCGAAAAACATAAAAAATAAAACATTTTTAAATATTGCACATATTGAAAAGCAAGCAATCAAATAAAACATAAACAAAATTTATAGCAAAAAGAAATTTATTTAAAATTTAAATATACAATATATAATTGAAGAAATTATAAATAGATCACATCAAAATAATACAATTTACATATCTACCACGTGAATGCGATATTTATTCATAAAGATATTGATACGCTTAAATCGCATAAACGCAGTTTTTATGGAATATATTATTATATACTAATATTGTATTGGTTTATAAATGCGCTAAACAGAATGTGAGCTCAATTAAGGGGGGGGCAAATTGCAGAGATATATATAGAAAAAATATTGCATGTCTCGTCAAACTTATATAAGTTTATATATGTATATATACAACTGATTAAATATAATAATAGATTTGATATAGTCCATAACAATAAAATATAAGCTCATAGTATAGTATTTTAACCAAGTCACATTGATATACAAAAGTATACATATATATATAATATAATTATTTTTAAAGTAAAGTTTCGTACACATACAAATATAAAAAACAATTGAACTAAACTATATAGGCAATCAATTAATCGGTACAAAAATATATATATATTTATAATCAATTGTGCTTTATCAAAAAGCCGCAAAAAACATCAATTCAAACTACAAAGAACTCAAACAAAAAATTGAATTAGAAAATCAAACAAAAACACACACATTTCAGAAACGAATTACGAATTACAATTAGAATTAGATTAATTTTCGGAACTACAACGCCTAAGGGTATATATCCAAAAGTGTTCGTGGTATTGCACACAGTTTGATGCAACTACGTGAACGCTTTTGCTTAGTTAAACATCCATTATATGCTGCGTTAGGGTATTAAGTTAGTTAATTGATAGTTGCATAGTTGTTGCAGCCATTTAGAAGCTTTTTTCAATTGCGATAGTGTGTGTTGAGAGAGTAAGTTTAAGCTGGCGTGTGATTGATTAATGCTCCGCATTGTTCGTTGCTGGACGATGTGTAACAACACTATCATCATTGTCTATGAAGAATGAGCCTACATTTTAGAAGGCCGTCGAGCGTCGATTGGCATAGCACTTTTTGCCATGACTGTTCGCATCCGCAGCGCCACTGGTTGCACGCAATCTGTGACAGGTCGTTGGAGTTGCAGTCGTTGTTGTGGTTGCAACTCCATTTGGGACCAACGTCGATTGCCTGCAATTAGTCCAACGCTGCAGTTGATGCGAACATTTTGGGTATAATCATTTGCGCGCCGATGTATTTAGCGATTCGCCACGGCTTCGCGACCGCGTCATGGAACTGCTCATCTCTGCAAGTATTTAAATAAATATATTAGTAAGAGTCGAGCACAAATCTAAGTCAAACATTTACCTTTGCTGATGCTGTTGCTCTTTTCAGCCGCCTTGTAAGCACGCATTGCTTTGCCGCGTTTGTCCAGCAACAGCTTATCCGCTCGCACAAAGATGCCGTGCTGTGGCTTGCACTGGAAATACTGTATACCCTTGACGGTGCCATCATTCTTGCCTGTGGGCGTGTCCAGCGCAACGCCTACCCAGGCGCCGGGCTGAAAGTGTGTGGTGCCTACAAAGCTGACAACACCGCTCGTATTATACGGACGTATAAGCACAGATTCGCCCACAACAATCCACTCGGGCAGCGTTATGTCCAGCTCCTTGCCATCATCTGTAAACAAAGTAGCAAAATATTGGTTAAAATGAATCTAGAAGGCCAAGCAATCGGAGTTTTTGAAATCTTGTGGCATACACACCTTCAACCTCTGTACTGCTGGACATGATGCTGGTGGCATTGACATCCAAATAGGCCGAGAGACCCTCCATTTTGGCCACAGAGGCGCGTTGATTGCTGCGTGTTAGTTGATTTGCATGGTTGTTGTTAAGGTTATTGTTGTTGTTGCAACTGTCATTGCCATTGTTTGGTATCTGCGTTGTGGACTTTTTTCGGCGCATTACTTTGCCAGCGGGCAGCTGCTCCTTGACAATGCCATCGCCCTCAAGCTGCAGTTCAGCTGGTTCGGTTGTCTCGTTTATATCGGAAGTGTCATGTTGCAGCGATTTATTGCCATTCTGATTGTCTGTGGCAAGATGCTCGGGTTCAGGAGTTAGCGATTGCTCCTGCACCTGCTCCTGTTCTGGTACCAACTGCTGTGGCAACTCTGGCGCTGGCAACAACTTGACACCAATATCGTTATTGTTATTGCTCTGCAGCTGTTGGCATTCATCATCGCTTTGTGCATCATCTTCTTTGTTCACTGGCTGCTCCAACGGATGTGTTAGCACCTGTTGCAGCTTCTTTGTTGACTCGCTTTCGTGCGTTTTGGCTTTGGGCATGTCCTTGAGGAAGGGATTGACACGTGCCTGGCGATTTGGCGGTGAGTTTGAATTGATGCGATCGAAATCTGTAAAGCACATAAGATATTTAATATGTTTTTCTTACAAAATTTAAAATCTTTGCGCTCACCTGGCGTCTCATCAATGCTCATGGAACGCATCGAGGTAATATCTTCATTGCTTAGATTATTGCAGGACACGGCCTGAGAGCCATAGCCGCTGCTGGTAGACGAGCTCATGCTGAGCGTGGTCAATCCAGTCAAATGCTTCATATTCGCATTGGCACTGGACGTATAACTCAAATAGCTTTGATTCGAATGGCTGCTCACATCCATAAAGGAGTCCATGGTCTTCGAGGCAGTCAATCGAGAGCGTGTGGCAAGACTTTTATTTTGTTGACGCTCCTGCTCATACTCGGCAGCATATTCCGAATCGCTGTAGCTATCCTCGGGCTCCTCATCCAGCGAACGATGTCCGCCCAGCGGCTCCTCGTGCAACGTCGTCATACGCATGCCCATCAATTTGCTGGTGGCTGGCGAGGCTGCATAAATATTTAAAAATAATGTTTTATTGGCGTTTCTTAAAAAAGTTAAGATATTAGAGTTTAGCAGTTGGGATTGTTTATTTATAACAGCTATACACAAACCACATACGTTTTGTTGGCGCAATTCTCAATGTGTTCAAGTTCAAATTGAGATTCAAAAATGTTGGACGCGCTGCATTCCACGGTTTGTTTAAGGAAGACAATGATTATGTTGTTATGTTTAGTTACAATGATGTATACAAACATTTGATGAGCGATTCAATTATAAACATAAACTCTAGCATTCTCGCTAACATACATTCCATCAACAAAAATAAAGTTAAGTAACAATTACTAAAACTAGTAACTAGGTCAACTAGTGATTAACTAAATGCGCTGCTTGTGCAATTCTCGTGCTGTGCGTGCCTTTGCTGTGAATGTTGCGCCAAATTGCAATTGAACACTGTGTGTGGTGTGCAATGAATGAACAAATGGATTCACACTGAGTTTTATGAGTGTATCAATCATATTTATGCATTAAACTTTATATATATAAGAACAGCAAAACAATCGCAGATACTATCGATAATATCAATTGTTGACTAACGGTAAAGTTTCTATCGGAAAAGCTTAAAAATATTATTGAAATCATAATTAATGAATAATATAAGTTTGATTGATCGAATTATTCTATGCGATTAGTCGAAACACCATTGATTGTAATTTTGTATAAATCGATCATCGAATAAATCGATTATTTCATACTTATTTGCATCTCTAGCTTGTACTTTCGATTACATCAATAATGTGCTCTCATAAGACATTTTTAAGTTCCTTAACTGTATATACTCTAAAATTTTACATGAAAATATAGAAAACTGTTGATGTTATCATCGATATGCTTTCCAATAGTGACTATAAAAGTTGTCGTTTGGAAACACTATCGATAGTTTATCAGCTCTAGTATATACTTGTGCATAAAAATGATGCTAAGGTGACAGCTAAGCTATTGAATTTTTGTCAGTGTACACGAATATGTTGGCACAATGATAAGTTTTGATATGGGTGTCGATTTTGGGTATGATATAGAAGTGATGAGGACGACAGCTAACGGTTTACCAGCAAACAGAACTACAACTAATACTAATTGTAAGACAACATTAGTAATTACCCCCTCCCTCTAAAAAAATGACACATAAATGGGAATTACATTTAGTTAACAAGTACATCAATTTCAAACAAATTTGTATTCGTATTATATTGGACAAGATGTGATTTGTCTAGCTGTGGCTGTTGTTTAGTGGATAATGACTGTAACAGTGAGGTGTGTGTATGAACAACAGACAAACTTAAACGCCAACTAACATTTAATGAATTTGTTTATCAATTATAGTATAAAGCGCTTTACAGGGCCAGCCTTTACCTGACAGTATAGAGCCTGTTTTTGAAATTGTTTTTTGTTTTTTTTTTTTTTATTTTGTTGAGAAAGCACAGAAAAGAGTACACATATATATGACATGTGATATTAAAAAAAATAGACATACATTTAAGTATAGTTTTTAGAAAACAGGAATATGATATATGTTCTTATTGTTTTGTTTCGAGTGTTGCATGATGTCAATTTATATGATAAGCTGATGAGATCTGATGAGTTCTGGTGAACACATAATGTGCACTGAACTCAGAGTCGTCTTCAGAACCGAGTAAGTGTTTTTATTATAGAAATTGTTGCTATTTTTTGTTGTTGCATTGAAGCAAAGCAAAGAAGTTAACAAATTTAAGCGGCATTTGCATTACTTAAATAAATGTTGCTTGCGTAAGCAAAAAATTAACAAATTGTAATATAAACAATTTGTATAAAGGATTTATCTTGTTATTAAAAATCTTATATTTGACATTTGGCATAGAAAATGTGTTTATAAAATACACAACAGCTACTAGTTAAAAATTACGCTAAATACTTGTTTCCAAAATTAGCACTAAATGCATTTTAGTTAATTTTTTCTTTAAAAAATATTGTATATATATAAACCAAAACGTTACGCATTAAAACAAAGATAAATCCCTTGCTCTAAGGCATGGCAGCAACTATGTTGCACTTTTTTTTTGGTTTTTATAATTAAAAGGAGTTGCTGCGCATAAGCATAAAGAATTTTTAAGGCTATAATTATTATTTTTTATGTAGTGATATAAAAACTTTTGGTTATATGTTTGGACGTTATAATACGTATTGAAATAGTTGCTCAAAATTAAGTGTGAGTTTTAAATAAAAGTTGTTAAATGGCCTGTTTTGGTTTCCACTTTTGGCAAGATATTTGGAAAGTGAATTTTTCTTAAGTAAAGCCGATTACACTTTTTAAGAATTTAAGAATATCGGCATTATCCATATTTTGAAGGAAAATATCGCACTGCTTCCATATGATATTGCATTTGATGTATCATCTTCATATCGGTATCGTCTTCAATATTATTATTATATATTTGAGAAAGGTGAATTTTTGTCAAGTGTTTCCATTCACACAAGGAAAGTAGAAAATATATCGATATTTTAATGGAAAACATATCGATATTTAAATGGAAAATATCGGCCTGCAACGATTTGCTTTATATTGCCTTTGATATATCGTCTTCATATCGATATCGTTTCAAAATATCAAATGTTAATCGAAAGAGTTGCGGGAGATTCACTTTTGTAAAACTTCGCCGAAAGTAGAAACCAGAACAGGTTTTTTTTCTCGCTATAATTATTCTAGTGGTATACACACCAATGCCAAAGGCTTTGCCTGGAGAGTCCTCGTTGCTGCCCTTGCCACCAAAGCTGTGGCGACTGCGTATAACGCCGCTTCCAGTGCCGCTAAGTGCTGCAATAAACAAATGTTAAATATGTATTTAAAAAGTCTTATTATTTATAATAAATATTTTAGCTAACCTGGTGTAAACTTGTTGCCCAGCGTCGTGTTGTTGAGATCCGCAAAGGACTCGGAGCGACCCACATTTAGCAGCGACTCCATCGAGGCATCGAAGCGCATGATCTGCATAAGTTTGTTTATGAGTTTCTTGTTTCATAAATTTGCGTATGCATATTTACAACAAATGTTATTTATCATGAATGAAAAGAATAGTTAAAACAAAAGTGTATAAACATAATGAAAATAAAAAACGTAAACTGGCAAATTTAAAGGCGCAACAGACACAACGGGGGGTATAGAAAATCAAAATACATTTATATAAAACACATAGAAGAGTAGAAAATTGCAAGTAGGGATGTAAATAATTCTAATTGAATCGATTGTGCTTCGATAATTTGTTAAAAGTATCGATTAATCGCTAATGGATAATTTTACAGGAAACCGTAAAGTATATCAATGTTTAGATTCAGACTTTCAATTCCGAAGAAAAAATTCGAATTGTTAGCTGTTCTGAATAACGCAAAACTATTGAATATTCGATTTGAAGAGATTTTCTTTTGAAACTGTGTAATGAAAGCTTTTCGAATATAACTTATCTTTAGGTTGCGTTTCTATTTCCACCATGTAAAAATATATATTTTTATTTAAATTTTTTGCTGTCCGAAGATCGATTGATTGAAATTTATCGATATTTACATCCCTACTAGAAAGCATAGTTTACAGTGTTTAAGGACATTGCACACAAATTACTTACACTCCCGGTGTTGGTGGTTTCTTTGACCGCCTTATGTGCGCAGTTAAAAGCATTTTTTTGTTTTTTTTTTATCACAACACACAGCAGATAAATATAGATAATGCCACATAGATAATACCAATATATAATTGCAGTTTGTAAGGCGCGCCAAATTTAGAGTTATATATTTTTTTTTTTGTTTTAGTTTTGTTAGTTTTTGTGTGCGGTGTGTATACAACATAATTTTTGTTGGGTTAGATTTTAGTTTTTTTGGTGAAAGCGCATAGAAAATGTGAAAAGAGAAAGAATTGCGTTTTTAGTCAAATATTTAAAATGTACAAGTTTAATTTTTAGCTGGCAGGTGAGCGGTGGCAAGGTGAAAGCACAAAAGGCACAAGGAATCTTTAGCTTATTCAGTTCATCACATACCTGAGAGAAGTTCGGCACACTGACGGTCTTACGCATCGACAGTGGCTGGCCATGCGCCGTTTCCAGCTCCTTGACGGCAACATTCTGGCGTAGTCGATCCAGAATCAATATGCTCTCCACAGCTGAAACGCCACGCGTGTATTTCTCTGTGGGAAGGTGAGCAGAAGCATTTAAGATCAGTATTTATTTACTAAATCATCAACTAATTACTTTTAGTCTTCTGTGAAAAAACTTCCAAAGCACATTTAAGTATCAAGCTAAATTAATCAATTTTAAAAGCTTGACTACATTAAAGATTGAACCAATTTAGTTTTACTCAACAATAGAAGAATATCTTTAACTAAGCTCTAAAAGCACATTAAAGCTTCAAGCAAAAATAATCAAGTCTAAAAGCTCGATTACAATTTTAAAACTATGTTAAATTATCCTTTTTACGTAATAATAAGTTTTATGTTCTGCTGGATTAATCCTAAGCTCAATTTCCACAACATTGAAGCACAAAATTTGTAGCAAAATGCTGTAGCTTACCGATATAAGTCTCGCCATCGCAGGCGGAACAATCATCGCCACTGGCAGCCAGCTGAGCAAGTGATTCGCGATCCTCTAGCTCCTCGGAGGCCTTGGGAATGTTAGAGACAACTTCGTAGGTGACGCCGCTCTGCCAGATGGCATTCTCGCCACGCACAAGTCGGAACTTCTTCAGCCGATCGGTAAGTGTTTGTCCCTTCTTGATATTAATGCTGAGCCGCTTGCGGAGCACCAGATCCATGGGAGCCGGATGCGATAGACGCACTGTGGTACGCAATATTAAATAGATGCGTTCGTTAGCTTCGGTCACACGATTCAGCGCCTGGCTGTCATGCATGGATGAATCCCAACTAGCCACACAGCAGACATCCTTATCCAAATGTTGTAAGATTTGCAGCGTATAGAACTTGTGGCCATGTTCCTTGGATAAAATGGAATTAATGCCCGATATGGACAACTCATCGTTGGTATTCTGTGCAGAGAGATCATCGCCATTAAGATTAAGGAAGAGCACGGGCACATGTGGCTCCATGCCAGATGGTGGCTCCCAGGAGGCGGGTGCACCGGGTATGCCCGAACCTGGTGCCGGCACCAGCACAGCATTACGCTCCTCGGTTAGCGATACCCACTGATGCACCAGGCTCAGTTCACGTTCACGTTCCTGTTCATTCTTCTCCTCCTTTTTGATGAGAGTTTGGATCTGCTGATCCAAGTACTGGCGACGGCGACCCAGCGCTTCGCTCCATTTCTCGCGCAGCACGGTGAGATCCTCTTCCTGGTAAGAGTCCAATGGGCGTTGTAATCGGGAACGCACCGTTACACTGCCAATGGCCACATTTACTATAGACTGACAGATGATGGGCAATGTGCCGGAGTTCTGTACCGGCTTTACCCGGACATTGACGCGACGCTGCTGACCCTGGCGCAGTTGATAGATGCCACCAGTGAGCACCTCATTGCGATTGGTTACCTCCACCGGGGAGTACTCTCCGTTATCGTTTAGCTCATGTATTTCTACCCAGAGTTCAATTTTGCGTGACAGTTCTGCCCAGCGATCGACCAGGGAACGTGCCTTTGCCTGCTGTTGCTCCACCTCCCAGCCCTTGGACTTGGAGAAGCCAGCGCTGCGATGACCCCACACCTCAATGGATAAGGCACCCTCAATGCAGTGCTCCAAGAACTCCTCATTGATGTTAACCGTGAAATCTTGTGTATGCTCAAACTTGAATATCATGTTCTGATCATGTGCTGTGGACTCTGCATTAATCACGGGCACAACCATCTCCTGGTGACCCCAGAAGGTATATTGGCAAAACACAAAGTTGGACAACGACAGTGGCAAACCGGAAGCGCATTTGATGGTAACACGACAGGTTATCTGATTGGCCATTGGATCCACCGGATCATCGTACTCATCTCGCGAATCAGCTGAGGAGGATTCGGATACAGATTCGCACATGCGATCCTGCGGCATTTGGCCAGCAATACGTTGAATCTCCACCTGCAAACGACCGGCCACTTCACCCTGCTGACTGATAATGGGCGTGTGATAGTCCAGCTTGACATCATGGAATAGCATCTCCAAATAGACATTGGCCACGCCTATTAGATTGTGATTCTCCTGCGACTCATAGAACGGATCCTGTGGCTTGCCATTCTCATCCTCCTGCAAAGGTAGTTAACAAAAAGCATTAATTTCGTTTTTCAAAACTTTAATGCAGTTGTAATTCTAGAATTTAGATTAAACTGGTGTGGTTTATGGAGGTGGGACTTATTATACCCTTGCAGAGGGTATTTTTATTGAATTAGGAAATTTATAAAAAAAAAATGGTTTCCAACACCATTAAGAATAAATATATGAACAATTTCATTTATATCGATTTGGCAGTATTTGTGAACATATAATTAATTTTGAAATGCATCAGTCATTTCATTAAAAAATTTAAGTTAAATGAAAGGTACATTTCATCCTATTGATAAATAAAAATGAATAATATTTTTCACTATCATTTATTTTTCAATTGGAAATTGTAAAGAACTAATACATTTTTCAATGTATTAGTCAATTCATTGAAATTTAAAAATGAAATGGTAATGAAAGGTATTTTTCATTATAATTATTAAATGCTAATGAACAAAATTTATCACTATCATTTATTTTTTTTTCTTTCTTATTATCCTAACTTCTTTCAAATCGAACAAAACTATTTTTTCATTACCATTAATTTTTTTTTAATGATATTGAATGATAATGCTTCTAGACACAACACTGATATATATGAACAACTTAATCCGATTTTCTTATAATTAATTATAAATTTGGTTAGCAACTCTGTAAGGGTATTATTTAAATCATTGGAGCCACGAAGATAGATTTACACTCTTATTAATTACCTTGTCGTCGAACTCATCATCTGAGAATGTCTCAATAAGGGGCTGTAGCATGGGGTTAATTGAATGCGTGTGCGAATTAGACGAGTACACATAAAGATTATGGTTAGTACAATAAAATAGACAAATGGAAAACAAAAAAAACAAGGATGATGCAGAATATGAATATTAGCACGCACCAGGCCATTGAGAACACGCTCCTTGTGCTCCTGATACATTTCGCGCATGTCAATCAGTTTATTCTCCAGTTTCTCCATGCTCCAGATTTGACTGCCTGAATTTGTGCGCTTGACGAGTATAGCCGGTTCGCTGACAAAGGCGCCACGCCGTCGATTTGGACTTAGATTTGCTGGCGGTATTTGCAAAGTAACTGAAAATTTGGTTTTCTTTTCCATTTCCTCGGCGAGAAAGTTTGCCTCCTGCACGAGAGAATTGGCGCGCATGATGTCTGTTTTAAGCTGCCCAAGGGAACGTCTAAACATTTCGTCACGCTCCTGCAGAAAAAAAGAAATTGCACATTTAAAAACTTTCAGCACGTTTACAAATTAGTTTAATAGCTTACCTGCGCCCATTTCTCGACGCGCATCTGTGAGGTGGGCGTATTGGGCGTTATTTTGCCCTTTCCCAAGGGATCATAGGGCGCATATGGTGCATAGGGCGTGCTGGGTGATAGAATATTGCGTAGTTGCTGGAATTGTCGCTCGTATTCCTGCCGCTGCTTCTCTAATGCCACCTGCTTGTCCTCCTCATGCTGACGTTCGAGTCGTGCAATGGCCGTCTGTATGGGATCATTGCTCATCTCATTCTGCATAATCTCATCGCGTGCAAAATTATAATCGATAAGCTGTGCAGGTGTTTGTGGCTCGGAGGCGCATAGATTGGCATTGTTGCCCACTCGCGGCGAGTTGACGCGGAAGAAATGATGATTACCCCAAAGTATACGATCGCCATTCTGCAGCGGCGTCTTCTCCAGCGCTGCAGAGCCGTTGACAAAGCAGCGTGCACCTTGCACGGGTGCCATAAACAATCCACTGTCCTCGATGGTAATCACACAGTGCTCCGGCTGTATGCCCAGTCCAGATAGCTGTATATCCGGCTGTTGTCCGCTTATGCTGCGGCCGCCAATTAATGTGCATTCCTATTGAATATATTATATAAATTAATATTGTTTCTAGTAAAAAATTGATAAAGAATCTATTTATCGTCTTGGTTTAGGTTTGTTCAAAAATAATACTTAATTGATTAAAATTTTGACTGAGAGAAATCAGGATTGAGAACAATTGACATTATTGCATTATTTATTTTATTGAAATTGAATAGGCACTGAGATTAAAGAGCACATTTCATTATAATTAACAGAGTAATGAAAATATTTAAATATTTCTCATTAAAATTAAAAAAGCAATAATGATAATGAAAAATAGTTTCATTAGAATTTAAAAAAACATGTCTTTAACAAAAATTACTCAAAACGATAATTTTAGAATTATTAAAAATCCTAGTTCCTGATTCACACAATTTCGGACTCTCACCTTTAGATAGTATACCAATAGCTCATTGAGGGACGGATCTGCATTTAAATTGACCAGGTAGTACTTGTTCTTCTCCACTTTAATGCCACTGGCCTGTACACTAATGCCCATTTGCTCGAGGGCCTGCTGTCGCTCATTTTGTATGCGCTCTGTTTTAACCAGTTTCTCTTCCCACGTTTGCGATATTTGCTTCATTAGATTCTCGCTCTCGGCCAGCTTATCCTGGACATCACCCACAGGCGAACCTGTGGCATGCTTTAACATGCTGCGCAGCGTTTCCACCTCATGACGCAGTTCGCGTATAATGCGTGCATTGGGATCTTCATTGACCACAGCATGATTGACAATACGCTTGGCACGATCCGCATAGCGTAGCGTTGACAGCGTCTCCTCATAATTGTCCGCTGAGGGTGAAATGGTGGCCACCATGACTGTTCTGGAATTGCCGCCGAGATTATCTTTAAGCAGCCAGGTCAGCACCGAATCACGATAGGGCACAAATTTGTCATTGCCGGCTTTTTTGCCATTCGTTTGATCGGCCAGCTTGGAGATGACCAGACCCAGTGTTGTCAGGGATCTGCAAAAGTGGGAAACGGGGTATTAGTAAAGAGTAAACTAAAAACAGTAAACACTCACTTGTTAATATTGGAACCCTCCTTGAGGCGATCCCCAACAGCACCCGTTTTAACAGCACGCTCGGAGCCTGCCAAATCGACGAGCGACATGCGTGAGACCTTCTCGCCGCTAACCCCGGTTGCCTGATCGGTGAGTATCTGTGTGAGAACGACGGAGAAGACGGCATGGGAGCGCGAGGATTCGGCATTCATATTGGTGGCAGCAACAGTACGCGATTTATTGCCCTCGGTCATCAGGTTATCAATATCCAGATAGTCTGTAACTGCCAGCTGGGAGAGTCCATCCACATAGGGTCCAAGCACATTATGCTCACGCACTTTAAGCGTTTGTTTGTTCGGCTTGGGATCAAGCAAATCATGCACTTTCTCATTATATATTTCCATATAGGACACCTCCACTTTGTACATTAGTTCCGGTGTGGATTTATTTGCAATGGCCGAAAAGAGCTTGTCACAGAGTCGCGGTATAATGCCCTTGTTCTCCTGTGAGCCCATCATTGTATATGATTTGCCAGAGCCTGTTGAGTCATAAGCGTGTGTTAATTAACCAATTTGTATTTATGTATATATAATAAGAAAGACTTACCTGTCTGGCCGTAGGCGAATATGCATGCATTATAGCCCTCAAAGGCATTATCCAGTATATCACGTCCCACGCAATCGAAAACCGTCTCCTGTGACGCAAAGCCCTCATCTTCAGCGTTAAGCGAGTAGAAACAATGATCGAATGCAAATGTCTTTGGTTGTTTTCTGCGTGAATCAGAAACGGAATAAGAAACAGAAATTAAAATTAAAATCAGAAACCGAATCAGAATTAGAATTCAGTTAAAATTCTTAAACGGTGTTTAGACGCTGCAATTCTGCGAGATCTTTTTTCAATATATGTCATCGCTTTAAAGTTTAAGCTTTAACGAGCAATTTGGTTTATTTTAAAAGATGCTTAGAAATGTTTTCTTCTTTTAATCTGGCTTATAGTCGAGCATTCAACCCAGTTTTAATAGCTTACCTGTCCATTTTTTCCAGCGAGGGCGGATTTTGCAAAATTGTTTGCTGTTTGTCCATTTCGACGATGCATTTTGTACCCAATTCGATTTCTGTAAAAAAGAGAGAAAGCGAGAGACGAATGTAATGCATATATTATTTAAGTGCATGTATGATATGATTTGAGTTATTTCAGTACAAGGTTGATAACAAGTTCAGAATATCAACGGCTAAATATATATATACTATATATGCATATATGATAGATACAAATATATACAATTCTACAAGGCGTTTGTCAGTAGCTTTCGTACATAAGTGCGAAAATAACAAAACACATACATATATACATATGCATTGTATAATCAAGGCGATAAATGAGTATATATATAAGTACTGTATGCAAGCATGGCAAGTCCAATGCTATAGCTTAATCTTAATGCACATTTAATGTACAATAAAAACAAAAAACAAAAACGCGAACCTTTCAAACAATTGTAATTTCGAAATAATAAAAAAATATAAATTCAATTATTGCCCCCAAAACGTGCAGCGCAATAAATATTTGGCCCTGAAATATTTTACAACTTACAGCTAAAAACGAACCGCAATAAAACCAAAAACGTTCAAAATGTTCTAGCTAGAAAAAAATGTCGAATTATTTGTGCCCTTTGTCCCATTGTCCTTTGCATGTCAAAATGGCAAAGTGCAAACAAAGGACGGGTCTATAGCAGGACCTAGCAAAAGGCACAGAGTCAGCTTAGGCAGGCAGGCTAACAGCAGCTATCAATACAGTGAAGCCTCTTGAAGTTGTTCAATTTTAGCAGTTAAGTCCGTTTTTCTATGTTAACTACAGCAGGCGTTATAGTCAAGTCTTGCCGTAGCAGCAACTTTATAAACTAAAGAGACCAAATTTGGTATGCAAAACAAGTTTGACTCACATTTTTAGTATTTTTAACAAACTCCTCCGCAATTCAAATCAAAATCAAATGTGCTCATCATTTATAAAAGTACATACATGAATTTTAAAACGTGCTTTCTATTTATTTAGTCTAAAACTAAAACCAAAAAAGTAAAAAACTTTAACAATAGAAATGTTCAAGTGTAGCGTAATTGTTAGCGTATTTATGGGAAAAGCAAGATTTTGAAGTTTATTTGTTTTAACTTTAACATGTTAATTACTCTAAATGCATTTTCCATTTACATGTTCGAAATACTCGAATTACTTTTGACATTACTTCATGGTCCTTGTTCATTGAAATTGATATTTAAAAAATACAAAAGAACTTTGTTTTTTCGCTTGACGCCAAAAGTACTAAGATTTTTCTTATTTTTAGGAAATTTTCTTTTCTGAGAAACTTTTCTTTCAAATTTGACATATTCACATATATTGTATATTTTATTATTATATTTTAACGATAACAAAAAGTATCTTGAAGCGTTCTTGCTAAGCAGACAGATTAAGTTGACGGATAAGGCTTAGTTGATTCTTTTTAAGGATTTAAAAAATATAGGCATTTCCGGAAAAAGGTTCACCAGCGCCCAAAACTTCAAAGTCATTACCTATTACCTATTACTTCTGAATTATATGCTTTAATTGATGTAAATTGTTAGATATTGATGAAATCTAACAATTTACAATCCAGTTCAATAACTATAATGAGCAAATCGATTGCAATCTGGAAAAATCGCTTTTTGGTCTTATGTTGATCATTTTTAGACCGTTTTCTCTTTAAATTTACGTTGTCAAATGAGATGATACTTGATGAAAGCAATTTCATAAGCATTTAATAACAACAACCACTAACTAACAAATATGATAAGCGATCAATTTAACCAAGCTTAGATGTTAATATTCAAGTGCAAAGTCAATGGAAATCTTGTAACGTTCGCGATGTAACGTTCGCGATAGTTGTAAATTTTAAAAAGAAAAAAACTATCCGAATTATTTCAAAATGATAAATAAATATTGAAAACTACATTATTTCTTTATAGTTGCAAATTATTTTCCATTAAATATTTCATTCAAATGACTTCTTAATTTTTCCAGATACTCTCAAACAAAACTCTATATTTTGTAACGCGATCGCTGGTTTTTGTTAAGTGTTCTGAAAACGTTAAAGCTATCGAATTTGAAAAATAGTGCACCCAAAATGCAGTTAAACCGCAAAAAAAAAAAATTTTTTAAAATATGTTTTTGCTATTTTATTTTGAATGTAAATGCTTACGAATGTAACGTTTGCGATCATGGAAATGCCCATATACGATATAGTGAATATTCGATAATTTTATGAAAATATCAATCTGCTTCGACATAACAAAAAAGTAAATAAACAATCATATAAATTACAATTCCCCTATGCGTAATCAGTAAGGCGAGTGGCTCTCTTTAGTGAGGATTCACTGTGGCATTTGCAGGTACACATTTTACATGGCACATGTTTGCATTTGTGGCCAGCTCCTGGCTTTGGATACACACTTCCGCTGCGATTCGCATTGCAAAACTAAATCCAACGTGACATGGACATGGACATGGGCATGCTCAAAAGGGGCATCAAAGAGGGGCAAAAGGGCAAAAAGCAGAAAGCAACATAAAACACACAGAACGCAATCAAGAAATTGAGTAATTGAGAAAGCTGAGTAAGCTGAGAGAAGCCACAAAGGACACACATTCACAATCCTAAATGGCCATCAATATCAACAACAAGGCGTGCCACATAAATAATTTTGATACTTTGCCCCCAATTTGTGGTTAGGTTTTAGGATTTCGGGCCAAGTTCTGCTCAGTTTGAGCTTGAATTGTATCTGTAGCTGTAACTGTTTATAGCTGTTGATTTGTGTATGTCTGCGCCATAACCTTAAAGTGTTTTCTGCTCAGTTTGGCATTATGCATTGTTTGAAATGTTGAAATTAACATATACAGACAAACATAAAGAGATACAGACACACAGACAGAGACATTAGATGGCTTGCTTGTAGCTGGTCAGCAGGGAAAACAGGTTAAGCTTTTTGGTTAGCTTTCAAGCTGAATGTGACTTCATTTCGAACGGCTGTTTGCTTTATTTGTGTGTTTGTTGTGTCTGTTTTCTGTTTATATAGTTTTCATTTTACGCTTTGTGACTTCCAAGAGGTCGTCAGCAATATATATATATATATATCTATGTTGTTATAATGGCCCAAATATGGAACGATGCGTAAGATGTCATCAAATATTGTTAGCGGGAAATTGAAATTGACTAAGAAGCGTATTACGTATATAACTAACTGTATAACACATATAATATAGCTATATCAGGCATTATCAGCGCTGTGATAACATTCCCCCATTTGTTGCCAGCAGACACATGCTTATCAATTGTACATTCAACAACAAACACTCACAAAGCGAACAGCGAATCAAGTGAATCAAGCATAACAAACGAATCACAAAAAGTTATCTTTCGAGTGACGAAAATATCTAACCAGAAAAGTTGTTCATACAAAAAAGTAGAAGATATAGTCGCCCGATTTTGATTAAAGTTAAATAGTCTATATAAACTATAAAAATATCTGCAATTTTTGAGTTTTTTCAAAAAATCTGTAAAAACAGTAAAGTTTTTTATACAAAAACTGATTTTTCAATTTTACGTTGTTTACAGGCCTGTTCCTATTTCCACTTTCGCTAACATTTAACGGAATTCAAATCACTTTAAATGATTTGATTTCAGAACTGTTTTAGTTTCCACTTTGATTTGAAATCACTTGAAATATTTCAAATTTACATTTATTGCCTTTTACAGATAAGTATGAATACCTCTCATTTCACTTTTTCAAAAGCACTACTTTTCAAACCGAATTTTCCATCGATATTCGGAATTGAGAATACTTAATAATTCCGATTCCGAATGTTTGCATCGGAATCGGAAATGGGAACAGTGGTTGAGCTATTGAATGCAAGTGAATCCAATCCGCAAAATCGTACAAAATGTGAAAATGAGAACGTTTAAGTGAAAATCACAGGCCTGTCTAGCTTAGCATTAAAAGAGCACAAAACATAACCAAAATAATGTTTTTGGCAGATGAAAACAGCTCAAAAAGCAATCTTAAATAACAAATGGAAACAGACTCAAAAGGAATATATAAAATAACAAATGGAAAGAGCGCAAAAAGGAACATATTCAGAAAAGAAACATGCGAATAAAGCACGAAACATGTGCGAAATAAAAGTAAATGGCAAATGACTTCCACTTGACGCCACACACAACACAACACAACACAACAAAACAAAACACACACAACACAACGCAGAGGGGCATAAATTGACCCCGTTTTGGCGCTCTCTGCTGCTGCTCCTTCTCCTTCTCCTGCTTCTCCTGCTGCTACCTCTGCCCACATTTCCGCTGTGCTGTGTTGTGTGTGAGTCACGTAGAAGAGTCGAGTCGAGTTGAGTCAAGTCAAATGAATGATGATCGTCGTTGACATTGGAAGTGGAAATGGAAATGCAATTGGAATTGAAATTGGAAACAGCGTTTTACGTTTACTTTATACTATATCTTTTGACTTTACTTTTTAATCTTTGTGCTTTATTCTTGATTTCTTTGTGCTGCACTTTTGTTGCAACACGTAACACTTGACGCTGGATTTCACCTTACAACATGCAACGAGCCACAATAGAAAACGTTTAATTAGCTACAGCGTCAGTTTGTCAGTCAGTCATTCAGTCATTCCGTCAATTTGCAAGGCTATCAACGCTAAATAAAAACTTGCTGGCGTTGCATTGAAAAACGAGGCGACCTTTTCTTACCAACAAAAAGGAAACACAATTTGCATGCAAAACAAGAAGAAGCAACCTAAGAACCTAAAAAACAACAACAACAAAGCAAGCATTTATGCAAATTTTTAGTTATACCCCCAAAAAATATGTATATAAAACACACATTTTGCTGACTTGTGCATTATTTATTGATTGCAAGTCAAACAAAAGAAACTGAAACAGAAACAGCTCCCAGCAGAAAACACTGCAACATTGCTGCAGTGTTGAAACCTGAAAGAGAATCAGATTCAGTTTGTTTTTCAAATTTAAACAATAGAAATTTAAACTTTAGTTAGGAGATAACATTAGCTTAAAGACTAGGATCGAGGTATATACAAAGCTGTTTCCGTTTTCGAAAGCTTTTCATTGCGAATCGTTTTTGATTTTGTGTTTCTGTTTTCGAATGATATATTTTTTAGTAATAAGTTTCAATACTTCTCATTCCACTGTCTGAAAAGCAAAACTTTTTATTCTGAATCTTCCAACAATATTCGGATTTCAGAAAAGCTAAAAATTTCTATTCCACAAGTTTTGATGGGAATTGGAAATGGGAACATAGCTGATAATATTCAGACCTGTTTCCGAACCATTTTTGAATTTGTGTTTCTGTTTTCGTATAAAAAAGCAATCGTTCTTTCTTTTCAAAAATAACTTCGAAAACTTCTCTTTTCCCGATTTAAAAAAACTGTAAGCTCAGATTTCCATCGATATGCGCAAATCAGCATAACAAGTTTTTTCGATATGCAAAAAATTACCCAAATCATTTCTAAATTAGTTGAAAAACTTAAGAAAATTGGGTTGAGGAATTTGTTTTTTTTTTAATTTCGTGACAATTACTATCAGACCTGTTCCGAATTCGTATTCCGTTCGAAGTTTGCGGCAACTGAATTACTTGCTGTTCTGAAGTACTCAAAACGTAAAACGTTTACGTTTTTAAAAAGTTTTACTTTTTTGTCTGCGGAATGAAAAGTAATTGTCAGATTACACACAGAATTCAAAAAACGAGTTCTTAAAAAAACTTTTCTTATATTCTTCATTGTATTTGGAAAACAATAAGTCAATTTATTCATTAGATTAAAGACAATTAACATTTATAGTATTAAATTGTAAAACTGTCTGTAAAACAGAAACGAAAACGTGCAAGCAAACGTAGCTGATCCCGATTCAGCAATGTCTACTAGATGACCGCTAAATAGACTTTTTACTATGAAAACGCGGTTTCGAAAAAGAAAAAAGGAACCATTTTGATCGGAAATCAGAACAGTAATTCGTAAATCGTTCAGAATTCATTAGTTTTTACTTTTCAAAAACGTACTGAATTCGGAACGAATCGGATGGCTGAAAACTTTTCGCAACGCAGGCAAAAAAAAAAAACAAAACTTGGAAAAACGTAAAAGTTTTCGACGTTTTGAGTAATTCAGAACAACAAACAATTCCGTTTGCGCAAATTACGAATGGCATCGGAATTGAGAACGAGCTCGAAATATTACACTTATTAAAGGTTTATCCAATCCTTAAGATATTAGAAACGGCGGGAAAACCCCCATCCAAACACATAGTTCTAATCTAGCGTGTGATATTTGTTATCTCATTGTAGTTTTTGTTGTCGTAATTGTTGTAGTTGTTGTGATTGTACTACTTGTAGTTGTACTCACCTCGTCGATTGAAGGGTCGCACCCGCACAGCAACTTTGATCTTATCACTTGACATGATGAAGCAGGCTGATCTATCTATCTCTCTTTATTATACAGCTATCTCTTTCTGTGCGTGTGTGTGTGTTTGTGTGGGTGTGTGATTCATGCACCCAACTCACACACACAACAAAAAGGGATATAAATGGGACGGTATAGTCGCGCTCTTGTTATTGTTGTTGTTGTTGGACTGATTATCCAGTTTTGTGTCCGTCGAGAATTCTCAGTGTGTGGCACGCAAGGTGACTCACAAAGGGGAGGGAGGTGGCAGGTTCCGAAATTTTAGTGCGAGCGTTGTTGTTGTTGTTTCAATTAGCGCCACGCACACGCCTAACGGTGCTTGTTGTAGTTGTAGTTGTAGTTGTAGGGGGGTGGCGGGTGTTAAGCTTATTTCCAATTCATTCTTGACTTTAGTTATTTATTATACACACACACACATACTTATACATACACACACTTCTATACACACAGCGAGCTTTTGTTATTGTTGCTCTTTTGTGTTGGAATTTTCTTTATTTGCTTTTATTATTTTTGGGGCAATGTATGCTGCTTCAATATTTGCTTAAAATTAGTACGTTGTTGCCCAATTAAGATTATTGCGTTTGTCCTTTTTGCTTTGTAAATAAAACAACAACAATAACTCACACACACACACACACACTCGCGCACACAATTTTATACACAGCGTCGTCGCCTTTTGGCAAGGAAGTAGACAAAAAGAAAAGGGGCGCAAAAACGTCTGCTCTCTTCTGGCCCCCCTTGCGTTTTATGACTGTGACTTCGTTTGGAGAATCGATTTTTATGGCTCTTTTTTCTTTTCCAAGTTGAAGCTGCTTTTAATTCTAATGCTGCGCAGTTTTCGCTTTGCTTCTGCTTTCTTAATTGCACCGTTTTTATTTATCGTTTGCGCGTCGTTTTGTTTTTATTTGTTGCTTTGAGTTTTTATCTAATTTTATTGCGATTTTATTTTTCGCGTCGTTTCACTTTAATTTTGCTATTTTATAATGATTTTGCTCGACCTGCTATGACTTGCCGATAACAATAACGATTGGCATTTGCTGGCTGCACAGCAACCCTGTGCAGCAGGTGCTGCCACTTGACTTGAGTGTGACCAAATGTGTTTCAAATGTTAGGCGGCAGCGTTGCCAGCTGGCTGCAATTTGTGCAGCGGCATTTTGAAATTTTGAAATTGATTTGTTTTGATTGCGCCATTTTTAAATGTTTGCTTTGCTTGCGCCATTCTCAAATGTTTGTTTCATTGTAGTTTTGAAAGTTTTAAACACAACAGCTAATATTATAACTATGATTGATAAGGTACTGTAGTTATACTTTAAGCAATGCTACTTGCAACTGTTTTATCAACTTAAGCGGTTTTTTTGGAAGTAATCTAAATAATTACTTATCTGTTTAGGTGGGTTAGGAATAGGGTAAGGGATATTATCATGTCCCGATCCCGAAACCGTATCGAAATTTCAATATTTGTTTATTTATGAAGGACATTTTAAATATGTTTTCCTGTTTCTGCTTTTATCTACATTTACATGTTCTTTTAATATGTCACTAAATTTTTATACAGTTAAAATACCGTAATTACAGGATACAAATTCAGAATTGCATCTTTTTTGTAATGCAATAAAATGCTGTTTACATACTTAACAAAACAAACAAATTTTAGGAACTCAAAAGAAATGTCGCGACCAGAGCGAAATTTCGGGACCGTGGGAAAGTTCGGGGTAGCCTAAAACCAACCCGCAGGCCTCCGTGATTTTGAAATTTGTAGCGTTCTTGCACAACCCTCAGAATTTTTCGGAGCTGGCAGAGCTGCTGTCCCGATTCCAGCTGTACTTATAACTTTATAAAGGCTGCTTATTAAATGAAAAATAACAAAAGTAAGTATTTAGGCCGCACCTAAAATAAGAGTGCGGAAATAGCACCTATAACCCGTTATTAAGGCAGTGCATTGAACGCATCTTTCAATGAGAATTCAGAACGGCAGGCTCACCTTGTGACGTACTTTTTGAGTAATAATCAGGCTCGGAAATGCATATGCCGGGTAATTGTGATCGAAAATGACAACAAATGGTTGCGTTATATGAAAAACGTTGACAAGAAACCTGAAAAAACGTTTTGCCCATCGCCTTTTGTTTTGATGGCGTTGATGAAGCGTTATGGTTGTTGTTGTTGTTGTTGTTATTGTTATTGTTGTTGTTATTGCTGTCGCTCAATATCTTGCAGCGACAGCGGGGCGACTGATGCTAATGCTGCTGTTGGTGCTGCTGCTGCTGTTACTGCTACCTGTTCACGTGCTGCTGCTGCTGCTGCTGCGGCTTGCTTCGATCTCAAAGTCTGCGAGTTTATAAATGTTCAAGACGAGACGCAGGGCGCAGCAGTTTCTCGGTAAACCTCAGACGTGCGCAACCCAAGCAAAAATTAAGCGAATTTAGATTAAGTTTTAATGTTGGTTTTTTCTGAACTGTTTTTACTTCATTTTTTTCTTGTGTTCAAAGACAACCGAATGCTCCGTTCAAATAAATAAAGTGAAGACATCATAGATAAACGAAATAAAGTCTTTCAAAAAGGTGTTGAAACATTAAACCTAAAACTGACTACAATAAATTTCTCATATTGGTTTTAAAACGAAATACGTGTTCTGGTGTTTTAAGATTATTAAAAATATACAGGCTTAGAGGAAGTATTATATACTTGCATCTCTATTAAGTGATCTTTCAAAAGTGTTGAAACATTAAACTTAAAATTGATTACCATAAATTTCTCGTATCGGATTTCGAACGAAATACGTGTTTCTTTACGTAAAAGTAAGTTCAATTGTTCCGGTGTTTTAAGATTATTAAAAATACATATGTATAGAGAAGTACTACCTATCCGTGTTGTGTTTGATTTTTAAACAGAAATAAATATATACTTATAATAAATATATATATATATATTCGAACTTAAGAGAAGCATTATCTATCTCTACAAAGTTACAAACAAAATAATAATCCTCTAATATTTATAAATAAATAAACGCTAAACATGTCAATAAATATATAATTAAATAACAAATATGTTTAAAATTAATATATACCAAACATATGTATATATACTATGTTTAAAGAAGTTTTACCAGTCTTCAAAATGTGCTCAATTTACAAACAATAAAGTACCCATAAACCAGAGTAAACTTAATGCATAAAATATGAATATAGGACGACCTTGATGCATAATCTGCACAGCTTTATAACAATGTGAATAATACTAATACTTGAATCGATACCATTATTAACGCACATATAAAAATACAAAAAAAAAAAACTTGAATGCAACAAACATGTTACCAAAATTAACTGCCAAATATGATTACAAAACCTTTGTTTGTTTATAAATATATATATATATATATTTTATTTGCCAAAAATGGGCATTAATGAAACGGATGCCACCAAAGGTGAAGGCGCCGGCTCATTTGCATGGAATATTATAACCAAAAAAAGAGATGCAAAAGCCAAAGGCGGTTTGCCCTTGAAATGGTTTCATCGAAGAGATCAATTAACTAACCAGCTATGGAAACCAGCCTGGCATATAAAACTTACAACAAAAACCATGTCAGACTGCATAAGTATATCGCGTCGTACATATCTATATGTATTTCTGTATATAATATGTTTTTTTCTGGGGAGATTTGAATTTTGTTTTTTGCACATGTCGCACGCTCGTATAATTTGCAAAACCCCTTAGGGTAATCATTTTTTTTAAAAGTACCCCGGCACATTACCAAATCTTTAGCAGCTGAGCAAATAATAATATTTGAAATGCTGAAACGGGATAAGTATTGACCATTCATTATTGAATAATTGATAATTATCAAGAAATTTATAATTAGACAGTACAGAGAAAAAGCGCTTAAAAAAAGAAAAAAAAAACAATAAATCAAGGTTCTCACACACAAAATGATTTCTAATTTTAATAAAGTAGAACATTTATTGCAAACTACTTAAAAGAAAATAATTTTCAACAATTTTCAAACAAGATTTCTTTAAACAATTAAAAAGATTTCATATACGAATGTCATAATGGCTTGATAAACAGACTCTAAGCTTTGTTTATGTTATTATAAAAAAAATCTTTTGGCTGTTCAAGCTTACAATCAATAAACAATTGAGATTTCATGAAGCAGTCACAGTCAGGGCTTTGAGGCATAAATTGGCAAGTACGAATTTTGACAGAAACACCCAATAAACCTTCAAGTGACTTGTGATTTTATTTTGTTTTCTAAATTTTTATATACATTTTTTTTTTTTTTTGCTTTGTGCCTTAAACTAATCCGCTGCAATATAAGTAGATATATATAAGTCTGACGTACATCGTCATGAGCATTGACATTGAAGCGCACTTACGCCTAAAAAAAAAAAATAAAAAATACTTGGTAAGAGAGGTAATTGATGTTTGAACTTGATTTGTTTGACTGAAACCCGTTCGATCTATGGGCCATTGTCATGAACAAATACATTTTCGGGTGCGACACGTGAACACCTTTTAATAAGCAGGCATTTATTATATTTCAACTACTATGCGGGTCTTATATTAAGCGAAGAGAGTTGTAGAAATTACTTAGTTTAATGGATAAACGAATTAATGGGTCATTTCTATAAAAATAAGCAAACAGTCAATTCTCTGTTTAACTGCCTAAAAACACAACTTATTCACTTGATTTTTGTTGTTGTTGGATAGGTTGAAAAGAGGAGTGTGAATATAATTATTATTCTTATGTTTAGCTTCTAAGATAGGTAAAAACCAACTAACGCTTTCAGCCAATCCCAAAGAAGCAACATCTCTCCGTCTCTTAATTTGCAAAAAAAAGGCACAAAAAACAGAAGAGAAGAGAGCAGATAGAAGATAGAATGCAGAGAGTTGCACAGCAGCAACACAGTGCAAAATACAATGTGCGTTGCCCAACACTGGCTTATTCATTCTTTTCTCCTTACTTAAATAATGTTTGGAGTGTATGAATTTAAGCTAAAGGGCGAACACTATTATATATTTAGAAGAAAATATTCTCTATTTTGTAGGAAATTTGTTGATGTTTTTGTCAATTTTCTACGAATCTATACCAAACAATTCCATACAACTCTAATAATGGGGTTCCCTACAGTAACAGCACTTTCAGTTAATGATTGTCAACAGTTCCGGTGGGAAGTTTGAGCGTTAAGTGTGTCTTACTAAGTACAACTGACATAAATATATTGCCCACTAATTGTATTTGCACATGCCCTAAACAAAAGTGGCTTAAATAAAAAACAGTTAACGCTTGTAATGACACCTTTTGAGTGGCACAATAGTCATAGTACTCATATTAGCCATAACATTGACAATGCTCTTATTCATTGTCATACATATATTTATATTGTGACTACTTTCAGTTAGACAGCCGCTTGAACGCGGTCATGATTCGATACGGATATGGATTAGCTATAGCTCTGATGCTGAGCCTGCTCTATCTAAACATCATTAATGCTGAACTAAATGATTCCACGCATCGACTTCATCAATATCATCAGAGCTATAGCATATTCAATGGCACCAGTCTATGGTCTCTGGAAGTGGCTGTCTCTGCTGGGGAAGATGTCACAAAGACTGACAGTTATAAAGCTCTGCTGGGACGCAGCTCAGTCATCTATGGGCTAACAGAAGTGGCCAATATGAGCAATGTGAATGCATTATGTCATTCCCAATTGAAGCATGTGCAGCGCGGGATACTCAGCAAACAGCCTTGGGCTATAAAAGGTGTGTATTCAGCTGTTGAGTGTTTTTAAAGTTAATTACAACAATTTGACTAATTTACAACATACAATTTAGTAGCATCATTTTGATGACCAATTAAGATCTTAACACTTGTCGGCCTATGGTCTAATACCAACATACATAATTGACTTAGCGCAAGTTAACTCTGCATGTATATATTTTGTTTTTGCTTATTGCTAAGTATCGCCAATCTGTCGCCTTGCCAATGACAAAATTGGAACAGAGGTCTATATATAAGTGGAAACTGATTAAGCCTTATCAAATAAGATGAAATTAACATAAAAAAGCTCATTCTGTGCACAACTAATTAGTCTAATCTTGCTTTTGCAGTACTTGATGCCTCGGGCAGCAAATCCTCCGGCTTTGTGTTTGGTCAGAACTACTGGCTGGGCAGTCGGGAGGTCTGCCAAAGCATACAACGACCCATAGGCGTAACGCTCTCCAAGAACTATGACAGAGTTATGCACTATGGATTGATAACACAGCAAGCGCCTTTTGACATGGACTATCGTGTGATCTACTTGCGGCACAGCTCACCTTATCAGGTGGAAATAAAGCTAATGTCAGAGCAGGTTATACACGTAGGCCTGTGCCTGCCCAGCGCCTGTCAGTCAGAGGAGATCAAACAACTAACCACAGATTATGCAGCAGGCAGTTTTAGTGACAATGACATCTTTGAGATGCAACCGGAAGTGCTCTATATGAAGGATCTTAAGCTACGCGATGTGTTCTATGAGAGACTAAGCTTCAAGCTGGTTGTTGCCACCATACTTACCACCTGTGCCTTTATGCTGTGCGCCCAGCAGCTGCGTGCTGCCAAGCAGCTGCCCTCGGAGGGTCAAGAGGATGCAGCAGGTCTGGCGCCTGTGGAATCGGAACTGTGGCGAGTGTTGCACTCGTTGCTCAAGTGGCAGCCACTGGAACACTTTGTCAGCTGCTATGATGTATCCAGCAATTGGCGTAAGATTTGTGCGACACGGGAGAGCAACTCCACGGAGATACCACTGCTCAATGGACTGCGTTCTGTGTGTGCTGTTTGGATTTTAATATTCCATGTGGTGTGGTTCATGTACTACACGGTGCATAATAAAACTGTGCTCATTTCCTATGCGGAACAGGCTTTCTTTCAGTATGTTTCCTCGGCGCCTTTGTTGGTTGATGTCTTTTTTACCATCAGGTGAGTTTGAATGAGAGTTACCCAATGAACGCCTTCTAATCCTAGTCTTTTCTCAGCGGCTTTTTGCAGACCTACAATTTTATGCGCAATATGAAACAATTGGATGCAGTGCGTCAGAATGGCTTGTTCGACAATGTCAAGCTCTTTGGCAAGCTACTCTTCCATCGCTATCTGCGCCTGGGTCCACTTTATCTCATTGTCATGGGCAGCGTGGATTTGGTCTTTGCCTATATAGGTGATACTTCGGTTTATCATATTAATGAACGCTTCGATGAGCTGTGCACGCAGCATTGGTGGCGTAATCTGCTCTTTATACAGAATCTCTTTGATCATCGGGATATGTGCGTTAACTGGAGCTGGAGTTTGGCCTGTGATATGCAGTTCTTTGTGCTGGCAAATGCGGTCCTGTTTCTTTATGCCAAGTAAATATAAAAACTTGTAAAGCAATCCTTTTCTAATGCTAAACTATTCACAGGCGCCCCAAGCTGGCCAAAATAGTGGCCGTTACTGCCTTATTGGCCACCATCAGCTGGTCCTATGGCATGGGCATCAACTACAAATTTGAGTTCTCCTTTGATTCGGCCTATGCCACTGGCAGTCACATCTACACCAGTCCCTTTGTGCGTGTCCTGCCGTACATTGTGGGCGCCATGGCTGCCTGGTGTCTGCTGGAAAGACGTCTGCAATGTGATCTGAGCGATCTGCAGGATCGTTGCTTGTGGCATTTCTGTCTACTAGTCTTCTTCATATGCATCTATTCAACAGTCAAGCGTGACTTGGGTCATCTGATTACCATATCCTTGTTTGTGCTGGGTAGAGTGTGCTTCTCGTTGAGCGTCTGCTGGATGATTGTGGGCAGCGCGAAAGGACGTGGTGTCTGGTGGTCTCGTTTATTAGAGCATCGACGTTTTCAACATGTGAATCGGTTGTCCTATGCCATATATCTGCTTAATCCATTGGTGATTGCTTTAGTCTTTGGTCTGACAACCGCCAGCACTCATGCGGATCCTGTCATGCTGGTATGTTAATATTTATAAATATTAAAACCATCTTAAAAATTAATTCCCTTTCAAAATTTTCAGGGTGTTCTCTCCTGCGGCTTTACCATGATTGTCTATCTGTTGTCCATTGTCTTCTCAATGGCTTTTGAGCTGCCATATAGCAACTTGTCCAGTTTGTTGCTGAGGCGCAGCAGTAAACCAAAAACTAGCTAAACTTGTGATCAAAATCTGTTCTGTGAACAAACGCTTTATAAGAAAACTAAATGCATTTAGTTTATTGTTATATATGTACATAATGCCCCAAAACATAGCCAGTCTCATATTATGTATATAAATAATTATGTAGTATTAATTTGCTAACCAAATAAAGAAAACCATACGATTTTAAACTTAAAATTTAGTTTCCGCTTCATTTCAATCATTTTTTTTGAATTTGGCGCCAGCTATCGATAAATGCTGCGACTCAAATATGCGCTAACAGAGTTCTGTTAAATGCTTGCAGCGAATCTGCGCTAACAGAATTCTGTTAAACATTTTTCTTACAGAGGCTAAACATTTCTCTGTTAAAAACCCGCAATTTTTGAAAAATAATAAAATTTCTGTTAAATTTGCAGATCTGGCTTTTTTTCAAATACCCAGTACTAGCTACGAAAATAGCCAAAATATATACAGCTGTTTTTTGGCAGGCGCGGCGCGGCACGCGTGATTTTGCCCGTCAAATTTGAATAATGGAAGACGAACAATTTAACAATTTTGTTGTTTTTTTTTTACAACCACTGGCGAGTCAAAAATCAAGTGCTTTTACAAATAACCTAAACATTTATATCCATTAATATTTACAACACTAAATACATATACATCATGTAAATTGTAGAATCTATATGCTAGGAATGTGAGTGTGTGTGTGGGTGAGTGTGTATATATGAGTGGGTGGATGTAATCAAGCTCCTCCACGCAACATGGCACGACATCTAATGAGTAGCAGCACAAAACAAGCAACGTCATCACTATAAAACTAATCTTTAAGATATTGCTCCAACGGATTTGATCCCAGGAGCCGCGATGTGGCCGTCTCATCTGAAGCAAAATAATATTAATTAAATTTGTTAAGTAAAATCAATGCTAATACACACTTAAATGTGCCGGCTTTGCTGTGGTGGTGGTCTCCGTTCGTTGCGATTGCAGACAGTTAACCCACTCGGACAAAGAGATCTTCTTATCGCCATTCACATCACAGTAACGCGGCATTTTCTTGCCACATTTGCTCAAATTGCTGTAGTAGAAAAAGGTTTTATTATGATTTTAAATATATAAATATTAAATTAAATACCTGGCACTGGTAACCAGATCACGAAAGCTCTTCCATTCCTTGCGCTCCCAAGACTTGTTATTGTTCTTGTCCAGATACACAAAACTGAGCGTGGCAATGCGTTCATCTTCCGACTTCCAATTAGACGCATTTTTGCTACAGAAATATGCTGCTTAGTTACAAGATCGAAGAGAGATTTAATGAATATGTATTACCCAATATTGCTGTTGGGCAGTATTTGTGTATTGAGAAACTCCTTGAGCTCCTTGAGGAACTGCGTCTTGCGTGGCTCGGTGCAACCTTTCATGGGACGCACAGCGCTTACTTCATCGCATTGCGGACGCTTTTGGCTAAAGGTGCCGGGCACATTCTTACCCGTCTCCTCATGCACACACCAGCATATAGAACTATAGCACTGGACACGCTTGTAGCGTCCATCGGACATGCACTCGGGCACAAAGAAGGAACGATTGCCGCCATGCTGCAAAATGGGTATCGAATTGATTACAAACTCGGTTTGGATTTGTAGTTGGGCTTTGGGTTTCTTTTAGGATTTGATCCATTGGCACTTACGCGCTGCTCCTCACGGGCCACCTCGCGATCCGTCCAGCAGTTGGCATCGCCTTCGCTCTCGTTGTTTATTGTCGTCTCCGCTGTTTTGGTATTCAGAACTGTGAACGAAAGGCCCATTAGAATAGACTCGATTCTGCCCTTTGGAAGCATGCCAAGTGCTATTGGATGTTACTTAGGTATTACTCAAATTTCGATGGTTAGTTTATAGCCCGAGCATTATGTACGTACAGTTAAATATCGATGGTGACAACGGTGATGTGCGTGAATGTTGCATGCTTTCATCCTCATCCTCCCCAACATAGTCATCTTCATGTTCTTCACTCTCGTTAACAAACTCATTCACATGGATATTGGGCATATTGTTGTTGCTGCTGCTGCTACTGCTGATGGTACTGCCTCCGATTATATTGGTATTGGTATGATCATGGTTGGAATTTGTATTATGATGTATGTTATGCAGATTTGGATAGAGCGTGCGACGTGGAATTGTGGTCGATGTGGTTGAACTGTACGTTGAAGTATTGCCCAAAACATTTACAGCTGCTTTACCTGCATAGGAATTTCGATACGATACAGATATGGATTCACACATGGATACAGGTATGGATACACAAATGGATACAGATGTGGAAACACAGTAACATAGTATGGAAAATTAGATTGGATTCGAATAGTAATTCGGTCCCGAAAATATCTCCGATATGAACGAAATCCGACCTTTCATTTTTTTTGTGAATACCGACTAATAATGAATAAAGAATAATAAAGCGTAAATTTTTTTTTTTAGATTTTTATAAAAGATAATAAAAATAAGAATTTTTTTTATATTAACAGAAATTGTCAGACCTCTTCTGGTTTCCACTTTCGATAAAATATTTCAAAAGTGATTTTCCCTTAAACGTTTCCGTTTCCGGATTGAATTCACTTAATTTTATCAAACATTTATTTAACTTCCCATTTATATACGGTTGAATTCACAAGATGAATAGCAAAAAGGAGTTTTTGAGCTATTAAGGATATTTGAATTCCGCAAAATGTTGTCGAAAGTGGAAACCGGAAGAGGCAAAGTTTTTCTCAAACTTTTGTTTGAAAAATCAAAACTTGAAGTTGACTTCCAATATCTTTAGTTTGTTTTTCGATGCCTGGAAAAAGGAAGGAGCAGATTCGAGTTTTGTGAAAGAAAACCAATAAGATAAAAATGTATAATGCAAAAATCCCAAAATATGAAACAACATCAATAAAAGTTAAACACAAAAGTCTAAGGCTATCAAATCAGCTAAAAGTTAAGATTAGTAAGGTTATGCGCTGATCATGTCTGACAAATTGACGTTTTAAGCATGCAATTGAATATATTGTATGTTTGGTATATATGGTTAACTACTTACGATGGTTGGCATCTTTGGCCAGACAATTGCTCCATTCCATGCGAGACAGGCTATCGTCTTTGTTGACATCACAGTACTTGCCAAAGGCACGTCCACAACGTCTGGGCTTAACCGCCTGTTGTATGTGATATTATGTGCATGTTAAGTGGGTGTTGTTTTAGGGGTGATAGGTGGTAGGTGGAGGGAAGGTACGGAGTGAGTGACGTCTACAAGGCATGTGGACATACTACAAAAGCTACAACTCACCCGCTTGACGAGCTTCTTGAGCTCACGCACTTCTTGCCTGTCCAACAATTGATTGCCATTCGCATCCAACTGGGCAAACTTCCAATCCAGCACAGTGGCATCACTAGCACCATTTGCCATCTGCATGGAGCGCATTTCCTCTCGCCGAAACACTTCGATCAAATGATTATTGAATGCCAAACGATCCGTTTTGCTGCAGGCACGATGTCCATTGCCAGCAACACCTTCGCTGCTATTTGCCGCATCCGCATCCAAGCTCAACAGACGCGGCGACGAACGACGGCGCGTGTAGCGTCCACAACGTGGCTTGCGGTGTCGCGTCGACGTATTCTTAATGGGATGCCCGCTAGCATCGCTGCACCAGCAGCCCGCATCCTCCATGCACTGCACGGCCGCATAGTTGCCATCATTGCGGCAGCGTGGCTGAAAGATCTTTGCATCTGTGCGGGTACGCTCCCGGAGTGCATACTGCAGCGCCATTAGGCAGGCTAAAATGTTTATATGGGTTATATATATATTTATATTCTATAACTTATCAGAGTTAACAGAGTAAAGGAGTAAAGGAATTCTTAATTTTGCCGGTAAAATCACGCGATTTTGAATAATGTTTTCTTAGTATACCAAAAAATGAGTTAAATTTCTAGGCTCACCTTTGCAGTTGCCGCGATGTTTGAGGCTGACCTGATGGCCGCTGCACTGCACCCGCAGCAGGTGACAGCGCGTGGGATAAGTTTGATCATCGGTGCCACAAACGGGTCCCTCGCTGTCATCGCATTCACCCAGCTTGGCGGCGCACTCCGACAGCGACTGCGACAGCTGGAAAAAAGGTGTGAAGTGTTGGTCAGGTGCACAGGTGAGAAGTGAGAAGTATTCAACGTATGCGTTTACAGACCAAAATCGTAAATAATATCAAACACGCGTAAAATGATTTATTACATTTATGGTCGCCAAATTCAAGTCGCAGTCGACTACGCTGCTCGACTTGAATACGAATCAGTTGCCAAAGTGAAGGCATGAAGTGCTTTGGGCAACACGGCAGGGGTATGCTGAATTTACACTGAGAAAAATTCTGTTTTTATACCCACGAGCTGTGAAACACATTGAAAGAGAAGGCTCCACAAAGTATCAACAGCCAAGTCAAACTAGCCATGCTCGTCTGTCCATCTGCTTACATGCTCTGTTTTTGTCATACTGACCAAACTTGGTAGAAATCGGGTGACTATATATCTTATCTGCACGGTGAAGATTACTTTTGTTTTTGGTTTTTTTCTTTTTCACAGTGTAGCTTATATGAAATTCAAAGTGGTCAGGCCATAACTTGAATGGCATCGCGTACTCGTAGTCGTATCATGTGCACCCAAGTCTCTGTGCTACCATTTGAATGTCTGGCAGTTCCCAAGCCAAATATAATGAAACCAAATTGACCAAAAGTTATGGCTAGTTAGCCAGGCCAACAGAGACGAGACGAGACGAGACCAGACTGGCTGCCGCTTAACGGGCTAACTTTGCTGCTTTTGCTGAGCATGCACATTCTTGTTTCGTTACAAATATATTGAATATACATATATGTATATATCTTTTTTATATTTTACAATTACGTAGACTTTTGCGACTACAGCGCAATTTGTTGCCAGTTTTGTGGCTATTTAGACAAACAAATTTCTTGACGTTAATTAGTTTAATGCTGTTACGATTATGGAAATATGTGCGAACTAAATTTACAATTTTTGGTATTGTACATGCTTGACTGAAAACTTTAACAAGCTCCCATCGAATTTATATTTTAGCTTTTAAGTATTCCCTGAAATATAAAAATCCGAGGCATAAAAACAGATTTTGTTCAAACTGTGACGATATAAACAAAGTTTGTTATATATTTTAGTTAGACTATATTCTTAAGACATAGAATTAGTATAAGTTCCTGTTAAATTTTTAGTAACATTTTTCCAAGAATATATAAACTATATATATGAACAAAACCATCTCAGAGGCTGAATGAGCTAAGGATATTGTTTTCTTGATCACATTTTACAGTCTATCAAAGTATTCAGAGAACTCTTTAGTTATTTATGAGACGTCTCCGAACATATAAAGTATATCTGCTCTTGATCAGCATCAACAGCCGAGTCAAAGAACCCATAAGTCCCCATCTGTCTGTCCGAAATAGTCTCTCAGACTCTCAATCTCGATGAAATTTGGCATATATGCTGGAAATTTTCGTAAAATGAGAAGAGCTGCCAAGGCAACTAGGAAAGGCTGTCCAAGCCAACTGTTATATGATATGTATAAAAATAAAATATACAACAAAAATTAGAAAAAGTAAATAAGAAAATGTTACTCCAAATCATGTTCAATCGAGCACTACACTCATCGTCTGCTTAAACCGTTTGGGAATTACAAGCAAAGCTCTTAACTTGTTTTGTATTACATTTCTTATCTATAGTAATCTTAGACATATCTATATGTTATTATAGTAATTAACTTCTATATATTATAATAGTAATTAATATCAAAAATCAATTTTTTATTTGTTTTGAGCAGAGTATATTTGATTTCTTTCTCAAAACTTTTCAATTTATATTTTTTCAACAGAAACTCTGTGTTGTAAAACAAACATGTTTTTCAACAAGTAAATAAGTCCCACATTGGAAAGAAATTCAAAACCAGTAGCCCCAAAAAAGCAATGTTATACAATTGACAAATACGATTAAAGTGTCGGCCTTATCAAGTTCCTAAAAAAACAACACCACCATTTTGTATTGGGCTCAAGAGCTGTTGGATTTTTCAAGCACGCGTTGAACGGTAATCGGATCGGGAAAGAGAACAGGTGACTGGCAGCTTAGTGTTACTTATTGACAGACATATAAAAGACATGGAAAAACATGAAAAGAAACAAAATATATTGTATATATACATAACTGTCAAAGTTGCATATATTGCATTATTATATGTAATGTCTGCAATCGCAACTTGAGTTCCACGAATGATATATGACAATGTGTAGGGCATCTACGTATAACAAATATATAGGGTGTTTTTTTTTATTGAAATTCCATCGTTTCATGGCCAAAAGCGGCGCCAATCGACTCGCTTAATATCTAATTGGCAATGCATATGGCATTTTCAATACAAAATAGGGCGTTATCCCAAAACGTGCCAGCCATAATTCAAAAACAATATATATATTCATAGCATTCTTCTATATTCTATATTTAACGGCCGAGCGAATTGAGCACTGTAAACACCCTGTGTGTCTGATATTATATATATGTAGACAGATCAAGGATTGTTATGGCGATAACGACAAAATTATTAACTGACAGTTCTCACGCTCGTGGGTTTTTGGATGGGGGTTTCTTGCTGTTTGGAAGATTGCAAAAAAAAAAAAAACGCAGCTTCCAATCGAAAGAGCACAAAATAAAAACTGCTTCACACTTTGTCATCATCAGGCAGCTTAGTGGGGAATGGCATTGGGTATTCGTTTAGGCCAAAAATCTATCTCTCTTTCTCGCTTTCAGCAGGGCTCCACAGCTGCAAGAAGCTACCTGCCCCCACAAAAAGCCAAAACGCTTTTGACTTGTGACCATTTTTATTTTACATCTGGGTTTCTTTTTCTTTCTGCGTCTTTGCTTTTGCTTTTGCGCGTTCTTAAAAACACGTTCGTCGGGCAGATGAAACAAAACAGGAGATTGGCAATGGGAATGGTATAGGGAATGGCAATGGCAATGGCAATGGGAATGGTATAGGGAATTGCGCGAACTTAGCCGGCAAAGCCGAACTTCGCAGACAGCGCGGCGGCAAGGCAACTCTTCAAATGAAAGAACGACTCGAAAGGGAGGCAGGTGGCCGGGGCAGTGGCAGGCAAGAGTTGCAAGAGCGAGAGTTGTAGTCAGAGCCAGCTTTAGAGCTTGGCAGCTTGGAAAATTGGTAAGAGAAGTGGCACACAACAGTCTCGGGCCTTTCAGCTGTGTAGAGACCAATCACTTTTAATACCTGGAATATTCAAGTGTTTTCTTGGGATTTACACGCTGATATTGCGTTCAATTTGTTTTGGTATTGTCGGAAATTTTCATATATTTTACTTGGTTTGGGTAAAGACAAAGTTTTTCAAACTATGGAATTGTATTGCTCGACTTAAGTTTTCTATCCAGTTTCCAGCTGTATCTGGAATCTGACCAGAATTTCTTAGCAATATTATGAACATTTAAATTAAATTAAAATTTTGTATCTATAAAACTTCGGAATTTAGAAGACCCTATGTTTTATAATAGCGATGGGATCGGGAAGTGCATAATTTAATATTTTTATTCAGATCACAACTTTTTGGGAGACTTTTCAATGTATTTCGCTAATTTCTTATGCCATGAACAATTAAAGTAATATTTTATTTTAATAATTTTAAACATTTTCCCAGTAAAAAGATTACTTTCTTTTTCTCATTTTAGAAATCCGAATCCGAATTTTTCTGTTCAGAATTCAACTTTTCGTAGTTTTTTCAAAGTATTTTGCAAGTTCTTGATATCTTAAACAATACAATTATTAAGTAAACAATTTTGTGTTTCCAGTTTTTCTATGAAAAGCTTATTCTTTGGTAACGGCGAAACTTTTAACCCGATTTTCTTTATAGTATATATGTATCATTACTTACCGGTACATCATGTCGAGTTTTCTGATGATCTATGCCCATACCGCCGTTTGCCAGATGAAATAGCACCACGAATAGTGCAAATGTTAAACATCGCACAAGCATATTTAATATTGTAAATGAATTTATTGAAATTGTTTATTTCGTCAATTTGGTTAATTTTAATGCATTATAAGCATTGTGTACACTTGGAACAAATGATTTTCTGTCCTTAAACTTTTAACTTGATGTTTTTTTCACTAGATTTTAATTATTTGCAAATTTGCACAAAGTCGCAATTTCGTTTTGGATTATGATGGGTGGGGGGCCTTCTTTGAGGTGTGTTCAAAATGTTGTATACTTCTTTATTTGTTTATCGATTTCCGTGGCTATTTTTAGTATTTAATATTCGGCGAGCTTCGAGAGAAGATGAAAACTATACACATATATGTGCGTATATAAGGTTTTGTTTATAAGTATAATGGATTTCTGCTTAATATGAACTTATGATTGTTGTTCTTGATGGTGTTTGTTTCTTTATTGTTGTTTTCTTTTCTTTTTTTTTTGCAATTTTTAAACACACACAGCACACTGAAGAATTGAGTGAAAAACCGACAAAGACTGAGAAAACTGAAAAACTGAAAACCAAACCGTGCGTCGCCAAGTTTCAAATACGACTGAGACCCCAGCGGTTCAATAGGAGTAGTCGGGAATATATATATAAATATTGTGGCCGAGAGTGGCCTAAAGTGGCCAGCAGCAAGAGAGCGAACAAGCATATGTATGTCTGTGTGTGTGAAGAAAGAGAGGGAGAGACAGAGAGAGAGAGAGAGCGTGATCATGCAACTCACAGTTGGTCAGCATTGGAAATTGACAATGTCGATGTCGCCACAATGTCTGGTGGTGTCTACAGCCATATCTTATCTTTTTCTTTGCCTTCTTCTTTATACAACTGAGACTCTGGACACACAGACACGGCAGGGACTGAGACTGCGAAGGCGACTGCGACGGAGACACCGACTGCGACTGAGACCGAGACTGGCCTGGACAGCGGTCAGCATAAAGGTGATCCTCATGCACATACACATCCACACAAAAAAACTTTGATGTTGTGCGTGTTTGTGTGAGTCTGAAATTTATCTTCCTTTGTATATCTCAAGAGGTTGCCACACCAATACCAACAACCACAACAACAACACCTAAAACAAAACAAGCCACTGGCAGTGCCAGTTGGTGGGATCAGCGTCGCGATCTTTAGCCCCGGCCAGCTGTGGCTCTAGTAAAGGCAAACCCAAAAGCAAAGGAAAAAAAAAACAGGGAACAACAGCTATCGTCAGTTCAACGAAGATTGAATACCCTTAGAGTAGAAATTTAGAAATTTAGTTAAGACAGATCAAGATCTAAGAAGCTCATTGAAAGTCCGAAATTTTTGTCTCTTGAACTATATTAGAAAAAGTTTTGAAATATCTTTTTATACTAAATTTCACTTATGCAATCGATTACAAATCAAAATTGACTTAAAATATGTTCTGAAATTAGTTATTTTTAGATTTAAATCTAATGATAATTGAAAGACGACGACGAAGTTATGGACTTGGGATCGTTAAGTGCTCAAATTTGTTGTCTCTTTGGCAGGATTTTTTAACCAAAAACTTAACTAGCTCAGCTTTTTATTCGAAATGTGATGTTCAAATCGATTAAAAAATAAAAATTCGAGAATTTATTTTAAAAAAATTGCTTTCGTTTTCGAAATTGGTTTAGTTTTAACGAAGTTATGGAAGTTGAATATGTGGGAAGATCATTTGAGATTCTTTCCGAAACATGAACTACCTCAGAGAAGATTTTTAAAATTGAGGTTTTATAAATATGAATTAAAGATATTGTTTTAATTTCATCAAATAAACTGTACAAATATTTTCTAACTAATTGTCTTGGGTGATCGTTTCTATAAAAGCTGTCTCATAAGTAAGCCGATCCGATCTATTCCGACTAAATGAAGTCAGCTGTATTTTAAGTTCCGAATATAAACACCTTATTTTTATATACATACAATACTTTTCAATTATAATGAACTCATTTAAAAGAAACTTTCGCCTAAAAAGAATCAATTTCCAGGTACGTCAATATAAATTGTTATGTTCAAATGTAATGCATGTATTATATAGGTAATGGAATCGGAAATATAAGAAAAGAACAGTACCCTCGACAAGAGCATAAAAAGGCAAGTAAAAGGAGAAAAGGAAAACGTGAGCTATGTACTTGCTCGCATGAGACGGGAACTTCAACTGGGACTGAGACTGGAATTGGGACTGGGACAGGGACTTGAACTGGGACGGGTACTCAGGCTGAGACTGAGACTGAGACAGCTCCTGCCTCTCGCCAGGCAGTCGCACGTCTGTGATTTATAGAGCTGCTGCCAGCCGGTGCCGATGCCGATGCCGAAGAAGAAGCCGCTGCCAATGCCGGTACCGGTACTGGTATCGTTAAAGGTATTAGTATTAGTGTTGGTATCGGTATTGGTGTGAAACCTGCCAGACAGTGTGACGGCAGCTAAAGATAGCGTCGATCCCAAGCCCTGACTCTCGACCCAGGTGTGTGTGTGTGTGTGTGTGCGTGTATGTGTGTGTGTGTGTGTGTTGGTGTCTCTTTCCCAGCCCCCAAATGGCCCTTGTCTTCCCATTGTTTTCGGTCGCTTGTTCAACGCGTATTTTTGTGGTCTTCTTTTATGGCCGAACATGCTATAGATATTAAGAGTTTGGAATGGGGAATACAGACTGCGACTGCGACAGAGACTGAGACTGCCAGACAGTATGACGCCAAATTCAATATACCAGCCTCGATAACAAAGGTACACAGGCCCAAAAGAGTTGGCAGCAGGGGCGGCTAAAGTGTAGGAAGGGGGGGGGGGGAGACTTACAAGAAAAAACCACTCGAGGAGTGTCAATAATAATAGCCACATTCCAAGAAAAGCGCATGGATGAAGACGCATTTGGTAGCCCCGTTGTTGTGAGTTTGTGTTTTGTGTATAGAACAACAAAACAGATACAGATACAGCTACATGTATCAGATACAATATGAATAGATACAGATACAAATGCACAGGCATTACGCCCGCTTGTGTACTTAACTAATCATTGTGTTTGTTTTTGTTTCTTTCTTCTTTTTTTGTGTCGAAACTTTTCAACTGAAATTATTGTTGTTATTAAGAACTCGGTTTTTCTGCTAAAAAAAAAAAACGTACGAAGAAGGATTGTTTTGCGCATAAACAAAATTTGAAATAGCTGCGAAACTAATCAAAACAAAACTTTTGACAAATTAAATTGGCCCTTCACCAGAAAAAAATATAATATTGTTGATGTGTTGAATTTATATAAAAAACAAACATGATTGAATTCCTCGAAAGATGACAATACAGATTATAAGAAAACTATAAAAATATTACTTAATTTTTCAATAAGCACGCAATTAATAATATTTATATTCTGCTATCAACATTGTAATAATAACAATCAGGTCTGTTCCCATTTCCGAGAACTTTATGTCGCTTATACGGGGGTGTCACAGAAATCTTTAAAGATTTAGCTTCGGTTGGTTTACCAAAGTCATACGGCTACCAGCTTACACAAATAATTTTGTTTTATATTTATTCTCTTTTTTATGAACTAATTTATTAAATTATTTATACTATTTTGTTATCCAATTATTCTTTTGAACTTATAGACAAAAAACTTTTAAAATTTGTTGCCCGCCAAGATTAACAAATTGTATAGCAGCTCTTAAGTTTTCAAGCCTATGAATTTTATGTGAAACAAGTTAGCATCCACTATGTTTGGTTGGATTGGGCTGGTGTAAATTAGTTCATTTTTCTAATAAAGATTTTGTAAAATGTAAAACTAATAACCTAAACATGCCAAATGTTTATAAAATACAATGCTGTTAGTTCTGAAAAACATTTGTGTTTCTTTTACAAATACTGTATTTTAAATTTGTGGGAGATCTTGACACTTTGTCTGCCTATGGTATATACCAACATGTATACCAAGTTTGGTTGCTCTAGCTTCAAAACTGTGGAAAAAAACTGCGTTCATCCAGACGGACAGACAAACGGACAGACAGACGGACGGCCGTACATTTCACAAACCCAATATACTCTTTTTTTTTTTTTTTTTTTTTAATTAAAAAAAGAGTATAAAAACTTGGGTTCATAGAAAAAACCTGACTCACGAGCCAAAATCAGAAGTCAGACTTTGGTTCGAACTGTAAACCAAACCAAATACATTAGCTTATCGTTAATGAGTTTAGCACTTTTAATTACAATTGTAATACCTTAATTTCAGCTTTGGGACAACGTATAAAAGCTAGTTAGAGCACAAACTTCAAATAACTGCAGTTTAGCCTAATTGCTGTAAATAAGTCTTGTTCAGAAATACAAAAACCAATATGAAATTAGCCTCTATCCTTGGCGTGTTGAGTCTTCTGGTGTGCCTGCTCCAGGCACAGCCTGTGTCCGAACGGTCACCAGAGGGGCAGGAATCAATTGTCCTGATCATTGGAAAGGAAGAGGAGGATTTACCCAACTCACATAGTCGCCAAAAGCGAGCAACTTGTGATCTTTTAAGCGGATTCAATGTGAATCACTCGGCTTGTGCAGCATATTGTATTCTCAGAGGTCGCAAAGGAGGCTATTGTAATGATCGTGCTGTTTGCGTGTGCCGGAATTGAAATTGGAATCCTAATTAGCGAGCGTTTCAAATTTATCTTGCTATTTTTACAATTTACAATATATGTTCCTTTTTTCTTTCTTTTGTGATAAAACTAACAAAACTGAAACATGCATTTCAAAATTTTATAAAAATTGTAATATATTCAAAATTTTTAAAGAGACAAATAAAATTTAATTATAACAAATGAAACCGTTTTTATATACAAAACTGAAATTTTTAAATTTTATGAATTTTGATCTATTTTGGAAAGTGTTAAACAATACACTGGCTAATCTATTTGCCTGTTGAACACGTTGAAAGGGTGGGAAGAATATATATACATATTTATTTTATGTATATATATATATATATATATATATATATATATATACATATATAACAAATGTAACAAATGTAACAAATAAGATCATGTTACTATTTTATAAACACATTATTTCATACGGGAATTCCGTTTGCTTATCGATGCTGAACCTGATGCTGAACCTTGATAAAGCCTTGTTTTTTTGGAATTATAAAGCCCAGCTGTTTCTACAATAAGCTTCATCAGTTCAGTTTAGCCACGTAGTAGAAGCTAAGCGTGTTCCTGGGCGTTCTGGCCCTGTTTCTGTGCTTGGCCCAGGCACAGCCTTTGTTCCAAGAATCAAAAGAGGAGTGAAATACTGCCTCTTTCAGTGACGAAAAGCCCGAGCAAACCATAAGTTATTACGAATTCTGCAATTACGATTTTAACAAAGGTAGCCCCAATTATAATGTACTTAATCCTGTTAAAACTAGGATGTGTCAATCATTCTTCCCATATTACAAAAATAAATACATAATATGCAAAACGTCAGTTGTTTTACTTGCTATATTGAGCAGAAATATATTTTTCAAAACCTACACTATCCACGAAATGAATTGTGTTTCATGGAGCTTTGACTCTGTTTTGCTTAAAATACTGATTATGTCTCTTTCAGGGAGAAATCAATGAGAACTATGATACTGTGGAAAAAAGTATCGATTTTTAGGATTGAATGAGGACGTAACTCTTCAAATTGTAAATCTGATGACATTTGCCTTTACTAAGTCAAAATTTGTTATTAAATTTTATAAAATACAACTTTGTTATTTTAAATAAACTATTTGTTTCTTTTTTGTCGCTCTCTAAACAGAATTACCATAATCTCTGAGAAAATATGCAAAGTAGAATAATTTATTACCAAGAACATTAGCTTATCGATAATGAGCTTAGCCCTTTAATTACAACTAAAAATAGCTACATTTTGAACTCTTCATAGCTATAAAAGCCAAATGTAGCTAAACTTCACCATCAATCTTTGTTAAGCAAAACCTACAAGCAACATGAAGTTCACCGTATTCCTTGGCGTTCTGGCCTTATTGGTGTGCTTGGTTCAGGCACAGTCTGAGTCCCAAAAGAAGTTGGAACCTTCGTTCCATGCCGAGCAGGTGGAACCTTTGTCCCCGGCAGAGCAGGATTCCGAAGATGAGCTGAACGTACCGGACAAAATTTTTAAATTTGGAATTGGAGTCCATATTGGATGATTTAGTCAATGGTGCAATAATATCATGGACCATCCATTTGATTTGATTATTAAAAATGTAAAGTAATGCAATTACTTTATAAAAAAAAATATTTAATTGTTTCATTTTGTAAAACATTTGGCAAATTTTTTTATTTTTTTAGATTTGAAAAAAAAATGCTAGATTGGAAGTTAAGGATGCCTTAGGATGCCTCGGGTGAAACCTGTCACTTGATTTATCAATCTCATACCAGTGCAAATCAGCAGTAAAATTTGTATCTTGTAAGGGTTGGTCCTTTTCATTATGTGTTGTCAAGAGAAATATATCGAAATTGATAAGACATTTGACAAGAATAAAGAATCTAATTTTAATAATAACTTTCGAACAATTTTCAAAATTTAAGAAGGTAGAATACGACGCTTTCTTACTGTAAAGAATTTATAAAATAAAATACGCTGTCTAATCTATTTGCCTGTAAATCATATGGAAACGGCGGGAATCAGCAGCTATAAATATGCCATAATCTGTAATTTAAATGTATTTATATAAACATTATTAACTAAAGTTGGTTAAGATAGCTTGAGAAACAAATAAGTTTTTCATACATTAACTAATTTTTGAACCCATTGTTTCTATGGCAGCTGATCCGGCTGATTCTGACTTATCTACTGCCTAATTTCATAGATAGCTTTAGAGCAAAGTCCTCAAAAACAGACAGACAGACAGACAGACAGACAGACAGACAGACAGACAGACAGACAGACAGACAGACAGACAGACAGAGAGACAGACAGAGAGACAGACAGACAGACAGACAGACAGACAGACAGACGGACATGACGGACAAGACTCGGCTGTTGATACTGATCACGAATATACAATCTATTTTCCTGAGACGTCTGTTTCAATGCGTTCCACATTGTCACAAAGGTTTAAAAACCATAGTTCCTATAAATATGGATTCAACTATCAATACTATATATAGTATATCATAATATATGTATTCATAACGATTCGTTAGTATCAATAGGTAAAAAACCCCGACAGTAGCTCATAGGTGCCTTGGCACCTCTTCTCATTTTACGAAAATTCCCAAAATTTAAATAATTTGTGGCTTGAGCAATGAGGCTTGCAAAACAACTAGCAACAAATATTGAGTTAATAATATGTCTTAACAACTTTAATAAAGCTCCCAATATTATTATAATAATATTGTTTGTTTCTTCTGTAAAATGTCCTTAAGTTTCGATAATGTTAGATTGGGTGAGTTATCTTAAAAAACAAAATTTGTTTGTTTTGTAATTAAGCTTGTAAACTAAAGTGTTTTTTGAAACACCTGAAGAAAAGTCTCCTTAATACATAGATATGATTATTAATATTAATTACAAAAATGCATTACGCAGTACATTAGCTTATCGCTAATGAGCTAAGCCCTTTAATTACAACTAAAGTTGAACAAGTAAAGCTTCTGCACAACTATAAATACAAATCAGTCTTGTTCTGAGCATCAAAATCTTTTTGAAAAAGAAGCTACAAGCACCATGAAGTTGACCGTTTTTCTTGTCGTTTTGGCCATGTTCGTCTGCTTGGCCCAGGCACTTCCTTTGGCTGAAGAGCTCCAGGAGGTGGAGGAACCTCAGTCCCAGCCTGAATTTGCCGCCGAAGTCCATTGCTTTTTGAAATGGTTCAAATTAGTTTGCAAGTCGCAGTAGTACGATCACACAATCCTCTAATTGACTTATTAAAAAATGAAAGTAATGTGATTGCTTTCACAAAAAAAACAAATGTATCCATGCAAAATAAAAAATTTGTTTTTATCAAAAGCCATATGATCTGTTTCCTACATTTTGTACTTTATAGACAATTTTGTTTGTATTATTAATTATTTTCTTGTGGGATATTTCATTATAAACAAAAATGTAATTGTCAGACATGGGAATGACACATGCCTTGGAAAGTAGCTCTGTTATTGAAATCACCTTAAGAACTATGAGCAATAACTTTAATATCTTCTCAAATTCGTTAAAGACAACAAATTAAATAATATTAAAGTCTTTAATAGTCTGTTATCTACTGATAGTAAAAAGTGAATCAGCGCAGTTTTAATAAAACTGTATTCAAACATTTGGAAACTGAAACTTAGATGTGCCCAACCTTACAAAAGACTATTTACAATAAAGTTCTTTGGAAATAAATAATATAAAAATTTATATTAATGTTGTTACAAAGTTGTAATTATTTGCATTTGTATTCAGAATAATAAAAACTATTTTCGAGATGATTTTTGGGACCGACAAGTTAAGAGCCGCATACTTTGAAGGTTGTCCTGATTGCAGTACAAATTTTGTACCTTATCTGTACAGTTTTCAACGCAACAGAATGTAATTTGATTGATTCAATAATAATTATTAATAATTGACTTAAATACTGTAGACAATGTAAGACAGTTCAAATTGAAAATAAACAACGTAAATAAGCCGATTTGACGTTGCATTGAGGAATTCCTCTGTCATGAATAATACTTATAACAATATCATGTAATATAATGGAGCATGCTTATCGCTAGCTAGATCAGATCGGGTCAGATTATCATGTCAGATGCGAATGACGCCGGCAGTTGATGAGAAAGGTAATGAGTTGATAACACGAAAGTTGATTTCATTCTTAAAATTTAGACACAAATTTGCAAAATGCACATTTATTTTTATTTATTTTGTTGCTAATCTGAGCAACTACAATCAAACACACGCACACCATTCACTTTATATGTAGTATAGAAAGATCTACACAGAACTACGCTTATTCTTATCAATTAAATGGAATAAACACACACACACACACACACAACAAACAAGGAGAAAGAGTGCGGAGTCGTCTCAGATGCCCATTGCACAGTCTGCAACACAAACAGAAAATACAGAAACATGCTCAATTAACGCCAATTATACGTGATCTCGAATTGAAATTGTTAATAAAAATAATAGGAATTAATACGGAATTACGAATGCCGTGGGCTTTTATTTTGTATTACACGAAAACAACGAAACCGTTCAAAGCAACAATATATATCCAATGATTATTTTATATTATATTTTATTTTGTTTGTTTTGCAAATGCAGCCTCTCGATAGCGCCTGAAAAGAACCGCTCGCGTGAGTTTCTTTATTTATACTGAGACATAAGTTATCAGTATTGCGTTTGCATTTCAAACATATTTAACATATCTTTCTTTAATCCCAAATATACTAATGTATGGCGCACTGTTTGTGAGAATTGATACTACTGTGCAAGTAATTTTGGCAAACATGTATGCATGCCAAACAATTCAAATGCGCGCGTTTAATACCAGAAACATACTAACTCTCTATCGATAATCGATATATGCATATGTTCACACAATTGTCATGAAACTTAGTGATTAAGGCCTATTCCCACTTCAAAAGGGTAAGTTCCCTGACGGTGTACGGTATCCAGAGTTCGCATAATCACCAAAATCAACAATCCTGCTATATGTTAATGTATACCGCACATTTTAATTGTTTTATCTTATATTTACCGCAAAAAGTCAACTACCGGTAATTGCATCCCGTTTCGATTCAATGCCTTGTGTCTTGTGTTCGAAAACTTTCCAACAGCGGGCTGGTTCCTTTGCTAATTTGTTTTGATTTTGTATGCGACAGCTGACTGTCCACGTTTACCAGCACTTTTAATCAAATCAAAGTCAGCTGCATTAAATCCCTTCTGTGACTCGATAACTGTTACTTTTGATATATTCTCGCAACTGTGACTCGTGACAATTAACTACTTGCGACAAGTAACAGCTGAGTAAATATCGCGCATCTCTAATTCCTAACGATTCGATACACAAACTCTTCTTGTTTATTTTTATGTGCTACGCTCTTTTGTTTATTTGTTTAATGTTCGTTTAACGGTACAGTAAATAATAAAAAAACTAATTGATTTAAATTTTCAGCTTGCAAACTTAGTGCAACACTCGCAAATAAGTGTTGACAGTTAAATTAAGCAAGTGCAAACGCTGTCTAACAAACAAACAAAGAGCCTTAAAAATTCTAACTACGTTGCAATTTTTCTTTTTATCAAATGTTTTTTTTGCCAGCGCAACAAAAAATTCAATTCCAGAATTGGTGTACATACAAAAAGATATAGATATCAAGACCGGCGGTGATTCAGTTTTTTAGGCACTTTGTTTGGTTCGAGGCTTGACTGACAAGCATATGTTTGCTTCTTTGTATGCATGTGTATGTGTATCTGTATGCAAACCTGCATATGTATGCAAAAAAATAAAATAAAATATTAATTGTGCGATAAGGGCAAAATGTTCATAGGAAACTAGTTGATAGCCTTCACTTGAAAACCACAGTCGCAAGTTATCTTTAACAAGTGCGTCTTTTGGCCGCGTCAACTTACAGTCAGCGCTACCTGTTGATGTACCTGCTCCTAATGTTACCTTTTCTTCCGTTTTTCTTTTCAGCAAGGAAATTTAAGAAAAGTAGCAACACGACCTACTCTGTAGACGTGTGCAGCTGCTTTATAGACAATCGCCTGGGCACAGTGTAGATGAGACCATCAGCGTCCCGAACGCGTAAAATGAGCAACAACTATAATGATATACCCATTGGCATACGCGTCCTGCAGAGCCTGTCGCGACAATGTCCGCGCTTTCATGCTCGCAAGGAGCTGTGGTATGTTTGAAGTCTATGCTTAACTATCAAAAACATTTAACATTAATTAGCTACTCTTTTCCCCAGCTACAAAGCCTCCATATTTTTGCTCACATTCCTCGCCTACGCCTGCTATCATATGTCTCGAAAGCCCATCTCTGTGGTCAAGTCGGTGTTGCATGGCAATTGCTCAAATACGCAGGCACAGCTGCATGAAGCAGGCGATTGCGGCTATGCGCCCTTTGGTATGTTAATTGGATAAATCTATAGTTTAGCTACTTTTCCGAAAATCGAATAAAAACAAAAGGTCGTTAAAACTGCTGTGTTGATGAGGATCAGCAGCTCTATTATTTTCATTTTGGAACAACTTTATAACTAAGTTTTCTTAAGTCAAAGTAAACCTTTGGTTCGATTTTTCGTAACACTAGCTGTAGTATAGATTTACCTTTGATTGATTAGTTAACCTATGCTTAACTTAACCGAAAACTTTAATCTTTTCTAGATGGATCCGATTCGAAAACGCTCTTCGGCATGCTAGACTCAGCATTTTTGTTCTCTTATGCCATTGCCATGTTCATGTCCGGCTTTATTGCAGAGCGTGTCTCGCTGCGCTACTTTCTGTCCATGGGCATGATAATGACGGGCGTGTTTACCTATTTATTTGGCCTCGCACGTACCTCAAATATACACAGCCTATCGTATTTCATATTTGTCCAAATCTTTGCCGGCATCTTTCAGACCACAGGCTGGCCAGGCGTTGTTACGCTTGTGGGTCGCTGGTTTGGCAAAAAGAAGCGCGGCTTAATCTTTGGCATTTGGAACAGTCACACCTCTATTGGCAACATTTTGGGTACATTGATAGCGGCACATTATGTGGAAACCGATTGGGCGCTTTCGTTTGTGGTGCCGGGCATTATCATTGGCGCTGTTGGTTTCCTGCTCTTTCTGTTTCTCGTCGATCAGCCGGAGATTGTTGGCTGTTATCCGCAGCATGGGACACAGGAGCGACGCGTTTCCAACGAATCCGATGTCGATAATAACGATGATGAGGAGCAGGCGCGCCGCAATGAAGCTGTGAGTATTTCCTTTTGCCTAAAAAGCACTCTTCTAGGAAAATCGTTTACATTTGATATCATGCTTGCATTTTTAATTTCCTAAATTATATACACATTCAAAATTTGCCGTTTGTTTGCGCAGTCTTATGCCCAGTCCGCTTATGCCGATACCCAAACCGTAAGTTTACCTCCTGCCTCAACGTCTGTATGTCTTTTTCCCTGTGTTGTACGCTTCTACTTTCTTTTCAAATGTCCGTCCTAGGCATAACTATAATAATAATATACATATTTGCAGGATCAAATCAGCTATCGTCCAGCGCCCACCGAACGCACACCCATATTGGCACGCACACAATCTACAGAACGTCGCGTGGAAGGACGACCCATCAGCCTGGTCGATGCTTTACACATTCCTGGCGTTATAGAGTTTTCACTTTGCCTATTCTTTACCAAACTGGTCAGCTATACCTTCATGTACTGGCTGCCACTCTATATACAGTCTTCCAGTGAGTCAGACAAACATATATATTTGCTATTTTTGCTAAATTATTTTGTGATTCATTCCTAGATTCGTTGGGGCCACAGCTGTCAGCTGATCTTTCAACGCTTTTCGATGTTGGCGGCATTATAGGCGCCATTTCAGCTGGCTATTTATCGGATTTAACTGGCATGTCCGCCACTATTTGCACCGTCATGTTGTTCATTGCCTCGCCCGTTGTAAGTCTTCAAACTATTTTAACTCGCTGTACAAATAATAATAGAAATTTAACACATTTATAGCTGCTAATGTATCAACAATACGGCGCTGTGTCGCTAACAGTTAGCATACTGCTGCTCATCATTGTGGGCATCTTTGTGAATGGCCCCTATGCTTTGATAACCACCTCGGTTAGTGCGGAACTAGGTCAGCACAGCTCGTTGGAGGGCAACTCGAATGCGCTGGCCACAGTTACCGCTATTATTGATGGTACGGGTTCCATTGGCGCTGCTGTGGGTCCGCTGCTAGCCGGCTTTATCTCCAGCTCTAGCTGGCAGAATGTCTTCTATATGCTCATTGTGGCTGATATTATTGCCATGTTGCTTCTAATACGTCTGGTGATAAAGGAGTGCTCCACATTGCGTCGCTCGACGAACCGCATACGCATCGAATAGCAGCAGGCAGTTTGATTTTATTTAAACGAAATTTAATTCATATGTACATAACTGCATTGTAATAATGTACTCGCATTAGCTATTTTAATGATACACTACTTCTATATCTATATCTTTATGTATAAATATGTGTGCTTGTGTATATTTCAATGTCATATCACTTGTTTTTGAACCAATCATACTATATAGTTTAATCGCAATTGAAATATTTGTATGTGTATTGCTTTAGAGCCGAAATCTGTACCATATTTATTATGTTGTAAGCACCGTAAACGAGCTATACGAGTTAACAGTTTTTTAATATATTTGATACCGTTGTGTGTATATCCAGAGTCTCCTCGGCTTAAGCGCCGATATCTATATTTATGTAAGTACTATTATAGTATATTATTATTATAGCAAATTTACACTGCTATGTAAATATAGTTTTTCGTACACTTTTGGTACCAAATAAATTAAGACAATGCTGCTCTCATCAAGCAGCGTTGTTTGAGCAAAAACCATTCAAATTTCTTTTTGTGTGAGTGTGTTTAATTTAAAGATAACAGCTTTGTATATTGTATATATATTATATTGAAAAGTTGTTCATATGAAAACATAACTTTCGGCCGATGGTTGGTGGAAGATATAGTTGTCCGATTTTAATAAATTTTAGCCAACATGTTTGGATCATAATAAAATCGAGTACTAGCAAGTTTGGTGTAAATGTGTGCATAAACAAAAAAGTTTTTCTTACAAAAATGCATTTTTAAACCGATTCTTCCTATAGCAACTGTATGAGTGTAGTGTTCCGATCCGTCCGATTCTGACATATGTAGCACCTGCAGCCTTATGAAGAATCTGTGCCAAGTTTCATCAGATCACACTAGATCACATATAAACAGATGAACTTGGCTGGCTATAAAAAGGTATAAAAAAGAATGCACAGGTATGTTAAAAACTCTAATTATATATTTATTTTTATAAATCTTAAAATAAGCCTCAATATAGCGCTTAATATAAAATGAACTTAAAAAATGCCTAGGCCTAATTAAAAACTAGATTCCAACTATAGACGCTACTTTGGAGTGCACTAAAAATGGCCAATATCTCAAGGGTTACAAACTTATCACAACATTGAAATGAAAACGCACAAACGAGGATAAAAACTTCGAATCTATAAACGCTGCACACAGCGTCGCACAATCTTGGCCTTGTGCAGGCACAACAAGCGCAGCAGGAAGATGACCAGGAGCAGGCTAACGCCATAGCCGACAACAAGAACGGCACGCTTGCGACGACGCCAGCGTTGATATTCGCTCCAGGAAGTATAACGATTGCGGAATTGTGGCGGCAGCTCAAACTTGCTGCGACGTGGAAAGAATGATAAATAGAAATCCTCCAGCAAATGACGCACTAGCTCATTGTCTTCAGCACGTCTGGGATCCAAGTTATCATTAATGCAATTGAATTTACGAGGATTGCGACGCAGGCGATCGAGTGCCTCAACAACCTCCGTCAGATTCGAAGTGAGCATCATAAAATTACTGTGCGAGGCGCGCTTGGGGCTGACATGATAGCGATACTTGGAGCGTACGCCAAAGTTGGCGCTCAGCGCCTCCGCAAGTAGCGGACAACGACTAACCAGCTTCCGTGTAATGGTTGGCTGTGAAATGGATGAAAGTTAATGAGAAACAGTTTAATTTAGTGCATTAAAAGCGTACCAAATTCGAATCCTCATAGCGTTCGTAGACCAGCGTGGAGTGCTCTACTTTATGGGCAGCATGGGCATCTTGGTTTAAGCTTCTGGTACAATTCAGCACCACCTCCTCGAAGTAGCGCATGGCGGACCAGTCCAGCGGCGGCGGATAGATGCGTGTTAGACAAGTGCGCACCTCACGATCCGACCAGGTGCCCGAGCCATCCGTATCGAACTCATCAAAGATCTGCTCCACGCTCAGCGTCTGAGTCTCGCTCATCAGAAAGGAATAATAGGCGAATGCGAATTGCAAATCGGTTGCCGCACGAAAACGCTGCACCGCCGTTTGGCGCACCTGCTGAGGAAAGCGCTGCTGCATGGCTTCGACAATGTCGCGTTCGATAAGGAAGCCCACATGGGCGAGCACATGACGTGCCTTGAAGCCGTAGACACGATTCAGCATCATGTTGGTGGCAATCAGCGAGTGGGAGTAAATATCAGTGGAGGATTTGAAGTGCTGTTTGTGCAGCAAAATGTTGGCAGTAGTGCTGCTGATGCTGCCACTTTCGTCCAGCTCGGGATTCAGTGATTTTAGCTTATCCTTGTTAAAGCGTTCCACAATGCGTCGCAGCTCTAGCAGCGTGGATACATTTTTGTGACGCATGAGCTCCTTAAAGTTGCTGGCGCTGCCTTTGAACAGCTTTTGCAGACCCAAATTGGGAAACTTGTGCAAGCCCGCTGACGCCTGCGGCTGCTCTGCCACGTTATGCAGCACCTCATGCAGCGGCAGTTCCCGCGTTCCTCCATTGTCCGTGGCGCCCTCGGCACAGTCACCGCCATCAAACTGGCACGCATCAATGTTGCAGTGGCGATCACAGGCGCCATCGCCTATATACGTCCAGGGACAGTCCAAGGCGCAATCGGGCACCATCCAAGCCTGATAAACGCGCACGCCCTCAGCCTGCGTATACAAATCCTCCGGATAGAGCGGAGCGCCCAAAAAGATATCATCGTTCAGATACAAAAAACGTTTGGATAGCTTGGGTATGCGATGCAGAAATGTTTCAATAGCAGCACTCGAAAACGTGGGCAGCTGTTTGGAATCGGGTGCCAGCATCTGGTGCGGCACCACCGTCACCCGCTCATAGTTGAGATCCAACCAGCTGGGTATCTGGCCATTGGTAACGATATACACATGACGTATCCAGTTGGCATGCTTCTCCAGCGAGCGCAGCGAGTATTTCAGCTCATGCTTATCATCGAAGCGGGAGGGATCATAGTTGGCATCGTAGCGTCTGATGGACTCTATGAAATCGGGATCCGTGCCGTTGACCCAGGTGTAAACGGCATCAATTGGCGCACAACGCTTGTCGCTGTAGTTGTTGTTGCTACTGTTGTCCTGGCCATTATCTGACGCTAGCAGCTGCCTTGCAGCCAGGACGAGTATCACACAAAAGCCAACAATCACCGCTAAGAACATCAACTTGCGTCGCGATTGCATCCTAAGCCGATAGATTTTTTCAATAGTACGCCGCATCCGCCGATGCCATCGGCGTCGCAGACGCATTGCTTAGTTCTATAGCTCTACATTTCCACACTTATCGTGCACAATAAACGAGAAATTGTGTTTGTTTTAGCATAAACTATCAAGATTTTTTGCAACGAAAAAAAGACTTCAAGTCAGGTTTGTCGTAAATAGAGATGGGCGATTTTTCATGCCGCAGATATATCTTTGTGACAGTCACAGTCACAAAATAGTAGCAGTTTCGCCCATCTCTATTGCAGATTGCATAACGATAACTAGCTGATGAAGCTACTTGCTATCGATTGGTAATATCGATTTCGAGTTTAGCGCGCTTAACAAAATTAAATTTATGTATTGTGAGTAATTCTTTACTTACCATCCTCCATACCAAAAAGACTACTTTCAACATGTTATTTTGCAATCAGGTCGATGATTTTATTGCCATTCAGTACAAACTTACAACTCGCAGAGAGAACAAAACAATTATACAAATGTTTTCTTAAAATATAAGAAAAAGTTTATAATTGTATTGTTCTGACTACGAGACTAGAAGAAGTCCAAACTGCATTTGTGTATATTCTTCATTTTGTTTAATGTCGAACTAGATGAGATAAGATTAAGTTGATATTTAAACTAAAATCATATGATAATGTGTTTTAAATTTGACAAAATAAAAATATTTAGTTAGCTTCCATCAGTTTAAAATGGCGCCAATTATGTTTGCTGCTGCTTCTTTCTAATTTCGATGGCTATTGTTGGCCAGTGCTTGTTAACGCAAAACACCAGTGTGGATGCATTTTCCAAAATTCAATCGCTGTGACTGTCAAACATATCGAATGCAATATCGACTTATCGCACTCGTCTATCGGTCAGCTGGTCGGCCATCACATGACCTGTCATATGAAAACTTTTTCACTCTGACAGCGCAAATCGACATCGGACTGTGCAAAACGAAAACTTTTTCACATTTTTCGTTTGTAGTTTTTGTTCATTTTTGGTTCGTTTAACTCACTTTTTGTGTTCAATTATGTTCAATTGTTTTATTTACTTTGATTTTCATTTGGTTTGCTTCACGCAGTGCACTCACGAAGCGATCCAGCCAACAAAATGCTGTGGAAATCGCTGATTGCGTTGTGTGTCATTGGAGTCGCCTTGGCCGAGCAGACGCCCGTTTTTTTATGGGGTGCCAACAGGTGGGTTTAAAATTGAAGTACAACTAGTTGCATTTTGATATCAATTATAACTCTGACAGCCCCACGAAGCCATCGCTGCGCACAGTGCCTCAGGCAGAGTTTGAACAGCAGCTGACGACGTTGCTCAAAGATCACATGGTTGTGGCCTTCGAGGAAAATGCTGTAAGTAGATAAGTTTAGCTATAGACAGTCTTAGTTAATGTTCATATGTGTGTATTGTTTTGTGCCTGCATAGCTGAGCAACAAAGACTTCTTGTGCTCCAATGCCGAGTCACAGTCCTGCTACGCCCAGCTGCAGGATGTCAGCCCCAAGACCTATTACACCAGCGTTGAGAATCCCTCTGCTGCTCTGCGTGCTGCTGCCCAAAAGCGCGAGCACAACAGCATCGATGCCAACGGTCAGCTGCTGCATTCAGTCAAGTGTGATGTGGGCACTGCACTCTTTATTTCTTTCGAGGATGCGGCCGAAACACGCGCTGCCAACTTGCAGTCACATGGTAAGTATTTGCAATAGACTCGTTTTTAGAGCTGGAAAACTATGGTTAGAGTTAGTTGAAGTTATAGATAAGATCGATAAGAGTTGTTTCAATTTGGAAATCAGGTTATTTATACACTTGCAAATGTGTTAATTTTTCTAATCAACTTATTTATTTATTGAATTACAAATTCATTTTCATATTAACTCATCGTTTTGATAGCGAAAAAACCTTGTCTGTGTTTTATGAAATTTCTGATCACATTCGCGTCTTTTTCGTGTTTCGTGTGCTCAGTCTGATTTGTTATTATTATTTATTAATTTACTTTGGTTCTTGAAGAGTCGTTTTTCTGATCAAGTTCGACTTCTTTTCGAGTCATATTTGTAATTTGTAATTGAAACGTCCAGCGGAGCTTAATATGAGCCTAAATAATCACATTTCAGAATCCCTACATTATCAATTTGCTATTGTTCTACAATTTGTTATTGTACTTTCAATAAATTACATTTTAAGCATATGCATGACTCATTTTCGAGTCTTATATAAATTTCTCAAAAGAGCTCAAAATAGACTCATCAAGTTGATTTATGTTAACATGATCGTCCAAATGCTAGCTGGGAATCTCCATCGATTGTTTTCCAGCACTTTTTTCCACCCAAACATATAAATAAACTAATTGCGTTTTTCTTTATTCAAAACAGACTCTGCCATTGCTGCTTTCAGCAAGAAGTTGGATTGCAAAGTGGCTTATCTGTATATGGCTGCGCCTTCGACTGCCCCTGTGGTGCAGCGTCGCGTGCGTCGTTGGACTGCAGCACAAGTTGATGGCAACCGTTTTGTTAGCGCCAATCAATTTCAAATATTCTTTACAAATGTTATGTACAATGGTGAAGCCGTTAAGGTTACCGGCATGTCCATTACCAACTCCACCGCGCCCAACACCAAGTTCAGTGTTTCACTGGCAACTGCCGGCAATCCCATTACCTTTGATATCAGTTATAGCAGCGTTGATGGCTACTATACGTTAAGCAATGCCGCTTATGGTGAAGATAAATTCCGTACACCTGGCGTCAATGCGCCCACCACATTCTCCTACGCTTGCGGCAATGCCACTTGGTTTGCGCCCGTGAATAAGCTGGGTAAGATCAACAAGCTGTCGTGGAACTCATTGCAGCTGCAGGCGCCATTCAATGCGAAAGCAAAGGATAACTTTATCTTTGGCGATTCGTGGGATTGTGTGGGCTTTGTTACGCCCGGCATTCTGATGGGCCTGTTTGTAATTGTCATACTGCTGATAATTGTCTTTTTGGGCCTGTGCTGGATGATGGATATTAAGACAATGGATCGCTTTGATGATCCCAAGGGCAAGACTATAACAATCAATGCCAGCGCTGATTAAGCTGATTGCGTTAATTTTCACCGTTTTATTTTCTGTTTCCTGCATCATTTAATGTGCATATTCAATATTCATTCCTACCTTCAGCTACATAATATGTAATCGAAACAATACTTATATAATACCCTTAACAAACAACAACAAAATATTCAGGAAATTAGCGCTCACAATTTATACATCATATAATAACAATTTTCGCCAACAAAGTTGAGTTGCAGCAACACACGTTCAGCATCAAACTTAAACAACAAAACGCGTGTGTTTCAACTCAGCTTTGCTGCTGTAAAATTATAAAATTTGTTGATATTTGCTTGCAACGACTTTTTGAGCTGCATTTTATGCACTTTTTTTGCAGTATTTCATTTAAGTTTAAAGTCTATCAATGTTGTAAATGGATGTAAATGCACAAAACTACTTAGAAATACGCACAGTGTGTGTTAAAGAGATAGAGTGTGTGTGTGTGTGTGTATATCAATTGTTTAATTTTAAGTGTTTTTTTATAATTTGTTTTCTTTTTGTAATTTCGCGTTTTGTTTGTCAGCATGCGAACATTTAATTTATGCCCTTTGTATGATAATTTATCAAATATGTACTACACTCTGTTCGATATGTATGAATCACAAGCTACAAAAATAAAGTTTTTCAATTGTTTTACAAACATACCAACAACAACGAAAACTACAACAACTATAGACTTAATTGAATTTCCATAGTTTCCAGCGCGCCCAAAAACTCATAAATACAAATCAAAAGTTTTATGAAAATTTATTGACTTGCCACATCCCCAAAAATAGTAGCTGCTGTGGATGCTACTGCTGCTGCTGCTGCTTCACATAAGGATTTAAGATATATATATATATATATATATAGTATGTGTGTATAATTGTTTGTGCATTTTGATACGAAAAAGTTTTCAAGTCGAAAAGAGTTTTGCAAAACACTTTACGCTTGGATTTTGTGTTTTTCTTTTGACCTGCAGCTTTCATTAAGTTGTTTAGCAGGATGCTCAAAAAGCATTGTTTATGACATTTTAATCTCTTGTTTATCCGCTTGACTTTTCCCAGTGTCAGCAAAGTGTTTGCCACCACCCACTGGTCAAGGCTTCACTTGCTAAAGAACCAGTTGGTATATATATATAAATATATATATAGTGCAGAGCAGGCTATGCTCGACTGAGCTGCCCTGTATAAGCAGTTGATTGATAGTTTACTATATCTGTATTTTTGTACTTTATTGTATTTTTATAACAATAATAAAATAGTACTGCTATTGAGGTCAATTTGAAGTCCTTTAATGAAACAAAATTTGTTTTTCTAGTCATGTCAATATTTTTATAAATACTCCGTACAGCAAGACTCTGATTATAATGTTTGTACTTCATATTGTGTTTATGTACATTTTATTGCTTTAAATTTTCTTATATAATTATTATAATTGTTGACAGATTCGAATCTATTTACAATATTTATTATTAAAAAAATATAAAATATATATATTTCTATTTGTGGGCTCAGCATATCTTATCAAATCTTGGAATATACTCAAACTAACATACTAAATTAAATTATGTAGCCTATTCAGATCAGAGCTGCAAATGATTGAATGTTTATTATATTTAACTTTAATTTAAGTCTGTATGATTTAACAAATTTTTGTTTAAAATCTTTTTTTTTTAAATTTGAATTTAAAGTTGATTTCATTTAATTTGAAAAAGTGATTGGTATTGAAATTTGTTTCAAGTCTCAAAGTTTTATTAAATTCGAACTTCAGATAAAGCTCAATTTATACCTATGCTTAAAACCATAAAGTTTTCAGAGCTGACTTCTATTTATATGAGTTATGACAATATGTATATTAATAATGAAGAATGTTGTCAAATGAAGCAAACTTTCTCTCCTGAAGCGGTGTTTAAACGATGCAATTCCTGCTCGCTCTTTTCAGCATTTTCATGTTGCATCTTATCTTATCTTTCGCGCAAGTTCGCTTCGTGCATGTTGCATAGAAATAGAAACGTTTCTTTGAAAGCATGCAAGATTTGCTATAAGTGTTATAATTTGACAAATTGTTGCAAAATATATAAAATTGGACGTTAAAGTTTCAAATGTGTGTCTCAATCGTTTTTTTTTTATCTTTTGAGAAATTTTTTTTAATGCCGTAAATTAAAAAGACCTGCATATAAACTTCATATTGTTTTGGTGTTTGTTTATTTCTTTAATATGGTATTGGTAATTCCCAGTAATATATTAAACTAGTGTTTGAAATGAAAAATAAAAGATTGTTATACACGTCACTGCAATTTCTTGCACGAACTTTTTAAACGATGATACATTTTCAAAAAACATTTCCCACGCAAAGAATTGCAACATTCAAACACCGCTTAAACATTTTGTTCAGTGTTAAACGTTGCTTAAACGTTGCATACCCTTCACTTCAACTAGTGGGTATTATAAACTGAGCGTCTATGCAGTTGGCGCTTAAAAGTATGCTACAGTTCACTTCTCCGTCCGGTTGTCCATGCAAAAAGGACACAGTTGACTGCACCGAGTGCCTGGTGCTTAACTTTTTTTAGTTGCTTTTTTTGTATGTGTGTGTTTTTTTGTTGTTTTTTTGTTGCATTTGAAACAGGTCAGTGCGTCATGCACACCAAATGAGCATATGACCCCCGCCCGGCGACGCAGATCGCTCTGGCGTCCGGGTGTTGCTTTGGGAAGTGGGGGGGTTGGTTGGTTGGCAGCGACAGCCAAAACTTGTGCCAGGCAACTTGCAACTTGCGCTGCCAAACAAAGTGAACTTGCTGCTGTGGACCCACTTCTCCTAGCCATTTTAAGCTGCCGGCTGGTTGGGCTATGGAAAACAGTAATTATGCATAAGTCAACACGCGGCGCAGCGTGGCGGCATTCGTAATGAACTCCACTCAAAGCGCAACGAGCACTTTGCTCCTTCCCCCCTAGTATTCGGCATTTACTGCTACCCTAACTCCCCAATGACTGTGCCTTCATTACGCGCCAAGTTCAAAAGTTTTTGGCTGCCGAAAATGTCGCCATCGCCCAAAAAACTTACGCAAAAGTTTTGTGGGACTAGCCAAAGAGAAGCCAACTGGCAACTATGTCAGTATACATATATATGAATATATATATAAATGTATAGAAGTGTGTATGTTTGAATGCGTCGCATAAGTAACCAGGGAAACATTTGGATCTGAAGTTGGCGTTGAAGCCACAGTTGCCCCCTGCTGTGGCACAGCCACAGCCGCATCCTGCAATAAACACAGCGTGGCAACAAATTGCTGCATTAGAGAAACTGAGAGAGAACTGGAGAACTGAGCACTGAAAGCTGGACTCAACAGTTCGGAACATGTGTTTTGTTTGGCTGACGCTTAATGCACCCAAATGCAGTTACTAAAGTTTTTGCGAGCTGCAAATTGTCATTATGTTGACCACATTGGCCAAGTTTGGTTCTGTTGCAAGTCCTTGTGGCAAAAGCAAATCATTAGCGCCGCAAAAGGCTGCAGCCAAACAATAAATTCGCTTCAGGCAGTCTTCAGTTAATGATGGCATTTGTGTGCAGCAATTCTGACCCCCTTTTCCCTATATTACTCTTCTTTAGTCTAATCTAAAGCTAAAGCTAAAGCTAAAGCTGCACTCCAAGCATTGCACCACTGAGCTGCTTATCTACGCTAAGTGGTTGCGGCCTGGCCAGTATTGTACATATAGATGCGATGCGGGAGGAGGCAATGTTTAACTAATATACACAGAACGAGACGAGAGAGTACAGAGAGTTAGAGCCATCAAATGGCAAGTGCCTGGGATAGAGGCTGAAATGAACTGGGCTGCCTAATGAAGTCATTTGTGGCGCGGCAGAGACTAGACCTACACTGAAAAAAGTCATTTGTTAAAGCTGCGACGACCTAGATTTTGTAATGAAATGTAATGTAAGAGTCCTTTTCGATATGTAAAAGTAGATGTTATCTGATTCAGGACAAAGAGTAGATTGAAAGTAGCCCTGTCTGAAATTGTTTTTGAAAATAATAGTCGCGTTATTTATGACTTTGTAAGTTTACAATAACATAAGAAATGAGTTTCGAACACATAGCTTCCATGCAAAATATATGTTTGGTCTTGGTTTGCTTTACCCTTGATCAGCATCATCAGCCGAGTCGAGCTAGCCATGTTCGTCTATCCGTTCGTCCTTCCGTCTCTCTGCTTATATGCGAACTAGTCTCTCAGTTTAAGAGCTATCTTGATGAAATTTGGCACAGTTGGACAGCATCGAACCACTGTAACATATAACTGCCATAGAAAAAATCGTTCGAACATTGTGTTATTCAATAGAACTCGACCAAACCTAAAAATACTGAGTTTTAGCATTAACTAATCATGTTTACAAAATTTTATCAAGACCGAACGACTACATCTTATAACTGTCATAGAAACAATCCTACGAGTATTAATTTTTCATACGAACATCTTTTCTGCAATGGTCTACATCTTCGTCACGCTGAAGCTCACTTGAAGCTTGATTCAAAAAATGATTTGAGTTTTACTTCTTTATTCTTTCAGTGTACAGCTGCTTGCTGTCAGGATGGGATACTAAAATGGAACAGCGCCCAGCGTGCTCAACCACAAAAAAGATCCTACTCAGGTTGAATATTACAAACATTGGGTTTTAAAATGTATACGTTTATCAGATTTTAAAGCCAATGCCTGCTCAAAGGCAGGCCAAACCGCTAAGCCAAGCAAAAAGCCAACTAGAATCCAAGTGGTTTGCCCTCTGCATGAACATTGGTCAGCCCGGGCAGACAGAAATTAATTAGTTGTCATTTTTAACAATTGAGCGTGACAAGGCAAAGAATCAGAGGCCTTGTCTGGTATGGTATGATCAGGGTTGGGTTATTATGGTCTTGTCTGGTCTGGTCTGGTTTGGTCTCTTGTCTCTGGTCTCTGTACAGCAACCAGGCAAGAGTTGTGCAAATAAACTTTGGGGTAGCAGCAGCAACTCGCTCTCTGACAAATGATGTTGGTGCTGTGTGACGTGTGACAGATAAGTGCCGAAAAAGGTTTACAACTTTTGCCAAATACCATTTATTATTGATGTCAGAGGCATTGTTGTAATACGCTGTTGTCGTTCCGCAATGAACCCAGCTCTCTCGACACTGCCTCGAGCCAAATGTGTACAAATTAAAGTTGTGTCAAAGTTTCAAACTAGCCGGCAATTAGGCGCATTGCGTATACGACACCTCAGCCTCAGCCACAGTTGCACCCCGTATGACGCACACGTTGATGAACTGCGGCATTCGGCACTCTAATGACATGCAACGAGATAACGGTGGCAGCCACAAGCTTTCTGATTGCAACATTGCATGTTGCATGTTTGGTTTTAAATTTCCGTTCGATACGCAACTCTTCAAGCTGACAGCATTCTTTATCCACACTCTATACTCAATTTATGCATTTTGTTCGATTTGAAATTTATTTAAATTTGAGCTGCCGGAAATTTTAAACCATTTTTCATTTACCCAGTCATTTAGAAACTAGCCATAATACTGGAACTAATCTCTGTTATGCACTTTTGTTGGCAAATATGCTTTTCAGTTATTCTTTAATAGCAAATTTAATAATACTTTAGCAACAATAACTAGCAGAAGCGCTATAATCCAATATTATGTGGTGTAAAGCGATTAAACTAACTAATAATGTTTTCAAAATTAATGCTATCTATTTTAGTAGTTTATTTAAAAATGTTGAAAATAAAATTTAATTGCAATGATTACTTTAATTAAATTTTTGTGCTTTGATTGCTTATCACAATTTTATAGAGTGTGACTGAAACCAAATTTTAAAAAAAAATTGTTGATTATTTCAATTTTAATTTCAATTGTGGTTTGACGACCAGCGTGAATTACGACTGTGGAAATCACATGCATATATACATATATACACGTATATATATATATATATATATATATGTATTATGTACATATGCTTATCATCCTTTGTAATTACTCTTTACTCAATGTATATCTCGGTTTGTACTGTGTTTCCTACTTCTTTTTGCAAACGAGATTAGCGTAAAAAAAAACTGAAAAACAGTCGAACTCCTTTTTAACAAACTCGGTGGTGTTTTATTTGGTTTTCTATAGATAGACAAATTTTCGACAAGTTAGCAAACTTCTTAACAAATGTTTAAGGAGAATAGGTTTTTATTTTACTTAAAGCAAATGTTTTCCACTTTTCATTTTTAAACAAACATATGCATCTACATCGAAGCATAGCTGTTAAAAATGTTTCTGTGATAAAACAGGTTACAATCTTCGTGCCGAAAAATTGTTGATACAAAAACCTAATGTTCGACTGATTTTTGATATGACAGCTATAAGATATACTCACCCGATTTTGATCAAATTTGGTGAGTATGACAAGGAAATACTAAAAATCAGAACTCGTAAATTTAGTTAAGCTAGCTTAAAAAGTAAAAACGTTTTTCTTACAAAAACAAAATTTTCAAACGATTGTTCCTATGGCAGCTATAAGATATAGTTACCCGATTTTGATGAAATTTTGTGAACATTTCTAGAACGTGCTTAAACTAAGAAAATGTTAGTTTGCTTGAGTTAGCTTAAATATATTATATTAACAAAATTTTGAAAACATTTCAAGATAATGCTTAAACTCAGAGTTGGTAGTCTTAGTCGAGTTGTCTTAGAAAACAAAAGTTTTAAACGATTTTCTATGGCAGATATATGTTATAGTGGTCCGATCTGGACGATTATGACATAGCATCTGTGCTAAATTTAATTTCAAGAATGTATACACTTTCTGGGGTTGCAGACATCTTCTTCATTGCGTTCCGTTTTTCGTGACAAATTTATAACATCCTCTGCGAGGGTATAAAGGAGTAAGATATGGAAAATGTTGACTAGTATACGTATACCTATGCAATATGTACAATTATATAATGCTGTGAACTGTGACTTACCTTTACATATTGCATAATTTGCTTAGCAACTCCTAAACCCAACTCGAGCAACTAATTCAAAGCCAGTGGCATTTTGAAAACAAAGCTCAAGATTATAAGCTGGAACTAAGCCAAGGCGTTGAATGGCCAAAAGCAATGCGGGCCAATTAGTTAACAGCCTAAATATAAGTACTTAAGCATGTGTGCGTAATAGATTGAAATGCACATGGGTAAAATGGTTAAATGTGTAAATAGATAAATGGGTAACTGCTTTGGCAAGTTTGTGTGGATGCTGTGGAAACCCGCTGCGGGCTTAGTTAATATAAATGCCAAACATTTGCAGCTGCACCTGCACAGCTAATTGAAATTAAGCCAGAGAAAGGGAAACGGTTAGTAAGTTTTGGGCTAAAACATGCCAAGTATATTTGGCCCGAAGTGCATTAAGATAAAATCCAAATTTATGGCAAGTTGTAGTAGGCTAAAATGCAAACAAAAGAAAGTAAAGTCGAAGTCGATGTGAAAGTGGAAATGGAAGCTAAAGCCAAAGCCGATTAGCTGCTTAGCATGTAAGACAAGAAATGACAAGCAAAGACAAGTCGAGACACGACAAGTAAAGTGAGGAGCAGACATTCTCACCAGAGTGTGTGCAAATAAATCGCATTGCCAGCCTTGAATAGAGTTGTGTCTGTGTGTTGGATTGTGTCCAATGTAAATACTAACATACATATATTTATATTGACACACATGTGGAACAGATCGAGTGCATTTTTATGTAAATATTGGAATATACTCTTCCACTTATACACACATATGTTGTATGTTGTGTGTGCCAAAGTGAAAATGCGTAAAAAGGCGACACCAAGCATATTTGCATAGCCTGCTTTTGGGCGCTACGGTCTGCTGCTGTGCCTGTGTCCTGGTTTTGGTCCTGTATCCTGGTCCTGGCACTGAGCTCCCTGAATGCCATTTAAAGAGCATCACTTGGCTTTCGATTTCCGAACAGACATTTGGCTTTCCATCTCGCTTTCTTGTTGTCGTTTGATTTTCGTTTTCATTTTCTATTTACAGCTTGACAGACTCGCAGATAGAGACATCAAGTCACGTAGCTTGCAGCATCCCAACCAAAACATGCTTATAACTATGGCCACCTACCTAACCCTACCACTTTTCCTTCCCCTCTCCCAGCTATGCTCCATATCCAGCTATTGATTGAGATTGAGCTGAAAGCAGCAGCAACAGCGAATGGATGGAGGCACATGTGTTTACAAATCATATTCAATATTTTGTTTGCTCTCTGTTACAGGAACAAACCCAACCCCCCCAAACTCCGACTTTCAACTCCGATTCCATGCCTCAAGTTTCATAGCCTACACTCGAAGAAATAATTGTGCCTTCTTTTCTAAAATTATGTTTAAAAGCTGTCTTTAACGCATTCAAATCTATATTTCAATATCGTTTGATTTAATCGCAAAATTTCCATAACATAATCAAATCTGTTCCAATTTACTCCTATGCCGAAATGAGCATTAAGAAAGGATGGAAATTTCAGAATATATTTCTTCAAGATTTATTTAAGCTGTATTTTAGATAAGTGTACAGATTTTTTTCAGTGTAACATGTTGCAGTTGTTGTACTTACATTTGATTGCATTTGCCCCACCATTTTGAACTTTGCTTGTTTTTGGGGCTGAGCGCGCGTTGTTTGCCAAAAATTTGGCCAACTTTTGCAACTTAATCATCGTGCTAGAGGGGTGCAGAAGGCAGAAAGCGGAAAGCAGGCAGCAGGTCCTGGTTACAGTACCCAGTTACCAGAATCAGGCATACGGCCACGTGCCAGTGTGCCATCTGTTGTAAAGGAACTGGTAACTGGAATTGGGAACAGCCTGCCTGCACCATTCTGCACACAATATTGTTGGAAAAGTTTTCACATTAAAAGCATTTCATGCCGGCAAATTGTAAAATGAGTTTAGCTCACGCATTTTCTTACGCTTCCAAAGCACTTTTTATTTTTTATTGTACTTTTTTGAAAGGTGAAAGTCAAAAGCGAAAGTTGCAATAAATGGGGCGTGGCCCTTTTTGCCAGCAAACTTCTCTCATTGCAAAACGAAATAAACATAATTTTGTGAAACAACTGTCTGGAAAATGTTTTGCCTTAAATAACCACATTTCATATGTTTATCCTGCACATAGCTCAATTTGCTGGCCTGTCAGCTGGCAAAGCAATTTTCACACTGCCCCATTTTATTTATGAGGCCAAGCAGAAAAACTGTTTTCACAGTTTCCCACAGCTTCCCAGTTTACAGCTTGAATAGCAAAATTCAAGCCAAACACAAGTGCGGCCAAATTGTGCATAAAGACGGCTTATCAAAAATATTTCAAAGTCTATTTTTGTATACCCTAAAAAAATGGAATTCTATTTGTATCATTTGTAAAAACTTAGTGGAATGTTTGACTGTCAGACCTGTTCTCAATTCCACTCTTGAGACAATTCTGTATAAAATTATGTAGCATACTATTTGGAGTTGAATATAAAAGCATGCTTTACATATATATATAAAGTTGAACTCAGAACAGGGCTGTATCTAAAACATTCCTCAGAAATTCATGTAAAATAAAACTGGTAACAGATTTGAGCCTTTTTAATTGCTTAAAACATCTACTATCAGTCCTGATTCGAATTCCACCTTCAAATAAACTCCAAACAAAAACATGAAGCATACTTTTAGGAGTATAAAAGAAAACTGAGGGTTGTCATTGTCTGCTCCTAAAAGTAGGCTTCACAATTGTCTCTGAAATCGATTCAAAAGTGGAATTCGAAACAAAGCAGAATGTTTTTCAAAAATTTGGTTTAGCAAGAGTGTATAATTTTCGATCAAGCAAATAAAGCTATGCTTGCATGCTCAAATATAAAATGTTGAATGTAAATTTTGAAGTCAATATTTCTTTAGTTAAGAATTTTGTATATTTATTAAATTTTGAACATGAAGCAATTGAGTATTTTGTAATAAATTTTGTTATAAAGCTGCATATTGTACATATTTGTACATACCATGTGAAAGAAAATCAGATAAAAACAGCAGCAACAAAAGCATTTCAATAGCCTTGTCAGCTTTATATGGGGCTTTATACTTGTTAATATTGCCGTTGTTGTTGTTGTTATTGTTGTTGCTGTTGTTGTTGCTGTTGTTGTTGTTGCTATGCTATAATATGGTTCTGGTTGGCAAAGCTCATGCCGTGTGCATTTTGTACTCGAACTCTTTCTTAATGCTACGTGTCTGCCTCACTTTTGTCGCATTTTCCGCTTGCTTTCACACAGATACAGATACAGAAATACACACAAGCATACACACACACACACAGATACACGAACACATGCACACATACAGATAAAGGTAAAAGGGCCAACGCCATTGTCAATTTTTATATGAAAATGACCAAGCATCATATTTTTGTGTATTGTTGTTGCTTTTGCTTTTGTGTTGCTGCTGTTGGCACTGCAGCAGCAGCAGCAGCAGTTGCTGCTGCTTCAGTTGCTGCTGCTTGTTCATGCTGCTCAATTCCAGTTAAGAGATAAAATTTTTATGACATCACTTTTCTGTTTTATTATTTATTTGACCGAAGAGCGTTGCTGTTGCTGTTGCTGCTGCTGCTGCTGCTGTTACCCCTTGACAATGCGCTGCAAATGATGAGCAACGACGCCTTGGGAGTTTATGAACTTTATGTTTATTGAAGCCATAAATTGTTAGTGCATATGGCTCATGTTTACTCCTTTTTGGCCCTGTCGTATACGTATTATTACGTATACGTTGAGCCAAACTGTACATGACCTGCATGACTTGCTGATTTGCACTTGATAGCTGCTGGACACAGCACTAACACTGAACAAATTAATTGAAAGATAAGCTGGCAACATTTAGGCTTGATAATTATAAACTAATTTTGTGTCTGAATATAAATTTAACATTAAAATTATGCAATTAGTTATGAGAAACATAAAAAGTATTTAATTAAAAGCTAACTGAACAGCAAGTAACTAATTCGATTGTAAAGACTTAAACATATCTTTATTCCAAAAACTTCTTTAAGCTTTGTTCAAATTAAACAGACTTAAAGTAATTCACTTGAATTGTAAATTGCTGTCGTTTTTCATATTGCTAATATATCAAAGCGTTGGAAATAAATCTGTTACAAAAGTGTTTGGCAAATGCTTGAAAATCTGCAAATTTCCGCAAATGGATCACATTAAAACACACACTAAAAACCCATTAAATTCAAATAAAATTCTATTTTTGTGCATTTAATATCATAAATCACAGAATTTCACAGCACATGCATTAGAGCCCTACACACAAGCACACACGCACAAGTGACACACACACACACACACACACACGCACTCACATGAAGCTGGGGCTTAGTTGTTACTGACAAAGGCCAAACAATGCGAATTGTGCGCTGTGTTTCGCCAGCTTTTTGGGCCTGAACCCAACAACAGCAATATGAACAAAATGTATCTGCTTAGTTCTGGTCCTGGGCTCAATTTCTGACCCAACAATACTAAAATACCCGCACTCAACTGGCGCTTATAGGGCATATTAGCTGTTCAAATTGAAAGGCGATAGGCATTTATAAAACATAATTGTTAAATATGATAAAATCAATACAGGATAATAATATGTAGGTTAAGGGCCTGCTTGAGTATAGTTTTTTTTTGCATTTTTGAAACCTTCGATGGAGCCCCAAAATCTGTAGATAAAGACAAAAAGCTTTCTTCAAGCCACTTTTTACAGCGAACTACTTTAACAGTAAAATAACACTAAATGTAATCAAACAAGTAAGAATGCTCTAGTCGAGTGTGCCCGACTACGAGACTCCCTGCTCCTAACTTGCATATAAAGCAGTTCAGCGGCTTCTTCCATATCTTTGGTGCTATTTATCCGATCGAGTTGAAATTTACACAGCTGATCAACATTGTCGCTGTGTGAGTTTTTTGCGGTTTGTGGTGGTGCAGGGGGGTGCATCCGAAATTTGAAATAAACTTGATCTGCGTACGGTATATAGGAACCTGCATGCCAAGTTTGGTGTCTCTAGCTCTTATAGTCTCCGAGATCTGTGTGTTCATACGGACAGACGGACAGACAGACAGACGGACAAACGGACAGACAGACGGACATGGCAAAATCAATTCGGCTGTTGATGCTGATCAAGAATATATATAGTTTATATAGTCGGAAATGCCTCCTTCTGCCTGTTACACACATTTGCAGTACTTTAAAACTCGCTTTTTCCCATTTTTAATGGGAACAGGGAGTACAAATTTAATTCAGTTGTGTGGAGTATGAAAGCATATTTGATAGTCCTTGATATAATATTTATATGATAACTGCATGTTTATTTACGGTCAAAATATAAGCCCGTTATTTTAGCTTTTTTAAACCTTTTTTCGATTTTTTCTTTCTTTTAAATTTATCCAAGCTAAAATTAATTTTTAATACAAAGTTTTTCTGATTTGATCAAAATCTGTGGAAGAAAAATCAAATCTAATGCAATTTATAAAAATTTTAAACTTTTTTTCTCTTAAATTAAATAAATTTTTTCTACATATACAAAGATTTCTGTTTTTTGAAAGCTTAAAAAAAGTATATATATTTATTTTTACACTTTATTATAAGTATTGTATATTTATTTATTATTTTTGCGCTTTTTGCATAATTGGGCTTAAGAAATGTCTGTTCGTTCTTTTGTGTACCCATCTGTCCTCTCGTTTGTCCGCCCGTCCGTCTGTTTGCATGTCCGTCCGTATAAACGCAATATCTTCCACCAAAAAAAAACGAAATAAATTTGAAAAAGGACTATATGTTAGCTTTTTAGGTGCGGGTAAATCAAAAGTCGAGACTGCCAGTTCTAAACTTTCTATGCTTGTTGTTTTGTGTTTTGCGATTTTGTAAACATGCAAATGCAGAATGTCCCTTTTTGTGACTTTGGCTCTGTTGCTTGGTGTTTTGTTTTGCGGTCGCAAGGCATTTAAATGCCGCACATTAATGCAATCCAGGCTGGATTTGTGGATGCTACTCCTGCTACTGTATTCATTGAGCAATAAAATCGAAAAATTCCAAACAACCAACACACTCACACTGGACCACACACATAAATACATACACACATACATACATGTATAAGTGTGTGTGTGTTTTTTTGGCTTTTCTGCTGTGGCAACCAAACACTTTTCACACAGACAAACAAATTTGTCCAACGAAAATTTGTCAGATGCAAATTTGTCAATCGCAAATTTAATTGGCATATTTTTTTTTTGGTCGCCCCATTCGTGCGGTCAGCCAATTGTTGATGGAGCCCAAATGTAATGCAATAGCTCATAATTAATTGATTTGACAGCAGCAGCTGCAGCAGCAACAACAGCAGCAGCAACCAGACACAACAGTAATGCCTTTAAGCCAGAAACAAGTTAACGATTTTGTGTGTGCTTTGAAGTGTGCACAACACTTGTGCAAATACGAGAAACACATGTTGTAACCAGGCACTCAAAACGAACGAAAGCAAGCTGTCATAAAAATTTAAAACAAAAGGCAAACTCACAAAACTCAGTAAACCAAAGCGCATAAATGTATGGAACTACTCCGAATAGCTGCTGCAGCTGATGCTGCAGCTCATGTTTGCAAGAGACAAAAAGAGGGGCAGAGATAGGGAGAGGAGCAGAGACAGAGGCGGAGACACAGACAGAACCACAGCCAGACAGTTACACCAAGAGAAATAATCAAGGATCTTAAATTAACTAACATTTTTTTGCATTTCGACAATTTTTTTGTTGTTCAGTATTTTGAAATTGTTTTGAATTTTTAAATTTTAATACTCAAGCTTAAATAAAATGATATATTTTTTTAAATTTACTGACTACCCTTAATATTTGAAGCACTATCAAAGTCAGCTGATTAAGAAATGCGTTGTGAATTGAAAAAGCAGGAGAAATTTCTTTCAGCTTTCAGCCTAAATGAACTTTTAATTTTAAAACCAACAAAAAACTGTAAATACATAAAATGTTGGGCAAGATATGTTTAATTAATTATTAACAACAAATTTAAATTAGTTGTGTTTATTGCAGAATGGCCCAATGTATTGCTGATGTGTATTTTTAGGTGCTAAACAACAAATCTATTTGTGTTCCTTTCAAAGTTTCCTTTGAAAAGGAAAGAAAAAAGCAAGATACACAAAATCAGTAAATTCAAAGTTATTAGCAAAATTGTAGTTAATTAAAAATTGTTAACACTTTTTTCGCTTTTTTGCTCCTTTTCGTTAAATAAATACATGTTGCAGTTGCATTTTTCATTAAAAAACTTTATTTTCGATCGATTTTGGCTATGAAAATAAAAGCGTGTAATCGAAATTTGTGAATTGAAGTACACAGCTCTTATTGTCAGATCACGTTTTGTCTGCTTAAATTCGTAATATCAAATAGTTTGCCGCATTTTTTATGAGTGCATTGGAGTCGTCCTTAGCCAACAACTACAAAATACTTTGCCAGCATTCAGGTAGCAGCAGCAGCAGCAGCAACAGCAGCAGCAGCAACAGCAGCAGCAGCAAAAGCAGCACCAACAATAAAAGTGAAAAGCGCACTCTGAGCATTGGCAAATGCCATAAACGTGTTACTCCCTTCCTCTGTGTGTCTGTCTGTCTGTTTGTCTGTCTGTCTGTCTGTCTGCCTGCGTGCCGTACCCCATCCCTTATCGTTCATCCTTGAAGCAGCTCGTACACCCCATCCTTATGTCTTTCTACATTCCCCCAGCACTATGTTTTGGCCATAATTTTGGTAGCATTCTACCATATCGTTGCTTACCTGCTTTGTATCGCACAGACATATGTTTCGTTTTCAGTTTTCCCACTCCTTCCCTGTACTTCTCTCCTCTCCTTTGGCTGCTTATTTGGCTGTCCTATGAATAATGGCACTGACATTGCCTGGTTGCCTGCCTTCGAGCTTATTGTGTGAATTATTAGCGCTGTGTGTATTAAAATGCAGCTCAAGCTAATGCAACCTCACACAGACATATACACACAACCACACACACACACACACACACACACACACACACACACATACACTTACACACACATACTCACACTAGCACTCTTACTCATTTTGCAGATAGCAAGTTTGCAAGTTTGCTTTTGGTCCACGCGTGGTATGTGTTATGTGATTTACAAACACAACTACTGCGCATTTAATGTGCGGCTTTATGGCCACAAGAGTGTTTAACAGTTAACTGCGAAAAGCATTGAGCAGCTGGCCAAGGCCTGTGAAAGCCAATACAAAGCCTAGCAGCATAACAAATACGCATATTGTATTATATGTGAAATCCCCTCTGGTTGCGTAACCAGACAGTCTAAGGATGCATAGTTGTGTTGTACTTTATGGTTCAATTGTAGGAATTTCAGATTCAGTTGTAGTTCAATTATTTTACTCGTTTTGTTCATTTGATTCCTATCTTAACTGTTTTATTTAACAATTCTTTTCTTAAATTTAAAATGTATTATTCAGACCTGTTCTGGATTCCAAGATTTGGGGAAAGGAAATTTTCTTTAATGTTTCTATTATTATTTTTGATAGTTTTTCGTGAATTGAAGTCACTAGACTTTCATGAACGATTGAATTCACCTTAAGTAAGATGTGATTTGCTTCCTAGCTCTGCGCCTAAAATGAAAATTGGAAGATTTGAGTTTTAAAATTGTATTTAGCAAAGGAATGAACATAACTTGTTTATAAAAGGACACTTAATATTATTAAAAAGTAGTTGCCTACAAAATTATATAAGAATTCAAAATAAAACTGATGAACCAGCAATATATTTTTATTGTTCAGCTTAGAATGTCATTTAAACAAACGTTCAGACTGAACGATTTGATACAACTTTTATGTGTTGTGTATAATTTGATTACAGTCTGTGCTTAGGTTAAACTGTCATAGTCATATCTTTACGCAATTATTTAATGATATATGTTTAAGATAAGCGCGAAACAGTTAGAAAATATTAAGAAAACGCACTTTCAAATATGGAAACCAGAGAATTAAGATTTTACTGGAAATGTACCATATGTTACATGTCCTCTTGAGCTCTTGTGTGACGACATCCAACGAAATCATCAGGCTAAAGTTTTACTTGATCAGGCCTATGAAGAATCAGAGACATTGCCTTTAATGTGCAACACTATTGTATCACAACACGAGACACTATCTGGCAACACAAAACCATTATTAGTCTGTTAATATAAAATAAGAATTAAATAAGATTAAGGCACTAATACCATCGTTTGCTTAAACCGTTTGAGAATTACAAGCGAAAAACTAAAAAAACTTTAATTTTGTCTTTTCAAAAATGAAAAATAAAAGACTATATTGGGCTTACGAAATGTGCATCTGTCTGTGTATCCCACTATCTGTCCGTCCGTATGACCGCTATTTTTACTCCTTATGGGAAAAGGGGAGTATTAAAGAACTACAAATGTACCATATGTAACAGACAGAACGAGGCATTTCCCACTTTATAAGCCATATATATTCTTGTTTAGCATCAACAGCCGAGTCGATATAGCCATGTCCGTCTGTCTGTCCGACTGACCGTCTGTCTGTCCGACTGACCGTCTGTCTGTCCGACTGACCGTCTGTCTGTATGAATACAGAGATCTCGGAGCATTCTTACTTGTTTCTTTTCTTTTTTTGAAGTTTAATTTTTAATCTTATTTTTAATTTATATTTTAAGTTTTCTGTATCGACAGCTATTAGTGGACTTTAAATAAATATATAAGTAGGTAAGTAATATAGTATATATTTATCAGTTCTTGCTTGCATTTAGAGTCTGTTCTTTTACTCACTTTCAGAGTTAAACAGTTTAATATAAACCATTATTCTTGGGTATATGTATATACTCGCATATGCAGTATGTAAATTCCATATGATTTAAACATATCACGTAGAGACAACGCGACTGAGAAAATCTGTCGTTATTTTAATTTCGATTAACATAATCGAAGAGCTCATGAACTCATTAAAATGTAAATACATTCACACACACACACATACAGAAACGATATATATATATAAGAATTCATTATTTAATGAGCGTATTATGAGTTATTAATTACAATATTTAAGGCAGCCATAAAATATTTAATGTGGTTGGTGCCTTGCAGCGAGCAGCTACTTTTGCTCTGTTTTTTGCATCCTTTGATTGTTGTGGCAGTTTTGCTGCTGCTGCTGCTGCTTCACGAACCATAATTAATTTTCAAAGAGCTTGGCAATGCATATAAATATATATATATATATATATATATTTAAATGTATATTTTATATATTGCATGGGTAGTGTATGCTGTTAAGTAACTATATATATTAAAAATCAACATCTTCTGCCTGTTAACTGTGCGTATACGTAATGTAATTGATGAGCGAACGCAGTGACCTGCATTTGCTGTCAGTTTGCCTTCACTTCACTGCAATGCCTTACAGCAGGAAACGGATGCAAAACTGTGACACAGGAAACGCAGTCATCGGACTGCCGCTGTTGCTGCCACTGCCACAGCCAAAGGCAGGGGCAGGAAGTGGAGACAGAGGCAGAGGAAGAGGCAGAAAGCATTGCAACTGCAAAGGGCAGCGCAACAATTAAAGCGATAAAAGCGCAAAATGTTCACATTTCAGCAGCGTTAATCAGCACCAGGCGACAGCCACATGGATCTGGATATGAGCAGAAGGAGCAGGAGCTGAAGAAGGAACAGTAGGAGGAGCAAAAGGAACAGCAGCAGCAGGAGCAGGAAGAACAGTAGCTGACGCAGAATGGCAATTTTAAAAGTGGCACTTGAAAGCCTCAGCCACTTGTAATGAGCGCACTTGGGACGCAGTGCAGCCAAATGGCAGCCACATGATGACATACATTTCCCGTCTGGCGTTAACGCTTAATGGATCCTACTACTTATATATATTCGTATATATACAAGTATAACATATATGCCTGCTGCACACCAATGAAACTTAAAGGTTTTTTCTTGGTAAATTGAAGCATTTAATTGACTGCAACAATTTTTGGCCAGGTGAAACGTATACTGATTGAGCTAATGGACGAGCATTGAGCATTTCGCAAGCACATCGTGTATCCTGCGAGTCCTGTCTGATGTCCCCAGCTCCTTTGTCTTCTGCCTGCCCAGCCACTCAATTAAGTGCATTTGGCTTTGATGTTGCGGCATCGAACAACATCCGCTTCCTGGCCGGGCCAGCGCATCCAGCCAGCTGGCCGCTCTGGCTTCGTAATCCAATTTACTGGAAGCTAGCCAATCAGTTTGTCTGACGCTTGCTTTGCAGCGCCATCAAAGGGTCTATAAAGCTGCTATAAAATAAAGCAGCAAGTGCATAAGGTTTTGATTGCAAATATTTGGTGTAAAATCAACACGTTTCAATCCAATTAAGCCATCCAACTTTTCTGTAACACATTCATTTATAATTAGTGCTTGATTAAGCTTGAAATATTTTAATATTGCAAAAAAAAAACAAGTAAGAACGTTGCAGTCGGATGCACCCGACTGCGATATACTCTTTTTTAGCCTCTTTGCGGAGTCAGAAGTGGGCGTGGCAATTGTATTTTTGGTCAAATCTTTCAAGTTTTGCCATCAATTTCAGTTTGGTTGGGCTCGTTGTACAGGTTTGGGAGAAACAAACATTGCTCGATTGCAGGGGCGGGGGTGGGCGTGGCAAAAATATTTTTATCCAATCTTTTTAATAGGACAATTCAACCTGCAAAATTTGGGGACACTAGCTAAAGGGGTGGGGGAGATACAGACTTTGCTTATTTGTGGGGGCGGGGGTGGGCGTGGCCAAATTTTTTTTTGTCAAACCAATCAAGGATGTGATAAGTAGCCCTTGTGCTAAATTTGGTTACTTTAGCTATAAAACTGTGGAAGATATAGTTTTTTGCGGTTTGTGGGGGAAGGAGAGGGGGTGGGGGGGAAATCTTGACACTTTGTCTGCCTATGGTATATACCAACATGTATACCAAGTTTGGTTGTTCTAGCTTCAAAACTGTGGAAAAAACCTGCGTTCATACGGACAGACGGACAGACGGACATTTCACAAACCCAATATACTCTTTTTTCTTTTTTTATAAAAAAAATTAAAAAAGAGTATAAAGAGAAAGCAAGTTTATCTTCGGCTTGTCAAGAAGGTCGTTATGAAAACGTAGTTTTCGAACGATTGTTTCTATGACAGCTATAAGAAATCGCTTGCCGATTTTGATACAACTTTCGCAACATGTGTGAATGAAGATGAAACTGAGTACTAGCTAGTTTGGTTAAAACATGTGTTTAAGAAAAAAGTTGCCTATGACTGCTAAAAGATAGAGATTTCAATGAATAGATAATGCCAAAACTCAGAATTCCTAAATTTGGTCGAGTTGCCTTGGAAAACAAAAAAGTTTTTCAAGCTGATCAAGAAATTATATACTTAATGGGATCGGCAACATCTTCTTCAAAGCGACAAAAGAGTGGAAAATTAAATAAATTACTTTTCGCATGGAAATAGCTTCATTTTATGAATTACTCTGTCACAATATGAGCTTTTTTTTTCTGCAGTAAAGCTGAAATTGAAAATAATGATTCCTTAGAGGTCCCTAATCACGTATTTTTTAGTTGAAACTTAATTTGAATATTCGAGGAAGAGTCGAAAGATGGCAGTAGCCTCCATTTTACTCTGAGCATGGAGATTCATTCATAAGGTTTTGAAAAAGTCATCATTCGTTCAAATCTATTTCAGAAATTCTAAGATATAGCGATTTGAGCAATTCAACATTATTCGAACCAACTGCATTGGAAAAACTAGTTTTTAACCTTACTAACCTAGGTAGAAAATATCTAATGGAAATTGTAATCATATTATGAATTCGAAAAACAAACCAAACTTAACTTTAAATTCAGAACTCAACATTTTTTCAACTTAACTTTAGACATTGAAAGGGTATGTGTTATATGCCAAATCTCTGTAATTACAATTTAAATTTAAAATGAAATTGTAAAATTAGAAAACACCGTAAGCTGCATTATTTCGTTGTTGCCGTTGTTCCATTCAGCATTCAGCATACGACACGTTGGTTTGTGCATGTTTTCATAGCATACATTTGGGGGCGCAAGCCAATTGAAGCTAACGGGCCAATGAGTGCATCAGCAGCAGCTTAAAACCGAAATGCAAATGCAGTTAACCAGGGAACAGAGTCGCACTCTAATCCATTAGGTGCGTTTAGCACGATAAACAGCTAAGAACCGCAGCGGCAACAGCAGACCAGCCACAAAAGCCAACAAAATTCACATTATTCGAATGGTTTTTTTTTTCCCCCGCTCCCCACTTCTTTGTAGCTTTTCTTTTTTTTTTGTTTTTTTTTTAATGGTATTCGCGTTTGCCACACATTAGCGTTGGCTGGATGTTGACGTTGCCATTGCTGTTGCCATTGCTGTTGCAGCTGCAGCTGACCGAAAACGCTGTCTGACTTTTGTGCTGGGAATTGGGTCAAGCGGCAGCCACAAAACGGGGCAAGCAATGGCAAAATGGAAACGGTTGACCAGCGAGGCATGCATTTTAATTGCAAATTTCAGGGAAAGCAGGGCTGAAAGCGGGCAGGGCGGGGCGAGTGGTGGGAACTGGTCTGTGAATAATTTATTTGAGGCGCTTAGCACGAGATTAACGGTAAATGTAACCCAACCAACGAACCGGAAATGGATTACGTAGCAGCGGATGTAGAAAGTCACACGTAATTTAATATCACGCTGGCAATTTACGAGCGCGCACACCACACACATAGAGAGAGAGAGAGAGAGAGGATGAGAGAGAGAGTGAGAGAAAGCTGAACTGAGAGTTTACCTACGGCGTAATTGCATTTGTCGTATGCGGCTGCAATTGGCAATAGAATTTAAGTTGCCTCACCAACAACTCTCGCCTTGCTGCTAAACACTTTAAATGCTCAACAAATTGACAGGCGGCGGGCCAAGCCCGTTGCCCAGGGCATCCGAATTGGAGCAGCAGGAGCAAGTGCAGCTTCCTAACCGAGCGCATATGTTGTGTCATATTTACACACCCCAACTGGCATTCCCCATCCCCTTTGTTGGCGCTGTGGATGCCCTATGACAGCCGCCAACCGGTGTTGCCAGCAGTGCTGACAACTTTTGAGCAAAAAAATTAGAATATTATTGTGTCTGTTTGGAATTTCATCAAATTTCATTCCACAGAAAAGTGTGTAGCATAGAATCTGGCCCATTTCCTTTTTCGATTCCGTTAAAAGTTTTTAGAATCGAAATTACTATCTTTTTTGAAAACCGTAATCGATGAACAATACGGCCAAAAAAGTTTGGCTTTGGCATTGGAATGAGAAGTATTCGAATTGATATTTAAAAAGGAAGAAAGATTTAGATTTCATTCGGAAACAAGAACACCAATTCGAAATTTATTCGAAAGTTTTATTCAGAACAGGCCTGTTAATACTGCATTTATGAATATATTTATTTCGAGCTTTAAAAAAGCAGAACTGACAACACTGTTTGCCATTGCCATCAGCCTCAACTCCAATTTCAATTCCATCTGCAGCCCTTCGTTCATCATTCATCGCGCTGGGAAACCTTTTAACGAACGAAGAACGACGCTGGCAACCTTAATTGGCTTTGAGGCAAATGTGTTTCAAATCTGATTTCACAGATGTAAGAATTTACGATACAAGCTAAAAATTCAAAAGTCTGGCTGACTGGATGCCTGGCTGTGAAAACTTACGCTTTTCTCAAACCAACATCATTCCATGTATTTATTTATTATTAGCTCTGAAAGTCGCTTGCTGACAACTTTTTGTTCATTCTGATAATTATAATGCTATTAACAGCTTGAACAATTATTTTTTAATTTGTTCGAGTGGTGATTCATCTAAATATACTCATTTATGTACTTAGTTGCCTAGTGAACTTTGCCCTTTGCCCCAACTCAATGAAACAACAACAGCAACAACAGTTGTAACCAATTATGTACAGCGTCGAACTGTGTGCCATTGTTTTTTCAACACACACACACACACACATACATGCATAACAACTTCCGTTTCCGGAATTGCCAGCAATTCACGCCATGTTTTGAAGGTGTTTTGTTTGGCTTTCTAATACTCTGTAATTGAGGATTTATGAGCTAAGTCTGGTTGAATTTAAATGTTTCAAGTGTTCTTCAGTTTGCTATTGAATCTGAATCTTTGATTTCGAGTCCAATAATGAGGTCTTTCGAAAATATATTGAGAAATATATTATTGACTTAAGTTTCAGAATTTTCATTTTTTTCACAGATGCTGATGATGAATGTTTACTAATAATGAACATAGAAGTTTTCCGAATTTTAATTTTGCATCGATTCCTTGAAGATTCCTTTGAACTAGTTTAAATGGCAGGGTCGTTAAATCGGACTTTTGAACGATATATTAAATTTTAGTTCCGTTCGTTTGTTGAGTTCATTTTCTATTTCCTTTTTTAGCTCAGCAGTTTAAATTTCACATTTCCGATAAACGTTCATTCAACTAGTTCATGTCTTGTGTATGTTGAACTTTTAAGCAAAAAATTATCAAAAGTTACAACAGCTGTAAATATGGTACCAATCCGAAAATGCATATGAAGGACCGGGTGTAAAGGAACTTAAAACGATTAGTTCCTATATCAAGAAAGAAACTAAATTAACGATTAATTCTTTAATCTGCAAAGGAACTAAAGAAACGATTAGTTCCTTAATTCGGAATGAAACTAAAGTAATGATTACTTGCACTATCCGGAAAGGAATTAAAGAATAGTTAAGTTCTTCTATAGGGAAAAGAACTAAGGAACAAATAGTTATTTTATCCAAAAAAGAATCGTTTATGTTTATACAGAAAGACTAGAGAAAAAACTATTTCTTTAATCAAGAAAATAACTACTGAATAAGATCCTCAAAAGGAACTAGAATGTTTAACTATACTCAGTACTAGGCTTAGGATCGTCTAAATACCAAAACTAAAGCTAAGGTTTTATGTTATTTTTGCCCTAAAAAGTATGCTACACATTTTGTGGTTGAATAGATTTGAGAATTGGCATTCAGAACAGGTTAAAGCTGTATTTGATAAAGCTACTGCGAAATTGAACAACATAATCCAAGTGCTCGATAAGCATATAACAAGTATTCATTTATTTTTTGTAATTCAGCTCAAGAACGTTTTTTTATAAACGCTATAAATTCCAAACTCTGCAATATATTCAGCTTAATTTATTTTTTTGAACTGTGCTCTTAGTCGAGCACTCCCTTCTAACTGCAGTCTGGCCTGTTATTTATGTAAACACGACTTTTGTGCACAATATTTGTATTAAACAAACAAGCGCATAAACCTTCTTTTTTTTTTTGTTGTGCGTCCAGTTGAACCAATCTGAAATTCGTACAACGAGTGCTATCCAAAACTGCAGTTCGAATGCCCCAAATGGATGAATGGGGCAATGCTGCTGCAGACTGCAGTCATGCGTATCCCGCTGGCAACCATAATTGTTTTTTGAAGTGTCCGTTGGCTAGACTTTATTTATTGTTTGGCACACACATACACAAAAACACACTCACACACACACACGCACATGCAGAGCGTACAGTAAATGGACAGCAGTTTTGACTGTGGATTTGGATTTAAAGCCAACAGCTGACCAAAAGTTCATCATGTGCTACTGGAGTATCCACAGCTCAGCATGTTTATATAAAATGGGGGTTGACTGTTGTTTGTTTGCTTTTTTGTTTGTTTGTTTGTTTGTTTGTTGCTTTGCTTTTAAGCGTATTTTTACAATTTGATTGACTTTTTGGCTTTGAATTGATTCACTTTGTTTATGCAAATCCCTTATAAACACACACACACACATGCCCATACAAATGCACTTGACATGCAAATTTGTCTGCGCTTTTGTTGCATGCTAAATGTCGCTTGCAACCTGCCAACTGTTTATGGTAATATGAGACGTGGCAACTAATAATCTGAGAACGCAACTTGACAACTTTCTTTACAAATGGCGACCAAAATTGAGTGCCGTTTGTGAACAGCTGGAAACTTATGAAACTTGTTTGCCAAACAACAATAAAATAAATTGCGCAAAAGTGCAAAAGTTGTGCCGCTTTACCTACCCCCGAGTACCCCTATTCCTAACTGCCTTCCACCCCTGCAACACCCCCCAACTTAACTGCCTTTGGTCGCAGCAAGCTGCCAACTTGTGTCAATTGTCATTTGTGCTTGTACTTTTTGTTGCTTTCCAACTGACTTTGCCTTTGTCTTTGTTTCTTGCCACTTGCCACATGCCGCATGCCACTTGCTGCTTGCCACTTGTCGCCTGCTCCTTGCAGTTGCTACGCTTTTATTGCTATTGTTGTTGCCACGCCTGCTGTTATGCTTATTATTTATATTGCCACAGCGCAGCAGGCGTACTTAGAGGCTTGTGCTGAGGTGTAAAGGCATTTGATTTGCTTGCCGCCATTTTTATGAAGTGTGCGCAGCGTTCTTTCAATTTGTTGTTTCTACTTGTTGTTATTGTTGTTGTTGTTGCTTTTTATATTAAAAGCCCAGTGAGCTGCAAGCGACAAACGGAAGTTGAATTCACTGTAAACATACACAGCGAGAAATATTATGCATTTTTTATACTGAGCTTAATCATAAACTTTAAATTTGAAAGTTGTCCGGCAATTATGTACTTTATGTAACAATTATGCAAAAGAGGGAATAAGTTATAAGCTCATAAGCATAGCTGCGTATAATGTTAATAGGCTGCATAGTCTACTGAATATTCTACAAGGCATAATTTATGCATAGCTCATGAATTTTTATACACAATACATTATTAAAAACTGCATAATTTTTGCATATTTATGTACATTTTATTAATATGCATAATTAATGCTCATTTATGCATAATTTTCACATTTCAATGTTCATTTTATGATTATTTATACAGATATTATAAATATTTTATGCATAAATAACTCCTAAATTCAAAAATCATGCTTAATTATGTTAGGTTCAATTTTATACATAATTTGTGCATAATAAGTGCATGAATTCAGCTGAGAGTTCTCTCAGTGTAACATGTGTTGGGCTTTTGAGGCCACTAATAAGAACTTGATTTTAATTGAGGACTTTCAGGACTACTCGCCTGAGCAAATGAAAATTATTTTGACACTTGAAATCTCTGATCTTTAGTTTTTTGTTATTATCCAAAGTTAAAACAAGTTTTCGTAAAGACAACAAACAAAATCTTCTTAGGACACATTATATCTGCTGGAAGAAAATTCACAAAACATTTGTTTTATCAAAGCAAGCCACTTTCTCACAATCCAAATCAAAACTGCAATATTCTCTTTATTCCCTTTTATCTTAACACTTTGTCTGCGTATGGTATGTAACAACATGTATGCCAAGTTTGGTTGCTCTATCCTCAAAGCTGTTGAAAAAAAGCGGTCATACGGACGGACAGACAGACAGACGCACATATCACAAACCCAATTTACTCTTTAATTTCCCATTTTTGAAAAGGCAGTATACAAAATTAAATTTTTGTTTAGTTCTTCGCTTGTAATTCTCAAACGGTTTAAGCAAACGCTGTTAGTGGTGCTCGTCTGAATTTGGTTTGGAGTAACATACATTGACAGCCATTACACGCAGTTGTGGAATAACCAATCTTCACAATCTCGCCAAAGATATCATGGAGTACTGCCTCATGGTGCTACCAAAAGGTCCAAAAGATTCTATGCTTCGAATTTTCTTTCGGAAGGTCCAAAAGAATCTATGCTTCCAATTTTTCGGACCTTCTGCAAGCATCATGAGGCAGTACTCCATTGTATCATTGGCGAGATTTAGAAGATTGTTTTTTCCACAGATGCGTGAAATGGCTGTCAATGTATGTTACTCCAAAATAAATTCAGACGAGAGCACTACTGCGAGAGAGCACATTCTTAGCTCGGCAACCAGCTGATGCAGTTATTCCAATAGTAATTGCAGAATTTGTGCTGCAAACTTGTTTATATTCGGCTGCAGATGTTTGGAGAACTCGATCAAAGTATAGAAGCTGGCATTGCGTATAAGTATGGCGTTATTATTTAGTTATGAACACATCTGCTAAATTTAACCTCCGAGCGAGATACTTATTGATAGTTTTCGATAGTATGTTGTTTTTAACGTATATGAATGTTGAATTCCAAAAATTATAAGTTCTAAAACTTCTAAAATTCCAACAAAAATTTCAAATTGTTATTAATTTAGCATAACTTATATATAGGGACAGTGTACCGCGACCTACTAGATTTAATTTAGGATTGATTTCATTTATAATTTATGCTTAACTCATGGCTAAAGTGCATGAATTCAGCTGAGAGTTCTCTCAGTGTAACATGTAGCACCTACATTGTAGATATGTGTATATTATAGCTGAAAGTATTATCATATTACCATAACATTGTTCATACTACAAATTAAATTTAGCTGTCATATAAAATGCATAAATAAACAGCAGGTAGTTAAAAGTTAACAGCTTAAAAGCCATAACTATTGCCACAAATAATTTGCATATCAATGTGTTTCAGGTTAAATTATTATTATTATTATGCATTCATATATTCAAGTGTATTATGCCCACAAAAAAATGTAAAAACGGAATATGTGAAAAACATATTTTCCCTGTTTTTTTGTTTACATTATTAAAATCCATGTATGAAATGAACACATAGGATGTACTATTAAAATAATGCAATAATGTATTTTTTCATACATAAAGTTATGTTTCAATAGTTATTATAAGTACACAATAATTCAGAATGACGGTTATTGTGAACTATTTTTATATAAACAGATTCGAATAACAGCAATATTCTTTCGCTTAACAGAGCATAAATTGCTATAAGTCCACTTCTGTTATGTTAACATCAATTTAACAGCAGCTGCGTCATGTTCTTCAAGAAAGTGTTTTTACGAGATGTTATTATTTTTTTGCAACCACCTTTTATGCAATTATTATTCATAATAATTAAAAACATTACCAATTTTAAACAACTGAATTTTAATTGAACCTACTCAGTCTGAGTGTATGTTTATTTGCTGAACAGGACTACGGAGAGTCCTTGAGTAAATAGCGAACGTCTGCCGCTTGCCAAACTGAAGTAGCTTTTCTATTATTCGTGCATATTGATATCAATAACAATGTGTTTCTTCAAGCAGCTGCTACATTTCTTCTACGTTTTTTTTTTTTACTGTTAGCAACAACTTTTTTATAAGTATTCGATTTGAATACACAGCGAGCAAGAAAAGTGTCCGGTTGGCAGTTGGTCTGCTTCCTGGTAATGCTGCTGTTCCTGCTCCTGCTGCTGCTTCTCCTGCTGTTGTCAGCTTTCATCTCTTATTACATTGTGCAAAATGCAAAGTACTTTGCTATGGCTTGCTACGAGTTGAGGTCCTGGCTCACAGTCCGATATAAGAAGTTAGATTGCTGCAGTTGAAACTGTTGCTGAAAGTCGCCAAGTTGTCCGACTCGTTTTCAATAAATATTTATGAAAAATGTTAATATTTTATTTCACTTTTAATTTGCATTTTCTATGTGTGTGTGTGTGTGTGTGTTGCGTTTTAATCTAAATGTTAATTTGCACGAAATGAATCAGTTAAGCAGCGTGGCGTATGCGTAATGCGCTTCAATCTTAAATTGAATTTGCCTATTTGCTAAGTGTGTGAGTGTTTGTTTGTATGTGTGTGTCTTTGTGTGTGTGTATGTTTGAATGTGAATTAATTGGAGCGCGGCGCGTAACAAAATGCTCCTTGGGGAACAGTTTGACACACAAAGTTCAAGTGGCTGCGGCTTTAAGCAACTTGAGCTGCTGCAATTTTGGGCAGCTGCAAATACGAATTACTCCTTGAATATCAAATATTTAGTGCCACAGCAAAAGTTTCAACGGCAGGTGTGAGATTTTAATTAAAGTTACAGCCACAGACAGAAGTTACAGGCGAACAACCAGACTTGTTGACTGTCGCATTTGCAATAAACCGCTAACCAGCAGCAACCGACATAGCTGCATTACGCATACGCAGCGTGGCCTTTTCAAATTTTGGTTGGTGTGTGCGAGTGCTTTTCAATTTTGGCTGGCTGGTGGCCAATCAGCCTAATAATTATGAATGACCAGCTTCAGGAGCTGATGCTGTTTGATGCAGCTGCTGTTGCTGTAGTTGCTGCTGCTGCTGCTTTTGCTGCTGCTGTTGCTGCTGCTTTTGCTTCTGTTTGCTGCCACAACTGACACTTGATTTATGGCTCATGAGCTGCAATTAAGGCAGCCCATTCGCATTGCGTTTGTGCTGTGTAACAACGACGCATCCTTTGAACCAACAAATTGAAATAAATTGCCAAAAGCTCGCATCGAATATGATATGCAACTGCGCTAACGAAGCAGCATACACAGGACTCTTGCAAATCAGGATATGCTACGTTAAATTGCGGCCAGCCGACATGTTGCAAGCTTTTAGAAGCTGCCTCGCTCTCCTTATAACAGGCCATGTAAAACCTGACTGAGTAACGCGGGTAGCAGCAACTGACACAATTCCTCTGGCATTAATCAAAAATGAAACGGGACAGTTCACATCATTAATAATTGCTACGCTGTCATGTTATTTAACCCAAGACTAAACTATTGATAGATATTCGACATTTCTCAAGGTATGTGTAGGTCTTTGACCTGCCTTAGTTGTTTATATCAAAGCTGATTGATGATGTTGCCCCTCCAAAATTGACAATAGCATACCAATGCCCAAATACCATGACAAGTGTCAATGTCCGAGCATTTTCAGTGAGTAATTGTTTTTAGTGTTTTGCATAAGAAATTGTCACGCGGTTTTAGTCCTCAGTTCTTATACCCTGTTATAATAGCTGCAGCGGCTGGTTTTAGCAAGACACAAGACTACAGTCATATTTTTGTATTATTTATTTATTTGCTGAAATTAGTCAAAATTGAATATCAGTTAAAATTTTAAAATTTTTTTGTTAGCTTTCAATTGGCGGATATATGTTTAACAATTCAAGTTCGGCGTTCTTATAACAAGATTGGTTTGCGATCAATTACAATCACAACGTTCCCAGATCAGGCTTTTTATGTACTTGAATTCAACCAGCTTTTGAAATAAATCAATTTCAAATTGCCTAAGATCAAGGTTAGGCTTAAAATGAGCTAAAATTAAGAATTCAGGGCTTGATGAGAGCTTACCTAAACCAAGTATTTTTCTCTCAGCTTAAGAAAATCCGTATTTAAAATTAAGATTTAAGTATGGATTACTTGATTTTGTTTTCGGCATAGAAAAAACTTCAGTTTTACTGCCACTTCTTTAAGATTTGAGTTGCCTAACTTGTTCTCTTCCTGAAAAATTAAACATTGATATTTTAAACAACCACACTACTTACATATTCCATACATTGCCTCAAAGCTTAACACCGCTCAAACCATTTTGGCAGTTCATTTTATACTATTGTTCAGCGCAACACATTTCATTTAAGTTTTCATAAGCGATTGTATAAATTTATATGAGATATGGATATAGTACTTTGTATGCCATACATTGTATGTATATATGTACAAAATATGAGAATATATGTCATGCCCAATAAAGTCGCCTGCGGAAATTTGTCAACTATGCGGCTAGAATAATGTGCGCAACTTTAAAACAAGCGAATTGTGCGAATAAATGGCATAGATAACTTTATGGCCAACAGTGCACTTTGTCTAACCCGTCAACCGGGCATGACACACACATGTACACACATACACACACACACACAGACACACACTTACACACCTAAAAAAGCGAGTACGTTGCAGGGGGCAAATGTAGTTAGCCTTCGGCTTTGGCATGCATTTAACATCAGCAGGGGTTGAGTTGAGTTTATGGCAATCGGGTAAGGGGTAAGGGGAAGCAGCGGTGCGGGGGTCACAAGCCAAACTCGTGATGCCATTGCAGCTCGTTTTTTATGTGTTGTATGTGTGGGTGATGGCGCTTTGTGCGGCATCCGGCGCTACGTGACATGCATAGCTCATTGGGTCCTGGCCTGAGGATTGGCCAGAAAATAGTGCAGTTGTGATATTGTTTAAGCTGCAGTAGGAGCAGCAGGAACAGCAGCAGCAGTAGCCGGCATATCCTGCTATCCTGCCATCCTGGTCTTTAACTCAGTCAAGTGCAAAGTTTTGAGGTGCTAATGAAAATTGCACAAACTTTTGCACAAATCACAAGCGCAAGTTGTGTTGCAGCCACGGAAATGGAAATGCATCCGCAGCGCCAGCTAATTGCCTCACGGTTGTGCATGTGTAGCACAGCTACTTGCAACCTGCCACTTGCCACCTGCCACCCTACTCAACTGAATTTCCTAAACAAAAGCCGCTAATTAGCTAGCCAGAGAATGTGCACGCTTTAAGACAATTAAAGCGCGCTGCTCGAAATTGAAGCAGCTAAATGTATTTTTTATGTTGCTGCGGCTCTTGTGTATTAATTTTTGGGGTACAAGCAAAACCAATTTGCAACAGCACCAGCAGCAGCAGCAACAACAACAGCAGCAGCAACAACAACACCTTCACAGTAACAACAACTGTAGCTCTGGCAGTTAATTTTAATTACGCACATGGCAGTTAATGTTGCGACACGGCGTCTCAATTTAGACACCTTTTTGCCAGCAGACCCCCCTATTCCCCTTAAACCCCAACATCTAGTCAAACACAACACACAGAAATACACACTCTCACACACATATACACACACTCACACTCACACTCACAAATGCGCACAAATTGCCATTAAATGCGAAAAGGGCGACGATGGGCGGCAACAGTGCCAAAATGAATAAACGCCAACGGTTTTTGTGGGCACATGGGCGTCTGCCGAGAGGGGTTTCAAACAGCCATTTGAAAAACATTTTTTTTTAACCATTAGAAGCTCTTTGAAAGTAATAGTTTGGTACGCAATTTGCTGCAGTTAGCTTCACATCAACTTTTTTTTATTGCAAAGATTTATACTTTTTTCATAGTTTTTAGTTGAACAAGGTGTAAAAAGGTGAAAAAAAAAAATATATAGCTATTCAAAAAATTACTATTGTTATAAATTATTTGTCACATCCTGTGAGCAATGTTTTGAAAAAAAAAAAATAGTATAAAAAGACAATCACAGAATGTTGGTTCTTGGGACCACTAATAAGAATTTGATGTTAATTGAGGAATTTCACATTATCTGAGTACTACTTCCCTGAGCAAATGAAAAGATTTTTGTTTCTTTTTTATCGCTGAACTAAAGTTTTTAGTTACATATAATTAAATAATGAACCAAATTTTCGTAAAGACAATAAACAAAATCTTCTTAGAACACATCTCATCAGCTGGACAAGCTAAAAAAAATTCACAAAAAATTGTTTCATCAAAGCATGCCACTTTATCACAATCCAAATCAAAACAAATAAAAATGTTGCAGTCGGATACTCAACGGATACCCGACGGCAATATTCTCTTTATTCCTTTTTTTCCTAACACTTTGTCTGCTTATGGTATGTAACAATATGTATGCCAACTTTGGTTGCACTAGCCTCAAAGTTGTGGAAAAATAGCGGTCATACGGACGGACAGACAGACGGATAGACAGACAGACGCACATATCACAAACCCAATATACTCTTTTATTTCCCATATTTGAAGAGCCAGTGTACAAAATTAAATTTTTGTTTAGTTCTTCGCTTGTAATTCTCAAACGGTTTCAGCAAACGCTGGTAGTGGTGCTCGTCTGAATTTGGTTTGGAGTAACATACATTGACAGCCATTACACGCAGCTGTGGAATAACCAATCTTCACAATCTCGCCAAAGATATCATGGAGTACTGCCTCATGGTGCTACCAAAAGGTCCAAAAGATTCTATGCTTCGAATTTTCTTTCGGAAGGTCCAAAAGAATCTATGCTTCCAATTTTTCGGACCTTCTGCAAGCATCATGAGGCAGTACTCCATTGTATCATTGGCGAGATTTAGAAGATTGTTTTTTCCACAGATGCGTGTAATGGCTGTCAATGTATGTTACTCCAAAATAAATTCAGACGAGAGCACTACTGCGAGAGAGCACATTCTTAGCTCGGCAACCAGCTGATGCAGTTATTCCAATAGTTATTGCAGAATTTGTGCTGCAAATTTGTTTATATTCAGCTGCAGATGTTTGGAGAACTCGCCCAAAGTTTAGAAGCTGGCATTGCGTATAAGGATCGCGTTATTATTAATGTCCTTTTGAATGAAATCTAGCATATCTGCTAAATATGGCCTTCGAGCAGCCCTCAGCAATGTGACTGCAATTATGCCTCAAGAAGTTGCAACAAGGTTGGTAGCAGCTTATTGGATTCCACATGAACAAGTGTAACGCTTGTGTGGTTGCGCTTAGCGTTGAATTATTAAAGAAATCATTGCTATTATCCACATAGATTACACTGCACATAAGCTCAAAAAGTAAAGTCAGTATTAAGATCAGGCTTTCCTTGATAGCATGGACTCATATCGTCCGATCAACTTGATTCAGACCTTCTCCAAGATGTTCGAAAGAATATTACTTGCACGATTGTTAGCGGTTAGATCCTTACAAGTAGCCCTTCTGGACCATCAATTTGTCTTTCAGCACAAGCATGGAGCACCTGAACAAGTGCACAGGATCGTTAACTTTGCGCTGGAAGCCCTGTAGAACAAGAAGTACTGTTCTTCCTGGATGTCAAGCAAGCGCTCGATCGAGTATGGCACGATGGCCTACTCTTTCAGTTCAAGAGTCTTCTTCCAGCTGGTCATTACCTCATTCTGAGGTCTTTCTTTCATAAGCGCCGTTTTATGATCGAGTTACGAGACGAGCGTTCGAGCAACCGCCGCATTCTAGTAGATGTACCGCAGGGCTGCGTCCTTGGTCCTGTCCTGCATAGACTGTACACAGCGGACTTTCCGGCTCCTGTTGCCAACAAAACGCTGATTGCCAAATATGCGAATGATACTGCCTTTGCAGCTCGCAGCACCAGTTATAGGGAATCCGTCAGATTCACGCAGACGTTTCTGAATAGCTAGTCCTGCTGGGCAAACCGTTAGAACATTGCCGCCAACGGTAGAATGTCACATTACCGCAAGCTTGCTCTGCGGAAGCTTTGCTGTACCAGTTTGAGATACCAATGCCACGTTATTCCAAGGAAGAGCAAATACTTTGGTGTCAGTCTGGACAGTCGTTCACATATATTGAAGGATGCTGCTGCTGCCAAAAGAAAGGCTTCAAAACTGGACTGGATGCTAAAGCCAAACAGCTGCCTCAGTGTGGCTAACAAGCTACTGGTGTATAAGATGGTCCTGTAGCCTGCAATGGCGTATGGCATCGCACTTTACTCCATACAGACCAAGGAATCCACCCAAAGTAGTATCGTCCCGAGAACCGCTGGAGCCTCTAGGTACATTTGAAACTCGGCAATATATAGTGATCTGCGAGTTGAACCCATATGCTCGCAGATTAATCGGCGCACAAGCCGGTATTGAGTACGGCTCCAGAAGCACGCCAATACAACCCTGAAGGTTGCCTACTAAAAAATGCTTAGCAAAACATATCATATGATCTTATAGCTATTTTTTTCCTTTGAAATTTACCCCCAAATTCACCGTTCACGTTGCCAGCCATTTCATAACCATTTTTTTCTAAATCAATGTTTTTTTTAAAAAAAAAAATAAAAAAAAAGCGTATAAAAATGGGCATTTTGAGCTTATGTGCAAAAGCTGACATGATAAGGAAAATGGGTGTCGGATTCAGACTTAGCGACCCAAAATTCGATATCTAATTGTATTAATTAGTAGCTCGTAAGTTTCTTACATGACTAAGTCGCCCCCCTTGTTAAGATTCTTGACTACGTTCTTCCATCGTCATATGTATGTGATTATGTATAAGTATGTGTGTGTTTTTTGGTATATGGGGCAATATGAGCGGCTGGTATGGAGCGTCAATCGTTTCATTTGAAGCGCTTTGCTTCAGGCAGCCAAAGGTAAAAGAACAAAACAAATTAATTTTGCCCATGTGTGGCCAGGTCTAGGTACAATTGTGTGTGCATCTGTGTGTGTGTGTGAGTGTGAGTGTGCTACGAGTGGGTGTGCGTGTGTTTATGACTATGTAGCAAACCCTGAAGCGCAACTGTTACGCACTCAAACACACCTACACACACACACACCCATATCCATATGCACACAAAGAAACACACTTACACTCTTTAGGTAAGTGCACACATGCGTGTAAGCAAATGCTTTATTGTAGCCCTGCAGCTCTTTTCCAACTCGTATATCACAAAGATTGCAATGCATATAGGAAAATAGAGTCAAGTTGATTATGCCATATGATATTTCAGTCTGTTTCTATATTAAAGGATCATATAATTCAAGTCTGGTTTTTAAATTCTTCGAAAAAAAGCTTCATTTTACAGCCCGTCTTAAAATTAATTGGAATGGAATATAAGCTATTCTGGTCTGTTTCCATTTCCAATACCTATCAAAACATTCGGAATCGTAATTATTAGCTGTTCTGTGTTCCGAATATTCAGCACTGCTGAGAATTCCACATTCGAATAAACTCTACAGATTCGGCTTAAAAAGTTGTACTTTTGAGACCGTGGATTGAGAAACATTCGAACTTATCGCTAAGAAAATCACAAAATCAGAAACGGTTTGGATTGAAAAGTTCTCGGTAATGGAAACAAAACAAAAAAGAAATGTCTAATGTTATTTTTCTTGAAATTTGGTATACACCTTTTAACGACTTTTAATTATAACAAGTTACTTTCGATTTTCCATTTAGAAGTTATATTCGGCTGATTTCAATTCCACAACATTTGAAGGAAATCGCAATTGTGTATATATCTGAAAAATGAATATGTTTGAAATGCCGTATTGCTGTAATCGATACTATCGATGTTTTTGTTATCGATACTATATATGTTATTATTGAAAATATGTTGTGATCGATTCAGCTTGCAGGGTATCTAAAGCTTCACGCTGCTTTTGTTTGTAGACTTTCTTTCTGCCAACTCTTTGTGCCATTTCCCTCGCATTAGCAGCATGTTTAAGCCCTGTCGGTTTTGGCTTTGCCAAATGAAATATGTATTTCCTTGGCACACATTTACGCTCTACCAAAATTGCTTTTGTTCGCAATTCCGACTGTGACTGCGATTGCGACTGTTGGCGGATATTAAGCCGGCGTCGAGTTGCGCGGGATTTAACCGGGTTAAGTGTAGCTGTACCTAAAAAAAAAATAAGAAGAAGCACCCAAACACCAAAAAATCCCATAGCCATACTCGAGAGAAACATTCATAAACGCATTGACATTTCAAATTGCATTTTTGTTTATACATAATGTATAATTTATATGATTTTTATTTAAAAGTTAGTTTTATCCTCACTTGCAGTTTTGCTTACATACTCGTTCATACACATACTCGTTATAGTTTTTATATAAGTATTACTTATGGCTTGCTTAACTCGTTCATTTTTCTTCTATATAGGGGATATGACTTTCGTTTCGGCTTTGGTAAGTGTTAGCTGAACTTATCTTAACTTCAGCTCCTAACTAACTAACTAACCAATCAATCAACGTTTACTTTTTATAACTGTGCCAACAATTTTCATTCATCTGCATTTACTTTTCTTATATATCATTGAGCTTTACATATATAAGTACTATGTTTATATAGAGTATTAACTACTTAATCGGTTGGTAAATATTTGCAATCATTTGAATACATGTAAATAACTGTTGATTATAGATATTAGTTTCTTCTTTTTGTTTTCTTTTTTTTTTACAAAATACAAGCGAAAAAATTCGAATAATTACTTGTAAAGTTGATTTAGCAACTCAGAACAAAATTATTTAATTAGTTTTATTTATTTTTTTGACTTTTTTTTTGGTTTTTTTTGTCAACATTGAACATTGTTTATATTTATGTTACATTTTCCATTTCATAAAAATTTGCTCAGGTTTGTCATGTTTTTCATAGCACTAAAGAACCTCACACATTGAAATATTTGAAATTTTTTTAAGTGGGCCTAGAAAAAAAACTGTTGATAAAGTTACTGTAAATAAGTAAGTAAAATCTGCGAGTGATTTCGCTAGCATTAAAAAATAAAGAATTTAGATAATGTTTTTCAGTAAATTATATATGAAAAATAAGTATGTTAATTAATTAATTTCGATACCTCTCACTAAGTTTAATCTAAATATCACTCGGTTTTGTTTTTCCAACTTCTGCTTGAATTTGGAATTTTTTTTTGCTTTTTTCTATCATCAAAAATTGTATACACACTTTTCAAAAACGCGTTAGAACTATTTTGCATATTGTTTACGTAA